>JAJPGS010000281.1:1825000-2267500 GCA_028654335.1 Alnus rubra
AGGTGATCAGAGGAAATAGTGTGGTCACCGTTGAGGCTCTTGAGCCAGTAAACAGATCTTAGTGGTTTCATAATGCTGTGGATTCTGTGTATGATCTGGTGTTTGTTTTGGACGCCGTGGCTACTATTATGAGAAGGAAAATATTCTGTAATCTGGATTAGTTGCTGATTAGGTGGACCGTTTTTAGCCCTTATTTCTGTATTCCTTTTTTTCTAGCGGACTTAATTGTGGTAAAGTGTATTCTATGGGTTCTGATGGAATGTCAACGACTTTTGTTCATGTAATGCTTATATAGTCTTAGAGCATCTCCAGCAGTTGGAGTTAAAATTGCTACTCAAAAAGTATCAATCTCTACTTTAACCACTGGCTATCTTAAAAATACTCTAATAATAATCTATATTCTCTCTTCATGTTCTTAAAATGTTGTTTTTTAATCTTTATTATTATTTTTTTTTTTCACTTCTCCCTCTCATTCTCCGGTCTCCCCCAACCCATCTCCGGTAGTGATGATGCAAAGATCGGATCCGACGGTGACGGCATAGTCGACAGAGGTGTGGATTTTGGTGTGGGGGAGGAAGGCAACGACGTGCTGGAGGTCGTGCATCTTGCCGCGAAGCTTGTCGGGCTTGGTGTCAACGAGGACGAGCTCATCGATGGCCTCCACGTCTGCACCTACCGGGCCTTCCTTAAATCCCTCAACTTCTACTTCCACTTGCCTCGTTCGGTGTCGGAGCTTTGGGAGGATCGGTCGAATCTCGGCGTCGGCGCAGAAAAAGGAGACCGATGCCTATTCAGAGGAGCGGCATCGGCGTCGGATCTCGTCTTCTCCGGTGGGCGAGAGAGAGGAGTGAGAGAAAGAGGGAAGAGGAAAAAAAAAAACAATAAAAAATAAAAAAAAGTAGATATGTGAACAGTAAATAACAACTGTTCATAAAGTTAGCAAAGAAAAAGTTAGAATAGTTACTCTGCTAGAGGAAGAAAAAGAGACAAAAATAACCAAATTTAACTTATTGGTTAAAGTAGCACTCCTGCCGGAGATGCTCTCGGTAGTTAGCTTATATGCTTTGCTTTTCTTGCTGTGTCATAGAACTTTCCACTCGGATATTTCTTTCAACTTATCATACATGTCGGATGTGTATCGAATCACCTGAATATTATATATTTAGCTATGGTCATTGAATAAACGCCTGAACTGTTCATGCGTAGCATATTATTAGGTTGTTTGTTCTAAATATGTTTGTTCTAACGTTAATTCCGAAGATTTCTTTCCGAAATTATTAATTTCCAAGATTTGGATTAAGGACCGAGTCTCCATTCTCTCTCTAGAAGTCACCTTACATGATGTTATTAGTGGCTGGAGAGTGCTTACTGTAATACGCTTCCTTCGGATAATGTCTTGGACGAAATTTTTCCCCTAAATTGGATTGGAAATTGTTTTTTGTAATACAACCTATTAAACTGAATATTTGTTCTTTGGAAGAAAAAAAATGTATAATTAGTTTTTGGAAAAAATGCAAAATTAGTTTTTGTGTGGTACAGATTTGCAATAAATTTCATAGGGTTTAAAAAGTGGCTTGAAACTTCTTACGGTAAGTATTAGTGGCGCGTAACTCTCTAACCGGAACTTTTGTTTAAAATTTTGATGGAAATCGTTACATAGTCACGTCAGTACTATAATAAAGGACATAAATTTTCTAAAAAGAGTAATGAATCATTACTCTTTTACATATTTAAATGACACATGTCAATTTTATATGTGGGTTGTATGAAATTTTCTACAAACCGATTTGTAGGAAATTTCTTAATAAAAAAATAGAAGAATAAATGGAGCCCCTCGATCTTGCCAAACCTACGGTTTTGAACGGTTCAACCACTCTAGAATCACATGACCAATCTAAGGATAGTTGAATCACTCCATAGTTTATATATATATATATATATATATATTGTATTGTTATTGGTGTGATGCGGCACTCTGACCGTTTCTGTTAAAATTTCAAACCAAAGTTTGGGCTAGAGAGTTATTTGTCATTTATACTTATTGCAAATTGGTGCAATTACATTAACTGGTTTTTGCATTTTTTTTTTCATTTTTAAAAAATGCATATTAAAATCACATACTTTAAAGACAAATGTTAATTTAAAAGACTGAATTGAAATGGTGACTAGCATCTACAATTTGCTTGAAGCTGTAAGTTTTTATTTATTTAATTATTTTTTTTGGCTTGTTTGAAACTGCTCTCATAAAAAGTAATTGATGTGATATAAAATATAAATAATTTATATATATAAAAAAAAATGAAAAGCTTTTGTTTTGTATTGATTTTTTTTTTAATTTGAATAGTAATAAAAGAAAAATTAAATATTTTTAAGTTCACAATTTTTTTTTAGAAAAAATGAAAATAAGAGGAGAGGGGATGAGATGAGAGGACTGAGGAGGTTACCAAAAAGGCAAAAAGAGCCAAGAACAGCATTTGTTACCGTTTTCGATTTTTTCCAGCTGGGTTATATTTCCAAGGATAAAAGCCCTGCACTTTGAGGGTACATGAAAAGTTGAAAATGCGCGCAGCTGCCCGCCATGTACAGTTTGAATTTGAAATAGAGAGAGTCCCCATGGAATCGCAACGGCCGGGTGTCTTCTCTTCGATCTCTTGAAGTTCTAAAGGCGTTCGCTTTCCAGTGGGTGTCTAATAAAACAGCTCGCCTGCCGGCCTTCTGTGTTGCTTTTTCTTTTCTGTGTACTTACGGTCTGATAACTAGAAACTGTCCTTAATTAAAAAGAAAAAAAAAAAAAGGCATCAATAAGCTTGTTGCTCGTTTAAAGGAAGCTTAATTAGATTCAAACCCGCATTAATTAAATTATAAGAAGTAGTAATCCAAGCAAAAACGGAAGAAAGAATGAAGGCAACGTACTCTCTGCATGTTTACTTTTATTAATTATCAAGCTAAACACCAATTCTCTCTCTCTCTCTCTCTCTCTCTCTCTGCTTCAGGCTGCTGCATGAAGTACTGATCGATAGTGATATTAAATATGCTCAAAAATCTATAAGAGAAAAAAAATAGACAACTCATCTCATTCTCACACACCCACAAGGCAGAATCTGTCTGTGTTAAAATATTACCACTAGCAAAAAAACAATTTCCTGTGTTATAAAGGTGGCACATGTAGCACTGTGTTTTTACAGCTATAGTTCTCTCTTTTCTTTTGTTTTTTCCTCTCTTTTTTTTTTTCCCTGTAGCTACAGTGTTATTGCTGATACAGAAGTAACAGAAGTAGGTAATTTTTCTTGTCCATATTAGACTATTAATTGAGTAATTGAATTTAGCTTTTTTTTTATCACTTGGAAAAAGTTTTTTTTTTTTTAAAAAAAAAATGATGATTTTAAGGACAAATATTTTCTCCAAACTGGGTTAGAGGAAGTTCATCCAACCCGATCTATGAAAATGACGTGTGTTAAGATATCAATTAAATAATTAAATTATCTACGGCTACTCGGTCTTATTATTCTTATTTTTCCTTGAGTAAGACGTTTCCTTCTTCTTTTGGATCTAAACAGATCTAGTTTCATAGTTTCTTGATCAAAAGGCAGAAAAGAGGGTCACCTTAAAAGGAATTTACTTGTCACTATCTTTGGTTGGTTTCATGAATATATTAGTTAGTAATGGGCTGTGAATTATAAGTATACTTTGTACTCATGTGAATCGTTGAATCTAGATGTTGTAACTTTGCAGATATGAGACTTATAATGATTCCAGCATACAGAACCTTACCAAAACCAAAAACATAGTGCTAAATTAATGTATAGTGTTCACTAAATACATTAATGTGTCTATGAAGCAAGCATGTAATGATAACCGCATAGAAAAAAAATCCATAAATTCTTGAAAAATCTTACTTATTTGTTCTTTTTAAAAGCCCCATTTTTATATTCATGAAATTAGTCCAACGTGCATAATTTTTACTCCAATGTTTATTTGAATTGAATGTTTATAAAAATATGAAAAGTCTTCAAAGTGCATAAATTACAAATCAATTGTTGTATAATTTATTTCTATTTTTCTCTTAATTTTTATTTAAATCTTATTATTTCACGTATTTGAATCAAGTGATAAGTCATTCTAATTGATATATTAAATAAAAAAAATTATATAATATAAATATTTAAATAAATTTAATTTAATTAATATTTAAATATAAGAAAATTATATCCCTTAAACTTGTCGCCTTAGGCATCAAAATTTATCGAGCCGGCCCTATCTTACACATAAGAGCATTGTTAGAAGAATTGAGTTTTACGATCCTAACCCTAGCTTATGGAGTCTTGTTAGGAAGAAAATTCAGTTTAAATTAGAGTTTTAGTGGCCAAGAATATATGTAATCGCAAGTTAATTGAATCAGAGTTATTGTCTAACAAAGACAAAATCTCACTACCAAAAAGGAGGAGTCTTATCTCAGAACAATTTACTCAATATGAGTTTATTAATCAAATATCTCTCT
This sequence comes from Alnus rubra, assembly GCA_028654335.1. Taxonomy (NCBI): domain Eukaryota; kingdom Viridiplantae; phylum Streptophyta; class Magnoliopsida; order Fagales; family Betulaceae; genus Alnus; species Alnus rubra. The sequence continues at coordinate 1,829,499 of JAJPGS010000281.1, forward strand.
TAATTGGAGTACAAATCATACTTGAATATATTTATTGATCAAACCCTGACCTTAATTTAGGGCAAAACTCATTTATTGAATTACCAAAAACAATACTATTGACTATTAAATAAATAAATAAAATAAAATATAAAACCTAAATACTAATAACCCAATTAACTAACCAGATAACAATTCAAATTTTTTTCTTAATCATTTCATCAATTATTATAGACTTTCGCGTCGATCTCTAGTAAAAATTATAGAAACAAACATTGAATAAATATACTTTGTGCTCATGTGAATCATTGAATACAATTTTTTATTTTTTATTTTAACGAAATATTTGAATATTTCATTGATCAAATATTACGAATATAAAACTTTTACATCACAAAGTATAAAGTTAAAGCAAAATCGTAGTCATAGATACAAACAAAATTCTTACAATAAAGTGTTATCTATGACTTTCATCTTCCGCTAACCCATGTTCAAAAATAGTTAAAGAGCATATCTGCTCCGAGTAGTCTAGATATAAGACAAAGTAACCAAATATCCTAAAAATTTATTTAAACCGGCTGTGAGAGATAACCCCTCACACTTGACTAACCTTCATCCTATAGATCGCCAATGATAATAAATCTAAAGAGAAGAAAATTCTTATTCAAAGTAAAAACACAACCATGGAGTTTACCCTCTACTAATTGGATTATATAGTTAGTGGTAAATGAGTAATGTTCACTGAATAATCAATTGCAATCCAAGTATAACGTACGCAAGAATGTAAATATAATCACAGTATACTGTTTGTTTTACCATCTGCCATCAATTATTTAAGGGGTGTGAGAAAAAGAATACCAAAGAGGTAAACAAGCCAATTAGAAGTTACTTAATTAGTGAAGTTATAATTACCCAAAACTCAGTTTAAACACCCCTTCTTCCCAAATATGGAGAGAACATGGCAACTGCCCTTTTGAGTTTTGAGCCATAATTATAAACAATTCTCTCATTAGAAATTGATAAGAAATTTTAGAACATTACAACCTCTTGAATCAACTTACACCTTCCCTTACTACTCCCAAGCTGCAACTCCAACTCCAAACTTTGTAGTTTAATCATTAGGTGAATTGAAAATTTTATAAATCTAACAATTATATTCGCTTTTATTGGTAACACTTTTTTTTGTTTTCGAAATAAAATATTAACAAACAACCTAAAATACAGAACACTCAAAACTACTTTCATATTTATGTCACATCATAATATATATATTAACATATAGAGTCGATGTCACCTCTACACGCTGTAATCATTTTTTTTTTTTTTTTTTGTGATGAGTAACCCCATCATTCTCAACCCAAATGATCATTGTTAGGTATCGAAACTCTTTGTACTCATATAAAGATTGAGTCGGTCCAATAACTCTAATTTGGGCAATTCATTTTAAGCATATGCTCAAATTCTACCACAACATACTGTATATTAAAAATTTAAAACTTTATCTTTCTAGTAACCGTCGACCTCTATCTAAAAACATAAAACTCATCTTTTTCCCAACAACCGCCGACCTCAATCTTTATTGTCACGGTCGATCACTACTACCGATCTCTTACCACCACCTCCACCACCAATCTTATTCCATAAGAATTGCAATCCATGTCATTCCCTTCTTCCCATGAAATTATTGCACTTTGAATAGCGAACTAACGAGAGGCACATATAGCGATTATGACATTCTACAATTTCAAAAATTATAGATTTTCAAATTATAAAATTTAAGCATCGAAAATGTGGCGTGTTATCGAGATAGTCAGAACATGATAAAAATATACTAAATTTTTAATTGTAACGTGTTACATTTTTAATATGTGGCGTTTATAAGCGTTTTGATCACTAAAACTAACATAAATTTCTTTAAAAAAAAATTATAAAAAATCTTGATCCGAATGACTATGGAGAATCAATTCTACATGCTTTCATGCTTGGCAAACTGGGGGGACCCGGACGCTGACATTTTTGTTACATTATCAAGATCATTATTAAAGCTGACTAGGTCTAGGAGTAGGTGGTCTTAACTCTTTAAAAACGTTAATTTAACCAAAAAAATAAAACAAAGAAAGCTCTTAACATTTTCCCAAAAAAAGTCTCTATCCATTTTGTAGTTGGTCTCCCATTGGTAATGGCATTTGGTCTTCTTCCCTGTCAGAGTCAGGTGCTGTTTAGAAGACTTGTTTAATTAGAGTATGCTTCCTCTAAACAAGTAAACGTAGGGTAATATTAGATGGAAGGTTTTAATTTTTTTTTTTTTTAATTTCGAATTTTAAAATTATTATTGAATTAAAATTTAATAATAATTTATTTCAAATTCAATAATAATTTTTATTCTATTATTACTCCTAAAAAACAAGCATATTCGGCGTCCAAAAGAAAAAAAAAATCCTCCTATCTTATTGTGACGTCTTATATTGTCTAGAAATAGGAATAAATATGTGCTTTTATATATATATATATATTCGCATCATTTTTGACACAACGCGTTTTAAAGCCGTGATGATGATAAACTTATCAGAACTCCGCAGTTAAACTTTCTTCTGCGAGAGTAATACAATGATTGACATCTTGGGAAGTCTAATTCGGATGAGCCAAAAGCAAACAATATTGTGTCGTTTGGGGTGGGTTGTTACAACTGGTATTAAAGTCATTGCCAAGCTTGAGATATTGAGAGCGTGCACAAGCTCATAAAGGTCGCCAGCTAGGGTTGACAATTTTTGACACGACCCGCGAACCCGACACGAACACGACACGAAAAAACCGGGTTTGAGTTTGTTATAATCGGATTCGGGTGACCCGATTATGACCCGAATATAATCGTGTTTGGCGGGTCAACCTGCGGGTTGACCCGCCAACACGATTACGACCCGATTGCACGGGTTGACCCGATAACACGATTACCCGCCAACACGATTATAACCCGATTACGCGGGTTGACCCGCCAACCCGATTTAAAAAAAAAATGAAGGTAACAAAAAAAATTTGAAGGTTGAAACATGTGAAAACAGTGAAATTGATGCCGTGTCGGGTAAACGGGTGACACGTTTTTTAGTCGGGTTTGTCGGGTCGTGTTCGGGTTACCCGATTATTAATCGGGTCACGTGTCACAACCCGATTAATAGTCGGGTCGGGTTCGGGTTGACACGTTTATATAATCGGGTCAGTCGGGTTGACCCGAACCCGACCCGTGAATCCGAATTGCCAACCCTATCGCCAGCGGGGACGCTGGGTCCCAAAAGGGGGTGATTGTGACGTTTCACATCTACGGGTATGGGAATGAGTATGTGCATGCTTATATGTATATTCGCACCATTCTTGATACAACGCATTTTAAAGTCGTGATGACTATGAACATATAAAAACTCAACAATTAAGCGTGCTTCTACAAGAGTAGTACCATGATGGGTAACCTATTGGAAAGTATGCTTCAGAGAAGAAGAAAAAATGAACAATATTATATGATTGTGGTGGGCCGTTACACCTATCACAGCACTTAGACAGATCTTCATTACATGAACGATTTAACCAAATAAACAATATATTCTCAGAGTTAGGAAAAAATCCAGCAAAAAGGTTTAATGAAATTAATTAATATTGTGATAATTTTCACATATTATTTCTAGAATTTTTGAAAATGACGATTGGCGATAAACTTGGATGATGGTAAATATTTGCATGAATAGTATTATCCCTTTTATATCACTCATCATTTCTGCAACTTCATAAAAATTATAATAGTATGATCTACTGGAGGTGAATGTAATCAATGTATTGTATAAAGTTTGTCGAAGATTGATGAATAATAATTATTAAGAAAATTATAACCAAAATTGTAATTTTTATTTCCACAATTGTGTAATACAAACATCCATGTACTACTCACATATATAAAAATTTATACATGAATTATTCCATCACAAAAATTGTAAAGCCCAAATTCTAAAAGTGTCAGCCTCAATTCTTATACATTTTCTATTATTGTTCCTAATACCATACGCTAGACCTTTTTTTTTTTAAAAAAAAAAGATGAGATAGGACCATAACAAATACAAGGGATATAAATCATAAAAAAAGTTGCCCGTCGAGTCGGAGGTAACTATCCAATAAGCAATGTCGTGAGCATGCCGATTTGTGCTCCTGTTAATCTTAGTGGCAATTTAGCTGTCAAATGAATTGAAGAGATCAGAGTTTGAAATAATAGGGCAGTCCTCAAATTGGTGGTGAGATGACTATATTTTTTGGTTGATACTTGACATTGACACATTATTAAAAGAGATATGTTCGGTGTTATTCTCTTATTCATCTTTTATATATATTTTTTACAAATTTATTATTATATTTTTAGAATCTCACGTGTGATTTTACAAATTCAATGATGAATTTGTATACCTTTTATATAAACAATAAATGTGTAAAGGAATAAAACCAAACGTTTCGCTTACCAAAATAAGGTAAAAATGGGATAAAAATATATTAATTTCGAACATTTTTGTTTTTTATAAAACAAGTGCCCAAACCGAAAGGGCGGAAGACGCTTAAATATCTTAAGGTGATTTGGATGGCTTGGCTCTGAAGCAGGAACACTGCCCACCTTCCCTTTATTTTCTCAAACTGGAATACAAAAACCAATTCCTCTGTCATCATCTCCTCCTGCTCTACCCTACAGGCTACAATCTCCATCCCTACCCTACCTTCTCTCTCTCTTCCTTGCTTCTTCATCCCTCAATACAGGAAAAGCCAGCCAGGACAAGAGAGAAAAAAACAAAAGGAGAGAAATTAAAGTGATGATAGTCACGTCTTACCCTCCATAGACCTTCCTTGAATCCAACTCTACTCCACATTCATTCCCAAATCTTGGTCTTCCGTAAGACACCCACAAGAAAATTCAATAAAAAAATCGATTTAGAAGGGAAAAAAAAAGGAGAAAAAAATAATAAAGATTGTGTCTTGCCCACAAATAATTGCCCAATATGACCGAGGTACTCCAATCCCCATCCCCATCTCACTTCCCTTCACCTTCAAGCTCTTCCACACCCAATGATGGCTCACACCCACATGCCCTTATTAACGGCCAGACAATAGAGGGGCATTTGGGAACAGAGGAGGAACAAGAAGAGGTTGGAGGGGGAGACAGGAAAAGGAAGGAAAGAGACAGAGAGGGAGATCAACTGTCTCTTTTGGCGCTTTTGGTAGCTGCTTTTAGGAAGTCTTTGATTGGGTGTAGCACTGCTGGGTCAGGGAAGCTCTCATCCATGGAGATTGGGTGGCCTTCCAATGTCAGGCATGTTGCCCATGTAACCTTTGATCGCTTCCATGGCTTTCTTGGCCTTCCTGTTGAGTTTGAACCCGAAGTACCCAGAAGGGCTCCCAGTGCAAGGTCTGTTTCTAAATTTCGTCTTCTCTTTCCATTTCTTTACTTTAGAGTTATTTTCTGGTTAATGGGTCACCGTGTTTTTGTTTGTTTTGAAAATTTGTACATGCTTCAAGTTATATTCTGCGTTTTAGATTTGTTGGTAAGTTGGATTCTTTCTTGATTTTTTTTTTGTCACGTGTGACTTCTGTTGTGAAAGTTATGTTCTTTGCTTCATACAACTGGGTTGCTTTGGATTTTTGAAAAAAAAGAAATCCTGTTTTGGGTTTATGCCCCCCTTCTAAGGCATCAAAATGCTGATATTTTACATATTTTCTTGTTTTCACGAGTTGGAGTCTCTCTCTATCTCCCTCTCTCTCTCTCTCTGCTTTAATTTCGTGTTGATATATGGAATTTTGTTTTGCTTTGGTAGTTGGTATTAGACCTAAACTTATCCGCTATATAATGTATTAAATTCCACCAATATTCTTTCTATGAAGATATAATAGAAGTCTATGTTTACTCTTTTTTTTTTTTTTCTAACACAAATGTATCAAACGGAGTCATTTTCTGTTTGTCTTATAAGATGTCAGCTGTAGGTATCCTTCCTGAATACATACTGTATAATATTTGAAATGTAGTTTTTGATAGGGTTTTGTAAATTCTCGTATTGCTTTTTTCAAGCAAAAACATTATGCACATCATCTTTAGAAGCAGGAGAGTATTTCAAAGTTACTACCTGAACAATTGCTTTGATTTTGATTTAGGTATTGAACAGTGATCTGCAGATATCGTTTCTCCGGTTTAAATCCATTCAGCATCAAGCATTGCTTTTTTGTCTTTGACCTCTTATTAGTAGATTCTATTCCCATGTTTTGTCCATTTCCATATTACGCAATTTGGAATCTGACCTGCTTTTGAAGGCTGCCATTTCAAGCCATTAACTGAGATCTTTAGTGAATATTTTGTTGCCTTTTCTCAGTGATCCAAAGCTAAAACCAGATTAAATATTCTGATTCCTGTCTCTTGATCCATATTTTGACAGTTTCATTAGAGAAGGAAATTATGTGGTTTTACATGCCCAAAAGAAGTATCCAACTTTTCTTTCTTTTTTTTCTGATGGTCTCATTCTTGATTCTGCATGCTTAGATGTTCTTTCTTTTTCTCCTCCTCACTTCTCTCTGTATACCTACGCAAAGAGTTTTGTGTTTATCATTACCACCATAAATTACATCAGTCCCCTCCATTAAATTCTCATATACAGGAGAATTCATGCGCGGATCCTTGGTCACTTTCATTTTTTGATATATGTTATACAATATACTTCTGTTGTTTTTGTCCTATTGTTTGCTTCAATTATTTGCTAAGCTAAAAATGCCATGCCAACCAGACAAGGACAAACACTAGCTCAGAGGGGGAAAAAAAAGAACAAACAGTATTACTCAATATCCTGTGTTCATTCTTCCTAAACGTCTCTGATAGGTTGCAGACTTGCTGTTCCTGTTTAGTGTCATGATTATGGTGTCCAAGCTAATGTTACACTATTAACAGAGATAATTTTCGTGTGTAGTGCAAATGTTTTTGGGGTTTCAACGGAATCTATGCAGCTTTCATTTGATGCAAGAGGAAATAGTGTGCCAACAATACTGCTGATGATGCAAAGGCGGCTGTATGCACAAGGGGGCTTGCAGGTACTTGATTATCAATCCCTTGTTATCCCTTTCTTCTTGTATGTGAAGTAGAAGTGGTTAAATTTATTACAGTAGAGGTCCAATGATTACATCCTATTGTGGCCAATAGGGCTCTCTTCTACCAGGAATGCTTATTTAATAAGATTTTATCATTTTAGCCCTGGAGCTTTAGAATTCTTCAAACTTTTCAACTCCAACAAACATTGAATAATTTGAATTCAAACATGCAGGCAGAAGGAATCTTCAGGATTAATGCTGAAAACAGTCAAGAGGAGTATGTTCGTGACCAATTAAATAGGGGTATGATACCAGATGGTATTGATGTGCACTGCTTGGCCGGTCTTATAAAGGTATGCTCTGCTGACTGATCTTCTCCTGATCAATTATTTAACCAAGAGACTTGTTTTGCAATTAAGAGATTGTGCTTCACTTGTGCCATTGTTTGCAACTTACCAGCTGAATTGCTTTTCCTTTGGTGGCCAAACTGTAAAAGGTGCTGGCTCATGGGTTGTGATTTGTGAATAATACTCCCCTCCCTCTCATCATGCTAGTGGATTCGATGTTGAGCACATTCTATTGTCAACTTCACATTTTAAATTAATCTAATGTTTTTATTCTCCTATAGGCTTGGTTTAGGGAGCTCCCAACTGGTGTTTTGGACTCTCTCTCACCAGAGCAGGTGATGCAATCGCAGTCAGAAGAGGAGTGTGCTCAGCTTGTGAGGCTCCTTCCCCCAATAGAAGCTGCTCTGCTGGATTGGGCCATAAACCTAATGGCAGATGTTGCACAACTGGAACACTTGAACAAGATGAATGCTCGCAATGTTGCTATGGTATTTGCTCCAAACATGACTCAGGTGAGTGAAAATTATTTGCTTTCTTAAGTTTAAAATTTACATATTTGAGCCAACTTCATATCTGTGTTGTGTGGAGCTGAGATTTGACTGTTTCCATGTTCATATCTTCCTCAGCTGTGGTAATGGTTTTGCCATAAACTTTAGGACAATACAGAGTTTGTTAGGAAGGATGACAAACAGGGGAATTTTAGTGCACGTGTGAGGTATTGTTAAAGATGTTCTAACACTGACATTAACATGGTCACTTTCGATGGACTAATGCTATAAGGAGGACTCATGTCCTCTTTGAGTCCTCCCAAAATTGATGCCTTTAAAATCATTATTGGATCAAAATCCAATAGTGATATATCACACATTTAGTGGTAATTTTAAAGTCCACATCAATTTTAGGAAGACTTAAGGAGGACATGAGTCCTCCTTATAACATTACTCCTTCTGATGAGAATTACCCAGGAGCATGCCAAAATCTTCCTAAGGTCAGATAATTGTGCAGGTGTTTATTAATATCTACTTCTGTCACTATTTGTCAGATACAGTCACCATTTGGGCCTGGGTGCAGTAATCTTGTTCTGCCATCCATCTCTACTAAGAGCCTTATCTCTCACTAAATCTAGTAACAGCCTTTCTGAATTTTTTTTTTTGCAATGCAGATGGCAGATCCATTGACTGCATTGATGTTTGCAGTCCAGGTGATGAATTTTCTCAAAAATCTTATCGTCAGGACTTTAAAAGAAAGAGAAGAATCTGTGGTAGAGTCAACTCCTGTTTCTCGCCTAGAGCCTTCTGATGAAGATGGTCATCAAAGCTCTTTTCAAACATGTCTCGAGGAGGACGAAGAGGAGGACAAGGGGGATGAAGATAAATTCTTTGCCGCCGAAGAACCCACAGCAGAGAGCCCTAGTAACACAATCCAAGGTGACTCCACAACTGAACGTGGAGCAGAATATTTCCCACCTTCTAGTCAAATTGTCAATCCTAGGGGGAATCATTCTCTGGTTGATAATTGCCCCTGTGAGGTTCTATCTCAAGTTAATTCCTCGGTAACTGGACTTGAAGATGGTGGTTTAACAGGGCCAAGTGGAGGGGTTCGAACAAATATTTCCAAGAGCAAAACTAGCCTATCAAGTTTGTCGAGCTTCAAGAAGGGGTCCAAAAAGGTTGGCCTGATGTCTCGGTCAGGAGGTCCTGCAGAGAAGACCAAGGGACCCGGAATTGTTGGGCGCATAAACTCAAGGACAGAGCTGGTTGAAGCTTGGCGGTGAAGGGCGTCGGAATGCTGTCCCCAATAGGGTCGGGGAATTGGCCAGCAGGTGAAACCGGTTGGCTTGTTGTGTTTTCACCTTTGGAAATATTCGTGTATGATTTCATGTGTGCTTTTACGCAGTGCTTCTGAGTGGGGTTTTTTGAGTACTTTTCTTGCTGTAACTTGTCCTTAACCAGTTCTAACATGTGTGTGTTCATGGTACAGTCTTTGATCAATTGAAATTCCTTACTCCCCCCGTAATGTGAACACCACTGAACTCCCTGTCTCTCTCTCTCTCTCTCTCTCTCTCTCTCTCTCGATAGTTTTGTTTTTCTCCCATGAAATTGGTTCCAAGGAACCATAATAAAAAAAGAAAAAGAAAAGAAAAAGAAAAGGAAAGAAAAGAGACGTTCAAAGTTCAATAGTTTGCAGTCCCTGAGCTTGCTTAACCGCCTGTAATTTGACCATAAGTATAGTCATTGCAACTATTATCAATGTGAGGATTAGTTTTAAAACATGTATGAGTACAGAGAATTTGTACGTGTGGTATTTGATTGAATGCTAATTTGACGAGCTGTCTCTATTGGATCAACTCTTGATCATCATCAACAACCCCATAAACAGAAAGACATCAAGGATTAGATCATTAGAATAGCATCGTTGCATATGTTGTTGGGATAATATTTGTAATTATCTTGTAAAGCTGATAAACATTATCTGCAATATTCTGTAAGAGTTCTCTCTCTCTTAACCTCAAAGCTTGAAACTCTAAAGAATCAATGATCTCGTGGGTTTAGTTTTCCACGAGGAAATATTTTAATGCCGTTTATTTCACGTAATTAAATCTTTTATTATTGCACAGGTTGCTTGCTATAGCTTTCATAGTGCAGCCTTGGGCCCTTGGTTGTGCATTGTTGTTGTTGTTGGTGGTGGGGTTGAGGCGTAGATTGAGTTACACGACGAATATAAGTTGCTTCCAAAGGAACTTCTGTGCTGCTTCCTCCCCACTGATCCTGGTGCCACTTCCATCTCCAATGTATGACACTTGGGGGCTAATAGAGCTGACCACGAGGGTGTGGTCTAGTGGCATTCGGGTTGTATTAGTGGGGGTTAGATCTCAAAGGTCGAATTCCGTAACCGGAAGCGCATGGGATTATTGGCTTAGGTGTTGCTAAAGTCCTTGGTGGGGTTGGTGTTAAGCTATGATATATGATTTGGAGTCATTCTAGTAGCCCCCTCCTGCCTTTTTTATTAGAAAAAAAAAAAGAACAAAAAAAGAAAAGAGAGCTAATCGAGTTGAGTAATGAATGCTAAGCTCGGTTCGTTTAATTGAGCTAAGTTCGAGTTTATCACCGAGTTAGATATTTCGTCAAAACTTGGAACTTGAGCTTTTTTATGAGTGGCTTAATTAATTTTTTCTTTTTTTCATACTAATCTTTAGTTAATTACTTATTATTAAGATTTTATTATTTGAATTAATTAGATAAATTAATTAGAATCTTAAACAATCCAATGTCGAGTCTGTATATATATTTTATAGTATGTATATAAATTTATTATACACATAAATATACTCATCTATACATAAACATACATATTTTTACATTAAGACTCACAATCACAATAATTCAAGCTATATCTATTACATTATGGATATAGCTAAAGAATATCTATTCATTGATGATATTCTTTACAGTATAAATGTTGAGACCCGAAGCATTAGATTAGATAGCTAAAACGCTTTCTGTCTGAATCATTCCCACATTAAGTACCTTAGTGGTCTTCAATAAGAAATGAACCAATGAAATCAATTACGCGGCATGACCTAGCTTGAACCAACCCTTTTATACAAGCTAGGATAGCCCCTTGAAGCCTGAAGGTCATCTATCTTGCAACCCTTGAAAAGTTGGCTTTATTAATAGGATAAGCGAATTCAAATCAGTGAAATAAATGGAGAATTTCTCCTCAATAATAGACAATTATACTTCTTGACTACTTATCTCAAAAGCTTAAGCTAATAAAAAATTATGAATTTAATAATTTAACTAATATTCTAACACTAATAAATTGATTGAGAGTCCAACTGATGTTATTTGTTCGAATGATCACTAGGACAAAAATATACCTGTTTTGACCCACTGGAAACTTGTAACCTCCTTAAGAAGAACTTGGTTAAGATCCTTGTCCTCTACTTTCAGATCAATACAGCTTTCTTCGTGGCTTTGGTGACAATCCACAGCCGCTCAGCAAGAATTTGAGCAAATATTGGAGGCAGCCACCTTCAGCAAAACCCCGCAATCCCATGAATTTCCAATATTCCTGTTCAATTTACAAATTTCAAGCTTGAACCAGACGTGACACATAGCCATGCATAATGTCCATTATTTTGAGACATTTTGGCATGCAGCTCTTTCACCGGGGCTTGTTGATCTTGAAAGGTTTCACCAATAATCTTTGCAAGAACAGGTCCCATTCCTAAAATGGTGGAAACGAGTTGCATCTCTAACAACAAATTGACGATCAACAGTCTTGCTAACCAACTTTATAAAAAAGTGACAATTTTCACAGATCCTCAGGTTCTTTATCACAACAATCTCTGTCCCTGGCCTAGTATTTAAGAGCCCAAATGCAATTGCCAGTTTTTCACTGTGCACTCCCATGCCACTTAGAAGTTCTTCATTACTTCTTCGCTGTTGATCATTCTTATAAAACCCAACATGTTCCTTCGCTACATTTTCCAACTCATCCAACATTCTATATATCTCCCCTATTTGAGGATGAGTTGCATCCCCAGCCAAGAAAAGGTGAACCCTCCCTTTATATTCAACATAGCTATAACCAGGCTCCTTTTTGAGTTTTCGCTCTCTCATCATTGCTCGAACCTTCACGACCCCCTCCAAATTCTCTGCTTCACGATATATATTTGATAACAACACATAATAACCGATATTCATTGGTTCAAGCTCGATGACCCGCTCAAAAGCCAATTCTGCTAGCTGTATATTTTTATGAATTTTACAGGCACCCAAAAGGGCACCCCAAACTGGACCATCAGGTTTTACCTGCATTGACTCAATGAGCTCCTTAGCTTCGTTGAGTCGACCAGCCCGGCCTAAAAGATCCACCACACAAGAGTAATGCTCTGGACCTGGCTGCAACCCATAATTCATCTCCATTGCAGCAAAATAATCCATGCCCTTATCAGTTAGTCCTGCATGACTACATGCAGACAAAACACTTACAAAAACAGCTTTATCAGGTCTGATTCCAGTCCTACTCATCTCATCAAAGAGCTGCACTGCAATTTCCCCATGTCCATGCATTCCATACCCACCTATGATTGCCGTCCACGAAACTAAACTTTTCTCTGGCATGTGATCAAATATAGCACGGGCCTTTGCCAAATTACCACACCTAGCATACATATTAATCAGAGCATTACTCAGAAACGGGTTGGGACCAAACCCACTACACTGTATTCGCCGTTCTACCTCACGACCAACCCTATGGGCACCAAGGTGAGCGCAAGATGAGAGAACCCCAACAAGCGTCACGGCATCAGGATGAATCCCTCTCAACTCCATCTTCTGATAAAGGTCCAAGACATGCGTAGCCAGTCCATTTTGAGCATATCCAGAAATCATTGCATTCCAAGTAATCAAACTCTTTTCAGGCATCAAATTAAACAATTCCAGCGCATAATCTACCACTCCACATTTCACATACATTGTCAGCAAGCAATTCGCAACAGCATTATGAGTGTCCAACCCAGACTTCACACAACAACCATGAAGACACATCCCAAGACCCAAATGCACGGGAAGCGTACACAAAGGAACTAACCCCAACATCGTTACTGAATTAACTGACACACCCGCTTCCCTCATTTTACAAAACAACACAACCCCATCATAAAATCTCGAGTTCAACGTATACCCAGATATCAAAGCATTGTAACAAACAGTCAGATTTCTTGATTCGTCACTTTCATCAAACAAGTTGCGTGCACAATCAACAGAAGAGGATTTACAGTACATCGATATCAAAGAGGTCTGTACAAAGGGTTCGCGCTTGCACCCGGTCTTGATGACGTGGCAGTGGAGCTGTGCGCCGGATATTGGGAGAGAGAGTGCGGCGCAGGATTTGAGAACGAAAGGAAAGGTGAAGGCATTGGGTGAATCGCCAGAGCGGAGCATTTGGCGGTAGAGAGTGAGAGCTTGGGTGAATTGGCATTGCTTTGCTAGTTCCCTTAGGCGAGTGTTCCATGGGCTGGTTGTGATTGTGCCTGTGCTTGTGCTTGTGCTCGTGGTTATGGTGGTTTGGAGGTTCAGTAGTTTGTTTGTGCGAGAGATGAGCGATTGTTGGACAGTCATGGGCGGAGTTCACTCGCTGTAGGAGACGTTTCAATTTATTGAAAGTTTGGTCGTTTAGGATATTTTTGAAACGACATGACGTTTAGGAATAGCAAATGTTTGTGTAAATGGGGGGAAAAGTATAGACCTTAACCATATCTATACGATCAAAGTTTCAAATCTAACATTGAATTTGTAAGACCCGATATAAATTTCATAAATTTAAAAATAAAATGTATAAAGAGATATAAAATACTTTGCATATGGAAGGAAAGACGGTCACTACAAGGACATACATTATGAACAACTTACTATTTTGACACTTTCCCTCTCTTTCATCTTTAAATCCCTTTCTGAATTAGCTATCAAAGATATTCTGGTCGGCACCTGAAAAAATTTCAAGCTTGCCTCTACTTTTTCTCACAAACATTCTTGGTCTGAGGTCAATGCTATACAATGTATATTTTCCTTAAATTTTAATAATTATTTTAAAATAATTAAGATTTTGTCATTCTAGCGTTTAACATTTTTATTAACTCAATATTATAATTTAAATATATAGTACTTTTATATTTTAAAAATAATAAAAATAAAAATAATTTAGAAAATTAATAATATGATGAACCTATAAATACGGCCCTCCTGTCTCACTGTCTTCTTCCCTCTGAAAATGCTCATGTAGTTCCATTCCCACTCCCGCATCCTCTGAAACACCAAAAACAAAAACAAGAACATGTCTTTGATTCTTCTAAACCCTCTTCCACCACGCCTTACATTCCTCAAACCCAAACCACTTCTCTTCCATTCCACAAAACCCTCCTTCAAACCCCTTAATTCCACCAAAGTCCCCTCCCTCCTTCCCTCAAACCCCACCACCCAAAAACCCCATCACCACCCACTCTCCCAAACCCTCCAATCACTCAATTCCCTCAAACCCTACCTTCTATCCCAAGCCAAACCCATCCTCGCCGGCTGGCTCTGCGGCCTCGTCTCCGCCCTCTCCCTCTCCAAGCTCGTCCCCAAGGTCGGCAAGCTCTCCACCGTTTTCACCAACGTCGACGCTCTTCGACTCAGGGACGAGGGTTTGGTCTTGGGGGCTCTGGTCTTGGCCCGCCTGGTCGCTAGCTACTGGCAGCAAGCGCTTCTGTGGGACGCGGCGCTGAATGCTGTGTATCGGATTAGGTGTCATGTCTTTGAGAGGGTTCTGGAGAGGGACCTGTCATTTTTTGAATGCGGTGCCGGTTCCGTCTCGGCCGGAGATATCACATATCGGATCACCGCCGAGGCCGCGGATGTTGCGGATACGGTCCATGCTGTTCTCAATGTGAGTGGAGTTTTCTTTGTCTTTTCAATCTTTACTACGGTTGTAATGTGCTGTATATTAATGTTTATGTTGGACTGAAAGGGAAAGTGATCGGTTGGGTAAGAATTTTCCATTACAGGGAAAGTTGAGCTGCTGTGTCGGTTCTTATGTGGGTATGGTTTTTGACTTTCTGTGGGTTCGGTTGTGATATATCGACTTCTCACTCTTATGACTACTACTCACGCGTATACTCCAACAGAAGTAGTATTTTTTAAAAAAAAAACTTGATAGGCTTTAGATGGCGCGGCGCACATATGATTTAAGTTAGTACCTATGATTTCTGTTATTGCCCTTTCTGTTCTCTTAACTCTTAACCTTTTAATTTTTGATGGCAGACAATTGTACCCAGTACTATGCAATTATCAGCAATGGCGGCACAGATGTTAATTATCAGTCCTACTCTTTCTTTGATTTCAGCTGTGGTGAGGAACAAATTAGTTGACTATTTTGTCAGTGGTTGTGTACTTGATTAAAAGGAGGTGACTAATTTTGTTTGGTGCGATTATAGTTAATTCCATGTATGGCTCTTGTCATTGCCCATCTTGGTGAGAAACTCAGAAAGATATCTAAGGAGGCAAATATGAGTGTTGCTGCCCTCTCAGCCTATTTACATGAGGTACATTTTATTCTGTTACTCAAATTTCCTGTGCAGCACTTCATGAATGCTTAAACTCGTTTTTTGCATGTACAGTTTGTTTGGGTTTTTTATTGCTAATTACTCTCACCTTTTGGTTGTTTCTGTTAATCTATAAAAATTGTTGAATATGAGTCTCTCTCTCTCTCTCTCTAATGTGTGTGCGTGTGTGTGGGTTCATCTATTGTTATGCTTTCTTCATGCTTGCATGTGTGGAGTTGCTAACTAAATCTTCTTTGCTATAACACATCAGCTGGTGCAATGATGTCATATATTTTATATATGTTTTAGGTTCTCCCTGCTATTCTATTTGTGAAAGCAAACAACTCAGAGCTGTGTGAGAGTGCCAGATTTCGAAGGCTTGCTCACACCAACTTATCTGAACAATTGAATAAGAAGAAAATGAAGGCATTCATTCCTCAGATGATACAGAGTTTATATTTTGGAGCATTACTTACTTTTTGTGCTGGTTCACTGGTGGTTTCAAGTGGTTCTTTTGATGGCTGTAGCATGGTTTCGTTTGTAACATCATTGGTTTTTTCAGTTGAGCCAATTCAGGTAGTACTATATGCTGATAATAAATCTTTTTCCCTCTTCTTTTTTACCTTCCCCTTCATGAAATTTATTACCTGCAACTAACTTTCCATTAACTGCCACCCACCCCCCCCCAAAAAAAAAAGGAGAAAGAATTAGTTCAGAAATCTCTTGTTAGCACCTTTTCTTTTCCTTCTTTTCTTTTCTTTTTCTTTCTTCTTCTTCTTCTACTACTACTTTTTTTAATGGGAAAAAACATCTAGAGCCATTTTGCTAATTGTACTTTCTGTTATTATGCTTCAGCCGCTGAGGAGTTCTCTTAAGTTATCAATCTGAATATAAAGCATCACGCAGGGTGTGGGAAAAGCATACAATGAGTGGAAGCAAGGAGAACCAGCCATTGAACGCCTGTTTGATTTGACCAGGTTTAACTCTAAGGTAGGTTTAAGGTTGATTGATCTTTAATTGTAACCCTGAATATTTCATTTTAATTTATTTATTTATCTTGAGGAACACTCTTTGTGATTTTTTAACAAAACATTTGGCCCAAAGGATAGAATAGGATAGTTATTAGATATTAGAAGTTCCAAAGTAACATCGAACATCTTGTTTACCTGTGGTTATTTCATTCTGTTAGACCTTGATTAGATGCCTATTTGTCAAGCATGCATTTACATGTCATGTCTGGCTGATGCCTCATTTGCTCTCAGCATTAATTTAGGTGAAGGTGCCTCAGAGAATTGTTGTCTATGACCATCTAGGGCTGAGCTACTCTCTCTTTCTCTTTCATACTGTTAACCACTTCAAGAAAAGGAGAAGAAGCTTTCATGCTTCGGAACTGAGAAATTTTTGAATTTCAGTTTTCATTATAAAAGTAATGGCCTAAGGAATGACATTATTGAATACTTATAATGAATGCCTATACTCAGAAAAGAACAGGAAAATAAAGAACAGAAAGAGGAAATTTAACAATGCATGCTTGAAATCTTTTGTTGGCATATTTCATATTTGGACCAATATCTTCATACTCTTAGTTGCTTATCATTGTTATTATTGTTGTGATTATTATTTGCTTTGCTGAATACAGGTGATCGAGAAACCAGATGTCATTGATTTAGATGATATCACAGGAGAGGTGAAATTTTGTGATATCTCATTTAGATATGGGGATAATATGCCCTTTGTTTTGAATGGATTGAATCTCCACATCAAAGCTGGAGAGACAATTGCTCTTGTTGGGTCCTCTGGAGGAGGGAAGACAACCCTTGTAAAATTGCTTCTTCGGCTTTATGATCCTTTATCTGGTTAGGCTTTTGAACTACAAATAATTGCCAACTTTTACCGTACATTTTTGGACTTAGAAAAGTTACCTCTTACTAATCCAGAGTGCATATCTGTTCTTTACATCTTAAACAGGCTGTATACTTATTGATAACCATAACATCGAAGACATCCGGTTGGATAATTTGAGGAGACATATAAGTTTGGTTTCTCAAGATATAGTAAGTTAGTGATGCCCGCTCTCTTCTTCTTTTTTTTTTTTTTTGTGTGGTAGGTTTCTTTTTTTTTTTTTTTTTTTTTTCTTGGGGGGTGGGGAAGAGAGAGAGAGAGAGAGAGAATCAGACACTTATAAGAGCTTCACTACATGTCCACAAAATCAAGACCTCTTACTCAACGCTACAATGACCATAAGTTGTGCCAAATGCTTGTACCTTTTATTTATGTTCTTTTCCGACAAGTTCTAAGCAAGGAATTGTCTGATTTGCTGCTTTCATGTATCCATATAACTTTCATGTGCTTGATTGCCATGGAGTAAGTGATTACTTCATATTAATTAGATCTAGGGTATAATTGGCGTACACCTGGCCAGCTCCCTAGTTGAAAAATAGTTTGTCGTATGGGGAAATAGTCTGTTCTGTTTATAGTCACTCAAGAGGCATAGTCCAAAGTTCCTTTTCAAGTGTAACTTTTGGCTGGTTTTAATTAAGATGTTCAAGAAATGCTGTGGGAACTTTGTGAATTTGGAACATATGGTAATTTAGGGGAACCTTTTCAAATGGTTTATCGTGATAATATTTGTTATGTATTAGACATTGTTTTCAGGAACGGTTGCCGAAAACATTGGGTATAGGGATCTGATGTCCAAAATTGACATGGAGGGGGTTGAGCATGCGGCTCAAACTGCAAATGCTGATGAATTTATCAGAAAACTTCCAGAAGGGTACGAAACTAACATTGGACCGAGAGGCTCGATTTTGAGTGGAGGCCAAAAGCAAAGGTGAAGCTTTATATGTGAACTCTGATTCTGATATGATATCAAACATGATCCTCGTTGGCTAAGGTTTAATACGATAACTGGGACAGCCCTGAAAATGAACGTCCAATTGGTTTACTTGATTAACATAACTTCTCATTTGCTGTGTGTAGCCGATGTTTTTTTTTTTTTTTTTTGAAAAATATATGTTGGTTAATTAACTACAGGCTTACTCATTAATGCAGACTAGCTCTTGCAAGGGCACTATATCAGAATTCCTCTATATTGATATTGGATGAAGCAACTTCTGCTCTAGATAGTAGGTCTGAGTTATTGGTGAGACAAGCTGTGGAGCGCATGATGGAAAATCACACTGTAAGTACAATAAGTAGTTCTATTAGTTTAAGCTGTATGGATGCATTTTAGTCAGCGTTTATACTTATAAAGTTTTTCTTAATATATGTAGTATCATCATGGCTCTGAATCTTTTGTTAACTTCTGTGCTTACCCACAAATGTGGACTAGCTCTGGCATGTGAACTCTTATCAATATTTTCTATATTGATTTGTTCTCCAATGCACAGCCGTGATCTATGATGATCTTTGATTCTTTTTCTTTTTCTTTTTTTTCTCTGTTAAAACGCACACTCACACGGATTATATCTTAATTGATCAAATATTGTGCTTAAGCTAGCGTATGTCTTTAGGTACTGGTCATTGCACACCGGTTGGAAACAGTTTTGATGGCTAAACGAGTATTCCTTTTGCGTGATGGGAAGCTAGAGGAGCTAACTCGCTCGGCTCTTTTGGGTGGTCACCATGACTTGGCGGCATCCACGGGGCTTGTGATTTGAGAGCACTGCAAAAGGTGATGGAAGGAGTGACTTTTTATTCAATGGGACCATAGGAATCAGTATAACCGTGATGAGCTCCATGGTCTGTGATGCGTTGTGTATTCATCTTCATCCTGAGAAAAAAAGCATGTCCCCACGCTGCAGTAGAAGCCAGAAGGCAGCAACGGTTGTCCTCCAAAGTTGCTTGGGAGAAATTCTTTAAATCGACATCTTTTCTTAGAGCATGTGAGAATTAAAAATGCATGGGAGAATCACATGCTCTATGAATAGATGTTAGTTTAATAGACTGGATTAGAAGAAATTTCGTCAACCCAATTTGGACGAAAACTTTCCGAGAAAAAAATTGAAAGGGCGGCTTCTTTATAATTTTCTTCTCAAACCTAAGGGTGTTCCCTTTTTGGTTATAGGGATTTGTATTAAAAACTAAGAAAACGCAGTTTAGATGTAAAATAAAGATATATGCTCGACTAATTTTGAAGTTTTGTTGGGTTTAGAATTCTTTGAAGAATTTGGATCTTTTATATGATAAAGCCAATTATTGCAAGAATACGTACATATATCACAAATCGGGCTCAATCTCTGGTACGCAAGGGGCTGCTAGTTACCGTGAGATGTCTTCCCAGATGAACTGCTTATCCACCAAAATCATGTGATTTAAATCATAGGCCGTTCAAATCAATTTAGATTATCCTGTCAAATTATAAAGGAAGGAAAATGTTTTGGGTACTCTGATTTTTACTATAACTCCTTATAAATTGACGTAATAGTTTATATAATATTTTTATATAATATTTATCGACCAGTGATTGGTTTACCGTCCCCTCCCCCATTTTCATTAAAATTGAGTTTTTTATTCAAAAAACCGGTTGGGGGACGGTTCTAACAATCATTTCCCATATTTATCTCCTCAATTATAATCAAAATCTTTGTAGTAAAAGTTGAAGTATCTATATTTTATTACATTAAAAGTTGATATGGCAAAATCTTAACTATATAAGTTGAAAATAATTTGGATTAGAATCAAAGTAACCCCTTGTAAGGTGTTTGTGATTCACAGAGATCCGATTAGATATTTTAGAGCTTTTCTGATATAATTTTTAGCCTTTTGCCCTTTTTGGGTTGCTTGTGATTCTTTCTGCTTTTGTTGAGTTTTTTCTTTAAATTTCTTTTTCATAACAAAATTGAAAACAAATGGAGGAAAATATACAAAATAAAATAATATTTTTACAACTATTTAAGAGCAATGCTACACGTAGAACAACTTTACAATTCTTTTACAACTTTTAAAATAGTTGGAAGTGCATTTTCTTTAATAAAATATCTGGAAATTTTTAAAACATGTCGACATTAGATTTCTCACTACACTTAACTACGATTTCTAAGAAAATGTATCCGATAATAGTGTGTTACGATTCCATATCTATTGTTAAGAAGAATCCTGCATACTATATTCACATCCTACCCTCGTCTTATTGGATTGATGTCGTAATGCCTATTAATTTTTATTACAAAAAATAAAAAATAAAAAATTAAGAACTAATAGAATGGGGGGTGAGATATTTATTATATTTTTATAATGTCAACCTTTTCAAACTTTTTCTTAGCCTCCTGCTCACATGTCATTAAAGAGAAATGTTAAATACTACGTCCATGTCCAACTCTCATCTTATTAGATTAATATGGTAGTGCCCATTAATCCTTAATTTTTTTTTTACTAGGGTCGATTCAATGGCTAATAAGTACTAGTATATCAACCCAAGAGAATAGGGGTGGAATGTGGGTGTAGTGTGTAACATTGCTCATTATTAAATCTATCGTTGACGGTTAATTAATGCCTTAACTTACTTGCATAGGGACCTAGTATAAAAATGACAAAGTTTTTATTTAAATTGAATCGAAGGAATTTCTTTCAATTTGGTATATTAAATTAACAATTATTCAAAATAGAATAGGATCCTCTTCATTTTAAATGAAAATTGATAGGATCTAATTTACGATTAAGTTGTTTTGTTACAATTGGTTATGTACATTGATTCAAATGACATGAGACCATATTGACCTTGTGGTCCATTGAATTATGTAAAAAAAAAAAAAAAAAAGCAAATTAGAATTTTCCTCCATATGTAAACAGTATAACACCACGTGTCGTAAATCTAACATTTTTCTTTTTTTATTGTTTCTTTGGGCGAAAAGTCTGCTTCTTTTTCTTTTTTGGCCTTTCCCTCCACCTTTTCTTTCCCTCTTCTTCTCTCCCGCGTATTTCTCTCGGCTCCGCGTCTCTCTCTGTGTTTTTCGAGCTGAAGGTATTTCTCTCTCTCTCTCTCTCTCTCTCTCTCTCTCTCGTTACTGTTTTTAAGATCTTCTTCCTTCTTTCTTCACGAAGCCCTCATCGATTTGGGTCAAATTTGTTTGGGGATTTTCTTCTTCACGACCAAAAGGTAATTTATCACCGATCAAATTTTCATTTTCATTCATAATTTTTCTGGGCTCTTTACGTCCACGAAATTTACTGTATTTTTGTTCTCTGTTCTTTTCGTTTTTGTACCATTACATCCGTGAAATTTCAAGATTGTAGTGATACCCATGAATTTAGTATACACCCAGTTCTGTACCTGTTAGCAAAATGCTACTGAAGGTCTGTACACAGAAATAGAATGGATAATGTATTCCAGTGGGAGGATAGAATATTGAGAGAGAAGGATAGAGGAACTGGGTTAGTTCTACTGAGGGCCAAAAAGAGCTTTGATTTGTTGGGCTTTCAAAGTTCACTTCAGTTTTTTCATAGACAAATCTGGGTTTGGTTAGTGAAAGATGTTAAATTGCTGCTGCCAGTAGCTTTGTGTTTTGGTTTCATCCAAAATTATGTATTGTGTTTTGATTTGAGTCTGCAGCTTGTCGGTTTTCATTTCTTTGTTGCTGTCATTTGCTTCTGGTTTAAAGCATTGAGTGATGATAAATGCACCAAGTCTGTGCATCAAAGCCTTGTCATGTTGAAATGGTGTTGACTGTTGAAACTGGTATATTTGGATGAGTTGTTGATTTTTTAAAGACATGTTCAGTTTACTTTAGGTGAAAGCCTCGGCCTGATGTTGGGGTTTTCACTCTTATCATTTTGGCATGGAATCGGGCATGCCACGCTTCTGTCATTGCAGATTAGAGATTTTTTTTTTTTAAGCTTCGTGCTGATTTCATTGTTATAAGAAGAGCCTATTGATATATGGATTTTAAGCATTTGAGATAGTTTTATTTGGCTTATCATTTTCCAGATGGGGGGTTTCTTTGTTTCCATCAACTTTTGTGGATCACAGTAGTTTGCTTACTTGGATTCTGACCTTGGTTGCATGTAAAGTCTAATTTTATGGATTCTTGTTCTTTTGTGGTTTTATAACTTACCCCCTTTCTCTTTTCTCCTCTCTATATGGATATTGTTTTTCTTTCAAACTGTCAGGATTGATATATCCTCCTTGTGGCCTTTCAGATACACTTGGCATGTTCTGTTAGATTTTTCTTCAGGGTTATATTATTCAATACTTGAAAATCTTTTCTGTTTACAGATCTCGATTGTTGGCTTTGACATCTAGATATGTAAATTGCACATCATTAATGTTTGTCTGTACAGCATATGTTTTTTCTTCTCAAGGGAAATATACAACTCTGCAGGCACAAGTTTTCTTCCCACTTATGAAGCATTTGAAACTTCAGCTATAACTCATTTGGCTCAAATAAGTTATTTATTTGCAGAGATTGAATTCATCTTTTTTAGTTTACTTTTTAATTCAGTTTATGGTTTTACACACGGAGATTGATTATCCAGCATATTTTTGTTGAGTAATGACAGTTTTAACAAAACGAGAGTTGAAAAATATGATCGTTTGAAAAAAAGGACAGTCGAAAAATACAATACTTAAAAAAGTAATAAAAAAGAATAAAGAAAGCATATCTAGATAATATAGAGTTAGGAATAGATAATCGGATGTATGATGCTTTTTAAAACCCATTAGCTAAATTAGATAAAGTGAGTTTTGGTTAGCCATTTTGCATAAAATTTGCATAAGCCATTGGGAGTGCTTTAACAAGGCGAAAGTCATGCTTGTTACGCGACCATTAGGGCACACTAAAATCAAGTCGATCTACTATGGGTTGCGCCCCTTTGCGCTTTTTGAATATACTTTACTTATAAAAAAAAATAAAAAATCAAGTCGATCTACTGCGCTATAACTTCGAGAACTGGAAAATTAGGGTTTTGAGCACGAAAAACCGAAGTGGTTTACGTCTAGGGCTTTAATTTGTTTTCTATTTTCCACACTCAGGTAATTTCTCTCAACTTATATTCCTAATTTATTTTTGCTTTTTCTCGTAGAAAAACTGGTCTTTTCCTTTCATTTTTAGTTATTGAATTTGGTTCTAATGGTTGATGGTTCTTTTAGCTCGTAGCTTGTGAATTCAGTTGTGGGTTGGTTCTAGGTGGAGCTGGTAGTGAAAACGAATTTTTTTTGGTACTTTAGGTTTGTAAATGGAAAGTGGAGAGAGGCTTATGAAGAGGTCAATATCGTAGATTGTGTTTGATTGGATTATGAAAGTACAAATTTTTTGTTTAAGGCCTATCAAATGAAGATTTGTGAACCAAATGTGCTTGTAATGTTTGTGTCTCTGATGGGCTGTAGTGTAGCCTGTGTTACTTAATTATTGGTGTTTGACTTCTCGCGCCTGATGTGGTATAGAATGAGTATGGGTTTGATGCTTTTAGGGCTGAGTACCAATCCCTTCGAGGGGTTTTCAGCCCTTACCGACGGCGGAACTGCTGGCTAGCGGTGGGAAGTTTCACTAACCGGCCGACTGATCAAGGGCTTTATTTTTCCAAATAGACCTTAAAATTTTATTTTTCCAAGAATTGTTTTCAGCATAGGATTTTATCAACTTCATTGCTCTGTGATTTTGTTGTTTTGAGTGGTTTTTGTTCATATTTATTTCCTAAAAAAATGATCTTTTATTTGTTTATTTATTATTATTTTTCAAAATCTTGAAACTTTTGCTCATACAGATTCTGGATGCCTACAAATAAATCCAATAGCATCTTAAATCGTTATTAATACCGATATTTTCATGAATCCCATTAATTTGGAATTTTTGAATGGGAAACCGTGCATGTCATGCCTGTAATAGATTTGAGATGCTTGCTCGAATAATGCAACTAAGATATAAATTGAAGATTTGTCTTGATTGGTTGGATTGGCAACAAAAGATTCAAATTTCAGGTTACCTACATATACATGGAAAATGTGTCTGGAACTGGAATTATTGTTGTGGACTGGACAAATACCATGTCTTCGTAGTTCATAATTAAACCTAATGACCGGTCTCTGGCTGCTGTCTTTCTATTCTGCAACGATTATTTGATTGAACTTTTCAAGTGCAGATCTTACCTCATATATGTATATTGCCGTTGGCTGGATTGTGTTACTGCATTAAAATAATCACTTTATAATTTCCAACACATTAAAATGATTATGATTTTGGAAGCTCATCATTGAAGGGTTTGCAAAAAATTATTTCCTTCGGTATTTACTGAGAATCTGTGTGTGTGTTTACATATCTTCATGCACCTGTTAGTGTAATGCTTGTTAGAAGATTAATTAGTTACTATTTCTTCCTATTTTTATTTTCAAATGCAATTCATTGACTCTTCTACTCATTGGTTAGAGCTTGCTTTACTATTACAGCAATAAGCAATTATTCCTCCAGTTATGTGATCTGTCTTTATGCCAACAAGTTATATGAGACCACCGATGTTATTAATTTGTTAGAATTGAATCAAGAGGGAGGCAAAGAAAGATAGCAGAATGATTGTGAAGATCAAAATAACTGCGTTTAAAAGAATGAAGTCTGAGTCCTATAGTAATGTAAATTGTACTTGGTAAGTGCAATTCACTTGCATTAGTGGTGATAATATTTCGTAATAGGGCATATGGTAAGCCTCTCTCTCATTGGACTTATCCCATATGATTAGGTATTGTACTGCTGTTTCTACCCAACCACTTCTAGAAGGCACGGTACAGTTGTTCTCCCCATTTCGGGATTATAATACCTGGCTAGATAAAAATGACAAAATGTTGTCAGCTGCTTTCTAGTTCTTTTCCTACTTCAGTTAGACTGTAAATTGCACACGTACCAGGGGTGATAACTTGTAGTATATAATTTTCAAGTCAAGAGGGACAAGGAAATAAGTCATTTAAAAAGCCTAGCTAAGTGGTTATCTGGATCAAAGTAGTTTTGAGCCTGTTTCTTATGGTCTTTCTTTTTCTTTTTTCTTTTTTCCCTGTGTCTTACTAGAGACTTTTGTAAAAGGCAATGATTTTTGTCAACAGATCAGTTTACAGAATTTCTGTAAAGTAATTATACTAGATAACATACATTTTCACTGGCTAATTATGTATTGGAGCTCTGGACTAAAGTTTTTCTTTATGTGGTTTGCAGGAGATGGATACATCAAACCCTGCAGTTTTTGTCAATGCGGAGCTGCTGCGCTTGTATGTTGGTCGTAGGGTTCGGGCGGTGATTCAGGTTCTGCAATCTGATGGTGGAGTTGTTACAGGAAAATCTACAGATGACAACCAGATACTTGTCAAAGGCTCTCCAACCTCTCCTCTCTCAAAGTTTGTTGAGGTTGTTGGTATTGCTGACAGTGAGAAATCCATCCATGCTGAAATATGGACCAACTTTGGTGACACATTTGGTATGGCTTTTTACTAACTTTTAAAAATTCTTGTAATGGCGAGCTGAGCCAATGCTATCAACTGCATTTTCATTACTATTTTTTTTTTTTTTTTTTGCTTCTATCTGAAAGTTTGCTCATTCAGAAGTTTATACTGGATCCATAAGCACCTATGCCTTTTAGTAGAAGCTAGTTCATATATCTGTTAGCACTTGGACAGATGTGTTGTTTATTAAACTTTTAGAATGCCCAAATACCCTTACATTTTATTGTCTGTGAAATAAATATGAAAATTAAACTTGCACTCTGTATCTGTTATCAATGGACCACTAATTGTTAGATTATAGTTTAAATTACTGCTTGATGGCCAGCAGATATGTACTTTCTCCATTAGTTAAACAATTTAATTGAGCAACCCCAAAAACAACATTGGATTGCTCATATTAGTTCAAAAGAATTGTGGCTAATTTCTTATTAATTTCTGGTTCTCATTAATAAAAGAAATATAGCTTTGCTCTGAAGTGGTGGTTAACTCTTAACAAAACTATAATGTTTTTTCTGTGATGAAAAGGTCTATGAAATTGGCTCTCTGGTAGCAGCTGGTAGATATAATTTTCTTTCTCCCATTCTTTAAAGCAGATGAACGTTCGTTTATAGGAATTACACAAAGACCAAGCCAGTTGAGAGTATTAATTGGGTTTTCTTGTAGTGGGGCTTAGTTGGATGGTGCGGCCATTCCCTTCACATGTCTGTAATGTGTGCAGAAGTTAAAGTTTTGGCATAAAATTTATGTGATAGTTGCTTATTACTCTAGCTATGTTCTTGTCCTCTTGCTTTATATGATCTTTTTATGTTCTCTGAAGATAGTGTTTGCTTTCTGGCAGAAACTCATACTTACAATCAGCTTTGTCAGCTTGCAAATGGGGAATTTAAACACATGTTCCTCTGAGGCACAAGTAGCTTACTTTGTGATGCAGCCAGAAAGTTCTTCCCACCTACTAGCTTTAGTACTGTTCCATGAAATTTCTCAAACTTGAGTTTAGGTCTTCAAGTAAATTATCGATGAAGTGATAGCCAGGAATCAGATTTCACTGTTTGGAATTTGTTGAAATCTATCATGTTTGAACCTTGCGGATGAACCTCTGGTTTATATCAAAATTTTCTTCAACCTTCGACTCGTTGAAATTTTTAACATTTTTACCATTACTATGACGAGTCACTTCATTTAGGATGATGGATTTTTCCTCCAAATACTGGTTGGTTCTGGGTGCTACATTTGCCCCTAAAAGAAAGTCTCACATTGGGTTCTTACTAAGCGAGTTTACGTTTTATAAGTGATTTTAAGGACCTCTAATTGTAACTTTGATACCACTTTTCCTCGGGTCGTGACATGGGATTTGCGGGAGTTTGCTAGCCTATATATAAGACTTGCATGGTATAGGGGAAAATACGAAAATTTATTTCAATTCGACTTTGAAACATTCTTTTTTATCATGTAACATGGTAGGGGAAATGGATGTTTTATACTATATTCTCATCATATCTTCATCTTACTAAGCTGATGTAGCAATGCCTATCACTGCCATTAGTCCCTATTACAAAACAAAATTAAAAATTAATGGAAACTGTCACATTAACCCAGCAAAATGGGAGTGAGATATTTAACATTATTATATTCTTAAAATGTCAACATTTTTGAACTTTTTTTTAGCCTCCTAATCACACGCCATTAAAGAGAAATGTTAAATACTACATCCACGTCCAACCCCCATCATCTACTAGGTTGATGTGGCAGTGTCTATCAACCTTTCATTTTTTTTCACAATGGTCAATCTAATGGTTAATGGACACTTATATATCAACCAAAGAGGATGTAGTGAAAATTGACATTTGTCCAAAATATAATAGGGTCCTCTTCATTTTAAGTGAAAATTGATAAATTTATTTTACGGTCAAGATTTTGATTTGTTAGAGTTGATGGGGTACATTGATTCAAATGACGTGACACTATATTGACTTTGTGGCAACATATACATTGTTATATTTATGAAATCTAATATGCAACATGAAATTATTTCACTTGAAATAGAAAAGATCTTTACCCGTCTAAAATGCATGTGATTCTCACATACATATTTAATAAAATCACATGCTTCTCATATTTATTTTTAGAAATACAATACTAAAATTACATATATTATGGACAAATGTCCGTTTAATGAACTGGTTTGGATGAACTTATCTTTAGAAGTGGGCAAAACCCGCCCAAACCGACCTATCCGCCCCGACCTGCAAAAGCCGAATTTTAGGCTTAAAATTGCGGATCCGGGTTTAAATTGGATTATCCGTGTGGGACCGGTCACATGTATAACTTTTTTCTATCATCGTTACAATTATTACATGTCTGTTAGGGGCATCACTAATGAGCCCAAGCTACCCAAGACGGGCTTTACAGCTCTATAAAACGAGGCCCAAGGCCCCCCCCAAGGCTAAAAGCTCAAAGCCCGAGTTCCAAGGCGCTTTAGGTAGATTTGAACCAACCATTAACGAAGCCGAAAGTCATGCTTGTTACGCGACCATTAGGGCACACTAAAATCAAGTCGATCTACTGCGCTAGAACTTCGAGAACTGGAAAATTAGGGTTTTGAGCACGAAAAACCAAAGTGGTTTACCGTCTAGGGCTTCAATCTGTTTTCTATTTTCCGCGCTCAGGTAATTTCTCTCAACTTATATTCCTAATTTGTTTTTGCTACTTCTCGTAGAAAAACGTGTCTATTCCTTTCATTTTTAGTTATGGAATTTGGTTCTAATGGTTGATGGTTCTTTTAGCTCGTAGCTTGTGAATTCAGTTGTGGGTTGGTTCTAGGTGGAGCTGGTAGTGAAAACGATTTTTTTTGGGTACTTTATAGGGTTGTAAATGGAAAGTGGAGAGAGGCTTATGAAGAGGTCAATGTCGTAGATAGTGTTTGATTGGATTATGAAAGTACAAATTTTTTGTTTAAGGCCTATCAAATGAAGATTTGTGAAGCAAATGTGCTTGTAATGTTTGCGTCTATGATGGGGTGTAGTGTAGCCTGTCTTACTTGATTATCGGTGTCTGACTTCTCTCGCGCCTGACGTGGTATAGAATGATTATGGGGTTGATGCGTTTAGGGCTGATTACCAATCACTTAGGGGCGGTTTTCAGCCCTTACCGAAGACGGAACTGCCGGCTAGCGGTGGGAAGTTTCACTTATCGGCCGACTGATCAAGGGTTTTATTTTTCCAAATAGGCCCAAAAATTTTATTTTTCCAAGACTTGTTTTCATCATAGGATTTTATCAACTTCATTGCTCTGTAATTTTGTTGTTTTGAGTGGTTTTTGTTCATAGTTATTTCCTAAAAAAATGATTTTTTTTTTATTATTATTTTTAAAAATGTTGAAACTTTTGCTCATACAGATTCTGGATTTAGAAGATGTAATGCCGACAAATAAATCCAATAGCGTCTTAAATCGTTATTAATACTGATACTTTCATGAATCCCATTAATTTGGAATTTCTGAATGGGAAACCGTGCATGTCATGCCTGTAATAGATTTGAGATGCTTGCTCGAATAATGCAACTAAGATATAAATTGAAGATTGGTCTTGATTGGTTGGATTAGCAACAAAAGATTCAAATTTCAGGTTACCTACATATACATGGAAAATGTGTCTGGAAATTGAATTATTGTTGTGGACTGGACATAGACCATGTCTTCGTAGTTCATAATTAAACCTAATGACCGGTCTCTGGCTGCTGTCTTTCTATTCTGCAACGATTATTTGATTGAACTTTTCAAGTGCAGATCTTACCTCATATATGTATATTGCTGTTGCCTGGATTGTGTTACTGCGTTAAAATAATCACTTTATAATTTCCAACACATGTTCAATATCTCATCCTTAATTTTTTTCCCCTTTCTTTTTTCTTCGTGATTGCATTGTTCCAGATAGAATGTTAAACAAATAAACTGGCCATTGCTTTTGGGCAACTGCCAGTATCTAAATTTCGAGAAATTCACTGCTTCATAGTTTTTTTCACCTGTTGAGCATCACCATCCTCTTGATTATCATTCAGAATTCTCGCTTACCTGTCTCTGTACTTTTGTTACTATGTATGATCCCTTAGTTGAGAATCATTCAAATTGCAACTCCTTGGAGCCATACCTCATGGCAAAAATTCTGTCGAGATTCTTACTCTGCAACTCCTTTTGGCCTCTCATTGTTTCCACCTTTCCATATTTGTATTCTTTCTTCTGCCAGTGCTTCTGGCTTCTGGGCTTCTGTCACAGTTGCCTTGCAAGCTTTCTTTTTAGATACATAAGATGCCAAGGACAAGGTCAGGTGCTGCAGCCTCTCATAAGCCAGATGTACCTGAAAAGCCTAGTGAGCCTGAAAGGCCTATAGAATCTGAAGAGCAGGTGGACCTTGATGGAGACAATGATCCTGAGGAGACAATGGAGGAAGAGGTTGAGTATGAAGAGGTAGAGGAAGATGAGGAAGTGGAAGAGGTTGAGGAAGAAGAAGAAGAAGAGGAAGAGGAAGAGATAGAAGAGGAGGTTGAAGAAGACGATGAAGACAAGGAGGCTGCTAAAGGAGTTGATTTACAAAATGGGCCACATGGTAACAAGGAGATGAAAGTTGATCAGGCGGAGGAGGAAGATGAGAAAAAAAAGCATGCTGAGCTTCTTGCACTGCCTCCTCATGGGTCTGAAGTGTACCTTGGTGGAATTCCTTATGATGCTTCTGATGAGGATTTGAGGGGCTTTTGTGAGCCTGTAGGAGAAGTCACTGAGGTAATGTGTATTGTTGATTATAATATTCCTTGCCTGCTCATTTTTTGTTAAACTAATGAGATCTATATTTGATTAAAATAGGTTAGAATAATGAAGGGTAAAGATTCAGGTGGGGCCAAGGGATATGCTTTTGTGACCTTCAGAACCAAGGAGTTGGCTTTTAGGGCCATTGAGGAGTTAAATAATTCTGAACTAAAGGTAATTTAAGGACCTTTATGGTTATGCTCTTTCTCCTTTGAATAACCTCAGCCATGACTTGGGATGACTACCACTGATGTGAGCATGCACGTGCATTCCACATTTGACTTGCGAGATTTATCACTTCCATTTGTTTGAAGATAAACTTGGAGTGTCGGACTTCTTCATTTCTCGTAGGATTGACTTTTCTGTTAACCCCCTCTTTCTTTGCCAGGGAAAGAAAATAAAATGTTCAACTTCTCAAGCAAAGCATCGGTTATTCATTGGTAATGTTCCCAGAAATTGGGGTGAGGAAGATATGAAGAAGGCTGTAACAGAGAGTGGGCCTGGGGTCATTTCTGTGGAACTGTTGAAGGTTTGTGAGATTTTATATCTTCTCTAATTTTTTACTACATTCATAATTGTTCATGCTCAAGTTACGCTTGTTTGCTGTGATAGCCAAATGTATGATTTAAGACTATCGACATGATTCTTCATTTATGCCTCAATATGTTATAATTTTTCCTTGCATCTTCTTGACCAAGACAGGACCCACAGAATTCTTCCCGGAACCGTGGATTTGCTTTCATTGAGTATTATAATCATACATGTGCGGAATACTCGAGACAGAAGATGTCAAGCCCCAAATTTAAGCTTGACAACAATGCCCCAACTGTGAGCTGGGCTGACCCCAAAAATGCGGAATCTTCTGCTGCGTCTCAGGTCTTCTATTTTTTTGTACTATCATTCTGGTTATTTTGTCAATGAAATGATATGTAAATGATGGTATTTTATTTGATTTAAGTGCTGATCTACTTGAAGATGATCCTTTCCTTCTATTCCTTGCTGCACTGGATACGTAATACCCATGTTCTAATGCCCTTTTGTGCCCATAATTTTATCAGACAACCAAACCCCCCCCTCAACCCCCAAAAAAAAGAAAAAAAAGAAGAGGGTATCAAGCAACATCTATGGGTGGTTGAATCCTCTCTACATAGATGGTGAAGTCTGTGTACTGTCAATAAGAAAGGGGCTTATGAAGCTTTTTAATAGTTTTGGGCAGTGCTCATAAACTTCTATTTTATGTGAGTAATCCCTCCCATGACCTCCTTGTGAATTCTCTCTATGTACGTGTAACATATTACCAATGAGCTCTAGCACATATGGCACTTCTTCACCCATAAGCATTGGGTGGATGGTAAGCTTGTGGCAATAAGACCCCTTGAGTGTGTATGCCACTAAAAGAAAATGTACGTGCAGCATTTTCTTGTTAAGTGGTTGCCTTCTTACTTGTAATTCCAAGGTTGTGGTGGAGTCATGATTTAAGGAATTTGTTTGTTTCAGGTTAAGGCAGTGTATGTCAAGAATTTACCAAAAGACATTACTCAGGATTGTCTAAGAGAGTTGTTTGAACATCATGGAAAGATCACAAAAGTGGCTCTCCCTCCTGCAAAAGCAGGACAGGAAAAAAGCAGATTTGGTTTTGTTCACTTTGCAGAAAGGTCAAGTGCTATGAAGGCATTGAAGAACACTGAAAAATATGAAATTGATGGTAATTGTTTTGCTCCTTGCACCTTGTGCCCGTTCTGATCCTTGATTATGAACTAGCATTGTTGACAGTCTTTGTTGGATGTTCTCTGATTGACAGGTCAAGTTTTGGAGTGTTCTCTTGCAAAGCCACAGACAGATCAGAAGTCTTCGGCACCAAACACGCAGAAGTCATCCCTACTCCCAAGCTACCCACCTCGTCTTGGTTATGGCATGGGTGGTAGTCCCTATGGTGCTGTAGGTGCTGGATATGGTGCTGTAGGTGGAGCAGGCTTTGCACAAGTAAGATGCTTCTGCCCACTCCCCAAAACATCTGAGCTCTGCTTACTTTCTGGAAATAGTTGTTAAAGGAAGTTCTTAAAGTATTTTCAAAGGAAAGTACATTTACTTTTAAATTACTGTGATGCTTGGACAGTTCTAAGAGTTGTAAATTGCATATTTATCCATTACAAGGTGTAGAGAAATTGGGATCCAGTTGGGTGGATTATACCTTAGAACTGGCCGCACCTGATCTGCTCACTGCAGTAGTCTGTAGTGGGCCTAGTGGGCTCCCATATTGGTTTTTTTTTTTTTTTTTTTTTTTTTTTTTGTTTTCAAATTGAAATGGAGATAACTGTAACACTTTGCCCCTTATAAATAAGGTTGAGTTAGACTTGATTCATGGACTCTAAGGCAATTGTTAACTGTCGTTTAAGTATGTTATAATATAGTTATTATTCTTTCCTGATGTTTTAAAATTCAAACTACTTGGCACATTCTGGTGTTTTGCCTAGTTTTGTTTGTCTTCATTTTACTAAAACGACTAGAGCATTAATAGTATGTAATCTTTGTTTTCCATCTTTAATGATTTTATATCTTCAAGCAAAAGTTGTGCTTCTAATACATGGTACATTATCTCATATTGCTAGTCTGTCACGTCACCCCACGAAATATATAAAAGACATTATCATTACTAATTATATTTATAAACTGTAATTGGTTTTGACTGTTACAATGATAATGGAAAGGAAATTATATTAATACCAATGGCCTTCTAGCCTACTAGTACATCACCTGCCTTTTAAGGAGAAGTTGCAAGGTTCGACCCACCATGAGTGTGGGATTCATATAGATTGTAGGGTTATTCTATCATTTGTTAAAAGAAATAAATGTGCATATGCATAAAATTTGATTGGAACAAGCGATAAATCCTTATTGTTGATCTTCATATGTGATCACAACTAATCAAGGTGTTTACTTTAAAAGTATTGGTTTGTTTTCTTTGCTGAGAGGTGCATATTATAAATACTGAGAATTCTTGCAAATTTTCTGGTTGTAGCATTGTTTAGTTTTTACTGCTGATATAGGTGCGAAATTCTTGCAGCCACTGATCTATGGTAGGGGTGCAACTCCTGCTGGCATGGCAATGATGCCAATGCTTTTGCCAGATGGAAGAATCGGATATGTCCTGTAAGTGTAATATATTGGGCTTTTTCTAGTAAATTATACAATGTATGCCTTGTGTTTTTATTGTACTGTAAGGCTTGTTCTTTCAGTCCTATTACTTGGCTGCATTGTCTGCCAACCTTTCTTTCAATACCTGCTTATCTAGATAGTGAATCGTTACACTGGAGTGTTTAGACCTGCAGTATTTGGTGTATCATTTGCAATTGCTTGTTTCAATGATCAGGTAGGTTATGACCATCTATGTGAGATGCAATATAGTGTGTTGATCTAATCCTACTCTCTCCCTCTCTCCCCACCCCCCCTAACCCACCCACCCACCCACTAGTACCTGTAGAATCTGCCCCTTTTGGCTAATGAAGAATCCCTTGTATGGTCAAATAAGCTAGAAAAGCCTTCTATATGTCATTACTAAAAGCCTAAATGCACTGGAAATTGTTCGTGCAAATCTTGAGGGCCTCTCGCCTAGTAATCTTTTATGGGGATGCCAAAGTCTCCACTTCTCCATGAAGTGTATTTGACGACTTAAAATGGTGTCAGTTACAGTGGCAGCAGTGATGCTGTTGGTATTGTGGGATGAATAATGTGCTTTTAGTAACTATGCCATTAAAGAAAGAAAAAATGGTCGAGAAATTCACTTTTCATTTTTAGTTCGACTCCGTGCAGTTGAAGTTAAACTTGTTTAATTTTTTGCTGTAGGCAACAACCTGGGATGCAACCACATACCCCTCCGTCACAGTCCCGGGGTGGCAGGACTGGTGGCAGTGGTGGCTCAAGTGGTGGAAGGCGCAGCAATGACAGCAGCCGTGGGCGTAGCCGGTATCACCCATATTAATTGAATCATTTTATGCCTGTATAAGAACTTATGTATTTGGGTTGAGCAGTTTAATTTGGCACTATACTATAGATCATAATCAAATACAAAGTCGGAAGTAATTTGTGTGATTTATCAAAAAATTAGTCATATATCATATTTCTTCCGGATGTGGGCTGAAATTCACTTAGTTTTATAAAACTTATTTGTTGTCTTAGAAACAAATTTATTTAATGCAAAATTGATCTGCACAATGCAAATGCTTGAATAATTCCCATTGGTCTAGAGGTACATGAATGTAAGAATGGGTAATCAAGAATTAAATCACATGGCAACATATTTATCATATGACAATATATACACCATTAGATCTATGAAATTTAATCTGCACTATAAAATAGATTTTTTTTCTATTTTCTCAAAGAGAAATGCCGAGCAGGTGGAAAGAGGTCCAACTGCTCAACATCTATAGGCTGTTGTGTGCAAGATGCTTACTGATGCTTTATATGGTGAAGACGATTGTAATGCTGTTAGGCTTAGCGTGGGAATGCTCACCAGACAATGCAGATAATTCAGGGAGGGGAAAATGTAAGGGTAAGATAAATCGACAGATCTTCGTTCTAAAACATGTCTCAACGTCCCTGCATAGGCCCCAGACGAGGGTTCTATGGTAATAATGCATGGTATGGCTCTTTGCAATTGAAATTTGAGAAACTTTGGAGGATGATGGGATTCAAGGGATTTACTTGTGTTTGGGATAGTTCGGGGTTAGGGCTTACCTGCCTTTTGCCTGGGCTGCCTGAATTGGTTGCAACTCGACGTAACCAATACTAATTCCTTTGAACCTGCTCTTCATAATAATGGACCCGAGCAGAATTACTATTTAGTATGTTAACTGAGATGTGGAAGACAAATCACTTTAAAGTATGTAATAATGCTGATTGAAAATTCCGCATTTAAATAGGTATAAAATTCATGGTTAGACACTTACTACTAAAAGTAAATACAATAAAAATCACTTATAATGTTCATCAACAAAATTACAATTTACGTACATAAAAAGGGAGGAGAGGAAAAGAGAGAAAAAAAAAAAATTGATTCCAAATTATTATTATTTTTTTGACATGTCCACACAATAGAGGAGATGGGGGATTCGAACTAGTGATTTTCGCTTCATGAAGTGTGGTCCCAATATTGATGTACCACCTAAAAGCTTTTTTTTTATTTTTTTATAGATACCACCCAAAAGCTTTTAGTACCAAGTATATAGGCATTGAGACTGGTTTCTTATAAAATGATAGTGGTGTCGGTTTAAAACATAACAAAAAATGGAAAGGGAGTGCTGTTTTGGATAAAGATTTTATCCAAACTAGGTTGGAAGAACTTCCTCCAATTCAATCTATAAAAATGTCATATGTCCATTTTGTATTTGAAAATCTCATATATTTTTTTAAAAAATAGTAATGACAAAGTTGGAAGAGACACGTGATTTTTTAATAAAATTTCTTTCTATTATGTCATTGCTATTTAAAAAGCATGTGCTCACGCATATAAAATAGACACATCGCAATTTTATAGATTGAGTTCCTCTAAAACGCAGTTTGGAGGAAAACTGTCCTTTTTTTTTTATTTTTTTATTTTTTTTTTATATATACTCTGAAAGTGCAACTTTAATGTACATTATGGTTGAGGTCGGCAAGTGATTTAAGTTAAAAAGGCTTTTTCACTTAGAGTATTCACATTCGGTAGGCTGGCTCTTCCATTAGGCGGCTTAGGTGGCCGCCTAAGGCCCCCAAAAAATAGGTTTGTCAAAAAAAAAATTAAATTAAATTAAATAAGGCCTCTGCAACTTTCTTCACAAAAGAATGAATAAGGCCCAAAAAAAAAAAAAAATTAAATAAGGTCTCTCAACTATCTTCATAAAAGAAAGAATAAGGCCAAAAAAAACAATAATTAAATAAGGCCTCTATAACTATCTTCATAAAAAAAAAGAATAAGGCCCAAAAAAATAAAAAAATAAGGCTTCTGCAACTATTTTCACAAAAGAAAGAACAAGACCACATAAATTGTAGAAAGAAAATAATAAATAAAAAATTAAGCCCCAAATGCGGTCATGGTCCCTTCAAAAAACCCCTTCTCCTTCTTCTTCTTTCTTCTCTTCCACCACTTCTTCTCTAGAAGAAGAAGAGAAATAGAGAGAGGAAATAGAATATAAAGAGAGAGAGTTGAGAGTATAAATGTGGAGTGGGTGCCATGCAAGAGAAGAGTCAGGACAATAAGAATTGCGTCATGTGTCATGATGTGGGGCGTCGAATCATCATGACACATGACGTAGGCAGCACTGTATACTTGAGCTCTACTTTTTGGCTGTATAACACTTTTTCTATTTTTTTTTTCACCAAGAACGTGTGGATGTGCCACATGTTCCCTTTTTTCTTGGGGGTTT
This sequence comes from Alnus rubra, assembly GCA_028654335.1. Lineage (NCBI taxonomy): Eukaryota > Viridiplantae > Streptophyta > Magnoliopsida > Fagales > Betulaceae > Alnus > Alnus rubra. The sequence goes on from JAJPGS010000281.1 coordinate 1,866,618, forward strand.
TTTTTTTCTTTGGTCATTGACATGATAATTTAGGCTCTACTTTTTTATGTTTTCCTCTCTTATTTCAGGTTTCATTTTAGACAAAAAAAAAATAAAATTTTAAGTTGATCAATTGTGTTGTTCCTCTCTATGCAAGATAAGTTTGAAAAAATTCTCAATCATCAATAGAAAATACTATAAATTTATTTTGAATAATAAAATTGTTTAACAAAAAAATAATTTTATTTTGTTGTCTTTGCTTTTATAGGTTGAGGAAATTAGATGATCTTAAGAAGTTGAAAAAGATCTTTTATAAAGGTTCTATTCTTCTTTTATTTTAATTTTATATTATGGATAATTTTTTTTTTTTTTTTATAAATAATTTTTGTTATAACTGTTTGCTAGAAATATGCATTTGAATATATAAAAAAACTGTAAAAAATAGAAGAATAAACAAATTAACTGAAACTAAAAATAAATTATATAGATTTGATACTAGCAATATAATATTAAATTTTAAAAGCTATAAAAATAATTTTTAAATTAAAATATAATATAAAAATTAAAATAAATTATATTTATATTTATATAAAAAAGGCTCCAATTAAAATTATTGCCTTAAACATTAAAATATATAGAGCCGGCCCTGACATTTGACTCTTTAAAATTTAGTAAATTTGTCCAATAAAAGCTCACATTCAACTACATTGATCTTAGTAAAAGGTGCTTTAGATTAATGTGGTTTTAAAAATGATTTTGGTTATAACTTAGGGTTATAGGATATTTAAACTTGGGATGCATTTTACTTGGCAGTTTTTTTGATGTTAAATACTTATATAGATGGGTTACTTTTTATTGGCATTTGAAGCACATCCCGTTATGAGCTAGGATACGAGTAGAGGGTATTAATATTATTTTGTAACTAGTTTTTTTTTTTTTTTTTTTTTTATATATATATATATGTTGTCGATTGAATAGAATATTAGAATCAAGCAATAAGTGTAATCCAATTTCTATTTGAGAGGAGAGAGAATGGGAAATAAAAATGTACAAATTTATTGAATATATATTGTAGCATTTTGCAAAAAACCTCTCCAAAGCAGGGAGTTTTTTAGTAATTTTTTTTGCTGTGGATCTAGCTAGATTAGCTAAAAGGTTAATTTGTGTAGGGGGATGTGAGGATAAATGACTTGAACTTGAAACATATATATATATATATATGGGGAGTGATTGTGGGGAGGCACTTGACCGGCTTTCTCCCCCCCACATTTGAATAAACAAATCCATTTTATTTCAAAATTGATTTTTATTTTATTTTATGTTTTTTTATTTTAATAAAGTGGCTTTGTTTATTCAAAAGTGGGGGGAGAAAGTCGGTCAAGTGCCTCCCCCAATCACTACCCTATATATATATAAAACAAAATTCATCTTGGATTGGACCTGTAAACTACACGATAAATGATTATGGAGGGGACTGCGATTAGACAGCAATTGAGTGTGGCTCTTTTTTTTTTTTTTAATTATTATTTTTCTATGATTACAAAATTTATTGAAAAATCCCAAAAATGGGGCCGAGCAGTAATACACTCAGTATTCAAAGAGAAAAATTAAATTTGGTTCTTTATTGCATTAACAGAGAAAGAGCCAATGCAAGATAATATACATTTTCTCTTGCTTAAGTGCATAAAGTTAAACAGTTTTTCAATTTTTAGAGAGTAATTAAAATGAGCAATGCTATACACTACAATTTTATTTCATTTTTATCATATTTTACTTATGTCACACTGCCAATCAACCCTTAATTTTTATTTTTATTTTGTTTCTTTTTTCCTTTTAACGAGTGTTGTTCACCACTTTTTTTTCTTTGTAGTATGAGACTATTAAGGACAGGTAAAATAGAGCCATGTACAGGACATACATCCTGGAAAACAAAAACAAAACAGTATTAGCTTCAAAAGTTTGATTACCTGATCAGCACTCAAAGACACAAAATGAAACACATAGATTAATTCTTTTAATACGACGTTTATGCTTATGATAGAGTTTTCTTCCGATCCAATTTATAAAATTGCTATATGTTTTTTGAGCATATGAGAAGTATATATATATTTTTTAATTGAAAAAGACATTAACAAACTTGGAGAAAACTCTATTAAAAAAATATGTGCATCTCACGTGACAATTTTATAGCCCGAGTTGGAAAAGAAAATTCTAACCCTGTTTGGAGGAAACTGTCTGCATGGTTGATAAGTAAGTTGCCTAGAGGCTAGACAGATTAGCATATTGCAGTATGCTGTCCATTCTGTTCATATGCACTGAGGTTCTCTCATCCCAATTCTAAAATATTCCAGTTGATCCTCACTCTTCTCCACTGTTCGTTCTTTCTTTTGTAAAATTCATGCATATGATAATAAAGTAAAGCCTGAAGAAAAAACTTCTTATTTGTGACTAGAATGAGATTATGGGCAGCATACTCACTACCATGAGACCCACTTTGGAGATCGCAAAAAATCTCAAAAAGGCAAAGATATCATGTAATCTACAAACACAGAAAGTCAACATGTGCACAACAGCTTCAAGTATTATATCACCATGTAAACTCTATTTTATATGTAAGTAACAATTCATAAATTATTTCAATCAGAAGTTTTAAGAATTAAAAGAGAAAATCTAATACATACTACTATCTGGCAACATTTTGCACCTGACAGACACTTACGATAAAAGAAAACAGAAGTCCAACATTAGTTCTTCTAGAAGTATAACAAAGTCACTTTGTGGGGAAACTAGTTATACAGAAATCTAAGCAATATAACATTCCATCAAATGCAGTTACAGCTAAACATATTAATAAAAAATTTCTAAATGTTCAACTAGACCATACTTCTGCAACTAGATTTCTTTAGGTGAAGCTTGTGAAGTCTTGGGGCGGTTCAATCCAGATATTTTCAAAAGGATCTTGATCTCCCCAGTCATGACACTGCTTACGCGGATAGTATCTACAACTGTCGAAAGAGTATGATATGCAACGCTTCCCATAGAAACGAACTTTAGGGAAGTAGACACTGTTTCTCATCAGTCCAGATAGGTCAGTTCTGGAATGAGACGACAAGAAACTCGCAAAAAGTGTGACACCATCAAGGGTTTTCATCTCTTCCCATACCATGTTTCTCCGATCCAGCTTAAACATAATAGGGTTTTCACTAGCACAAGTATAAATAACTAATATTTCTCCTTCATGCTCTGCCATAAATTTTCCCTTCCACCAATTTTTGGCAAAAAAATTCTCGGGGCATTTGGGTGGAGGCACAGCAAGAACATTCCAAGTACGTTGCAGTGGGTCAAAGACCCCTAGCCAACCAGTGAGACTCAGACAATAGAAAAGTCCATTGCAGAAAACAAACTTATTCCAAATACTACTAACAAAGGGCAAACGATTTTGGTAATTAACAGTAACCCACTCTGTTGCCCCAGGATGGCAAGTGCTAACAGCAACAATTGTGGGGCTGATGTGCTTAACCGTAAGAAGCATGCAGCTGCTAGATGTTGGGGCACAAGAGAAGGCAACAATCTGATAAGTCAACTCAAACCTGGGCAATTTAATCACTTCGCGAGTAAAAGGATTAAAGAAGAACATGCGATGAGATCTGGGTCTGTATAGCAACAACCAGCCATCTTTAGTGTAGCAAACCCTAGACCCATTCAACTCGGGCAGCTCAATGGAATGTGTCCTGCGAAGTGACGGGTCATAAAATTCATACAAGTTACCATACTTTGGGAAGTACATAAGCCATGGTGATTGATTTACTACCCGGACAGAGATTGAAACTGAGTGCCATCTCTTGCAAACAACGGAGGCACGAACGTTTTCCTCAAGGGTTAGACGGGAGATAATCAATTCCAAGAGTTCTGTGGGAAGGTCAGACCAAGTCTGCAGCTCCAATTTCTCTTTCTTCTCTTTCATTGTCATTCTTTTATTTTCAGTGACCGTTTCGGCTAACCTATACATGAAACCCCCATAAGTTCTAGTATAAAACAGTCAAATAAAACCAATAATGAGCTTGAAATGCCATAGTGAACAACAGAATGCTACAAGAAATGTAACGCAAGACACAGCTTGGAACTCCTGAAAAATCTTAAAAGGTGAAACTAAAGACCTAAAGTGCTCAGATTGCAAACAGTTAAAGAAACCCCAAAAATTGCACATTATGCACTTATCTGAAACTCATTTCTTATTAGTGATCCAGATTTGATTGAATGCAAACCCCCCCCCCCCCCCCCAAAAAAAAAAAAAAAAAGAAAGAAAAAGAAAATAAAAATTCAAAAGAAAAAACCACACAAACACACACCAGAGATAGAGTAAAAAGGAAGTCAATGGTCTGTAGCAGATTGGATTTCCAACAACAAAAGCTTGAAATACAATCAATTGACAACCACCCTTAAAGGGCTACTAAATTGCATACAATTCAAAGCTATGATAAGAACTCGCCCCTTCATTTTTCTTCTTTTTAATTTTTTATAGGCCCTTCATTTCTTATCCAAAACACTTGTAGATTAGACTAAAACCCAAAAAATCTATTACCTTAATATAGCCACAGATTAAACCCGTATGATAAAACCCAACAAAGTTTTCAATTTGACTCTGAATTTCAACACTTAATATTCATGATTATTGTAAATCACATCGGTATCCATCACAAACCTTAGTTTGATCTAATCTGCGAAACCCCAGAACCATTCATAGCCACAGATTAAGACCCATTTGATAAACCCATCAAAAGTTTCTCACTTAACTCCAAATTTGAACAATTCAGACCAATAATTGTTGCTAAAACACATTGGGTATCCCCACATAAACCTCAAACTGATCCCTTAAACCCTAACATCATGTTGCACATCCTTAACTACAAGCAAGTAAACTGTTCAAAAGGGAGAAAAAAAATTCATTACAATTCAATTTGACTTTAGGCAAAATATTAAATCTAAAAAATAAAAATCTTACGATTTCAGCTTCCTTCTCTTTTTCCCAGCCATTGTGAGAACCAAATGAAGCTGCTTCTGCTTAGACAGAGAGAGACTTTAGAGAGAAAGTTCATAGACTAGAGAGAGAGAGAGAGAGAGAGAGAGAGTGTGTATATGTGGAAGTGGCGGTGGCAACACGTGTGAATCCGTAAGAATCAGGTGCGAGCTTTTCTACGCTTTCAATCTCTGTGAACGAATCAATGGATGCCAAATAAGAAGGATCTCACGTGGCTATCACGTGACATTATTTTTGTTGACTTTATCTGACGTGTCAAATATGTACCGGCTTCTTTTTGTGTAAAGGTGTGGAGGACTATATACATGATGGGAACTATGCTTTATAGCACATGGATACTCATATGATACTCTTGACTGTTATTTTTTATTTTTTGGTAAATAATTAAGGAAATTATGTCTCAAACCTCTTTTCCCCTTTTTTATTTTATTTTTATTTAAATATATATATATACTTTAGAGAATTATAAATTTTTTATTTTATTTAAATATATATATATATATACTTTAGAGAATTATAAAAAGTGTGAAAGAGGCCTGCACAGTGATTTTTCTTTGAACGTGAGTACAGTGTTTTTTTCTTTGATGGTGCGGTTTTACGATTTTGCCCTTCTCGTTCCTTATTAGACCTAAATCAGGCAGGGTTATTTTTGTCTTTCGACATTTTCTTAGATTGTTGAAATTACTATGTTGCTCTTGTTTACCCTTCGGATGGCAGAAAAATTTACTGGGTATTTTTGTCTTTCACTTGAAATTACCGATTTGCCATTTGAGTTTGTAAAGAGCCGCGTTTTTTAAGGAGTATTTTGGTCTTTTCGTTACGCACGTGTTTACAATTTTGCCCTTATTCGTTTTCATACAAATCTGATATTTTCTTGGTTTTTTAGGTATTTCACGTCTCCTTTCTTCTGCTTCCAGCATCTTCTTCTTGCTTCTTCGACTGGTCTTAAAATTTTTACAAATTTCTCTCAATTTTTCCTTTTTCCTCTGACACCAACCATACCGAAGGACGATTTGGCAACCAAATCCATCCACAAATCGCGCCCGGCCAGGGGATGGAGATGAAAATCTTTGCTCAGAGAGTTGGAGGCCCTTCATATCCATTCGTATGTAGAGCCAGAGAGCTGAATTTTTGCTTGAAAATCCGGCGTCCCTATTCCGCAGCGAGAGAGAGAGATAGACGTAGATATTAATGTTGTTCGGTTTTGAAAACGCTTTTCTCTGCAGAATGGATTTCTGGATCTTCGACTACCTTCGCCGCATTCTCCCTCAGGTTCTTGTCTCTCCGTTCGTCTCTGTCGCTGTCTCTCTATCTGTCTGTGAGCATGTGTGTTTATTTCATTATAGTTCATTTTTAAGATTTTTGTTTCTGCTACCATGGTACTTATACATTAGGGCTCTGTAATGTGCTTTCTTGTTTATAGAATATTTTCTATGATTTAGATGGAAATGGATATCGATGGATTTGTAGAATGAAAGAATGGAATGGATAAACTGTATATTGAAATTGATAAAAAAGTTGATTAATTCGAGCTTAGTTGGCTCCAAGAATAAATGATTCGAGGTTACCCACAAAGGCTCCAAAAACTATACAATTATGAGAATTTCCTTACACAATCGATAACCTTTCTTTTACTCTTAGCCTACGTCTGTTAACTAACTAACAAAAGCCCAACTATCTAACTAACAAAAGTCTGAAGTCTGACTATTACAATTATATCCCTTATACTATTATATCCTTTACACTACACACTCCTTCAAAGCATCTTGCCCACGAGATGCGGGGTGAAAAGAAAAAGTCGGTCCTTTTGCTAATTATAATCAGCCCGTTAGTAGCCCTGCTCAATTGAACGAAGAGTGGAACATTTCCCAAAAACCACTTCCTCTAGAATTCTCTAATGCTTAGCTAAATCCCAACTTCAACGTACTGGTACCCCCTGCCAAGTGTTCATTTTTACTTCTGTTTCCATCTACTCATGCACGTCGCTACACTGCCCAACATCTGAACACCTTTACTGCCCAACAGATCACTTGACACACACACTGCTCAAGGCTAACTTCTATTCCTCATTTCCCAAGAGCCATCGCAACTTGCAATTTCACATAACTTTTCCGGCTTTCACACACTGCTCCATGTTAAACACCCAACTTTCATCTTCTTCATCTTCTTCCAACGTGAGCCTCTTAAACTGTGCATGCAAAATCATCCGGTACAAGAGATTGTAAAGCCAGTGGTAGAATCGAATGTGAAAATTTTCCAACGCCATCTATGCTTCCACATAACAAAAATCACTCCATTCTCAGTCAAGTACTGGAACACACAGGAGCTCAAAATGAGAATCGCAATCTTCTGCTTCATTCCTCGCCACCAAGTCAGCTCCTGATTCCAGCTGGGATTCCTATCTTCAGGATAGAAATATGTCTTGCCGGGATTAAAAATCCAGCAGCCGCACCTAAGGAAAAAGGATTTCACACCTGGATCAAAGCTCCATCTGCCATTCCAAAAGAAGAAGACACGAGTAATCAACTTTATTTTCAGCTTTTTATCAAACACCTTAGCCGCATCATAAGGTATCTCCCTCTTTGGAAAAAATATTCCAACATTGTGCTCCAACAAATCTTCAATTGCACCTTTGGTCACAAAATCAACGCGACGCTGATTGCCGAAGGTCTTCAATTGCACCTCCGTGGAAATCTTGACCCTAATTTCGGAACCAACTTCATCGAAGCTTGCCACCGTTTGATCGTCGACGCCCTCTAATGTTTCAAGCCTTAACGGCCTATGTATGGTCTTGATCTTTTTTTGTTCTTGTAGTTCTTCTTCCACGGATTCCATTTGAGAATCGGAAGCCACATGTGCGTTATCTTCAGGGTCTTGAAGATATTCCGGAACACCAAAAACTTCTAACTTTTCAATTGTCTTTATTTCTTCAGATAATATGTTTCTGCCTTCTTCCAAAATTTCAGGTTCTTGAAAATCCTCTATTTCTCTTTGTTCCATTGATTCTTGTTCTTCTTTCGGTTCTTGAATTTCCTCTTCAACTGATTCCGCTTGGGTCTCGGAATTTACATTTACGTTCTTGAGTTTCTCATTTCTTGTCTCTTGATTTTTCGCACAATTTCTTGTTTCTTGATTTTTCTCCCCAAAATGTTCTAACTGTTCATCTTCATACTCTTCTTCTTGTGCAACATCTTGCAAACTCGCAACACAATTGTCCCCTTTGCTGAAGCACTCACGCAATTTCTCGATCGCCTGGCGTAATTCCTCATCAATTTGCCTCCTTCGTAAAATTTGTTGCTGCACTTTTTGGTTTGCGTCCTCTTCTTCTTGCATTTCCTCAAATGTCAGCTTCTCCCTTCATATGATATCCAACAATCGGAATTCGGTCCCAAACTGGAATCCGATAATAATTAAAGAAATGGTTTGCCATAAGAAGCCATGAATTCGGATTTTTACCTGTAAAGGTTGGAAACTTCATTTTGATCGATCTGACTTCTCTGTTTCGGACTAGATACGTCTTGAAGAAAATTTGATACTCTTCTGCCATGGTAGGACCGTAGGGCTTTGATACCACTTGTAATGTACTTTCTTGTTTCTTAGGATATTTTCTATGAGATAGATGTAAATGGATATAAGATTGGAATGGATATTGATGGATTTGTAGAATGAAAGAATGGAATGGATAAACTGTATATTGACATTGATAAAAGGTTGACTACTTCGAGCTTAATTGGGCTCCAAGAAGAATGGGTGATTCAAGCTCGACCCAAAGGCTCCAAGAACTACAATTCTAAGAAAACACTTTAACACTTTCGATAACCTTTCTTTCTCATACATTGGGCTTTTATACTCTTAGCCTACGTCTGTTAACTAACTAACGAAAGCCCAACTATCTAACTAACAAAAGTCTAAAGTCTGACTATTACAATTATATCCCTTATACTATTATATCCTTTACAGGCTCTGGATTTCGTTTTATTTGGGTGTGTTTTATTTGGATTTTGTTTGATTGGTGAGAAAACTCAGGAAAAGGAGTAGGGGTAATTGGGGAATATTCGGGTAACCATTAACAAACATAGTATTCACACCCTAGACACAAACTAATTTTGGTGTATGAGCCTCATTCAATCTGAATGTGTTTTGTTACTCCTTGACTGCGGGTAGTGACTTGTAATGTGTTAAGTTGAATATTTTGGTTTATTTCGAGAAAGCATTTACAAATTTGAGGTTGTTGCATAATGATGGGTGGATTTATGGGTTTTTCTCTGTTGAATTATGGGTTACTACAAGCTTGACTTGTAAAAATTTTGGTCAAAAATTGGAAAAGAAAATATAATTACCCTGGTTTTAGTTTCTTCTTGTTTCTTTTCTTTTTTCTTTTTCATTTTCATTTTCTGAAAAGAGCCATAATTTCTACTCTCAACTCTCAATCTGTGTAGTTTTAGATGGCATCCTGTTATAAGCATATTATATATAAGTTGACTTGCATTTTATGTGCAGACGATATTCCCTGGGTTATTATGCTGTGGTCATGCTTACTTTCAGTTAGCTGCACGAATTTCAGTTGCTTGACCAAGTTTACTTCTTACTGAGTCCAAGATATATCAAATCATGATGGTGCTTTCTTATAGTGTCGCAGGAAAAATGAAGCCCATCTTCTGTGGAAATTTTGAGTATGACGCACGACCATCTGATCTGGACCGGCTTTTCAGTAGAAATGGGAAGGTTGAGAGAGTGGATATGAAGTCTGGTATAAGATCTCTCACCCATCTTGCATTGGCTATTTATTTATTTATATATGGTGCGACATGGGAAAGCATGGAGGATGAAATGGTGCTGATAAAAGTAAATTTAGGAGAGTTAAGGGGCAGGTAATTGCTATAATTTTATGTCCTGGGGCACTCTACACAAGTTCATTCACAGTAAGGTAATCACTTGAGCTTCTTGCAATTATAGGCTTTGACTTGTTTGAAAAGAGACTCTCTCTCTCTCTCTTTTCTTTTGTTGATTTTCGACCAAGGAAGTATTTGGTTTGTTGTGTAGATCGGCATTTTCTCAAGAATCAAACGAGAAATTTTCAGAGGAGAAATGCAGTATCAGTGAGTGAGGGTCATGAGGATTGTGAACATCTAGAAGTTGCTGTTAAGAAACTCTCCCTGATGTCAACAACAGCTTCATTGGATCATGATCAGTTAGATCCATTTGCCACATTATTATCAGTGTGTGGGCAGTCATCTCCTTCAACGCTAAAGAATGCATTCTCCAAATATTGGTTTGTCTCTTATCCCACTCCCAACTTGCTAATGAGTTCATGAGTAGGTATATTACATACATGGCACGCCTTGCTTGATTTCCTTTTTTATGCTCTTTTATATGTTTGTCATGAGTTATGTGGATAAATTTATCTGATATTTTTATTCAAAAAGTCACAACTTCTTTATGTGTAACTGTTTTGTGTTGCCGTTTCTTCCAAAACAGACTATTATGACACTTTTGTGATTTCATTCTCAAGGTATATTTTCATTTGTAATCCTTGGTAGAGTAGTTTGTACTGTCTCAGTTGGTTGAATTTACGCAAATCTAATTTTTGTTACTTAATATGGGTTCTCATTGCTTCATATGCTTTCAGAACTTTTGACAGCTTTAGCTGTCCAAGCAAGGGGGGAAAAAAATGGAGGTTAATAAGCAAAACAGAAATTTGCACGGCTTCATGTGGTAAAACTGAACTTTATATTAATGCCTGGAAAATTTTCCGTGACTTAAAACTCTTTCGGGCAATTGTTAGCTTTACTCCACCAGATGGTTTCTGGTGACTCAGTTGCTGGGAAATTGATTCAAGGGAAGAGTTTATGTATTGTGTTTCTTTTGGATACGGTTGTTGGGAATTTGTTGATGTGGATGTACTGTAAATGCGTGGAATTTAGTGATTCCCAGAATTTGTTTGAAGAAATGCCGAAGAGAAATTAATGTTCTTGGATGTAATAATAGCGGGCTATGCGACCTCCAGGGGTTGCAGTTTTGATAAGGAATTGGGGCAGGTGGTAAAATATATACAGAATGATGGGGTGAAACCCGATGGGTTTACAATTTCGAGTCTGCTGCCTCTTTGTGGCGATGATAGTGGGAGATGGGATTATGGGAGGGATTGAGGGGAGGGATTGTGGTTTCTTGCAGGAGATCCCCGCTGTTGAAGGATTTGAGGGGAGTCATTTGGTTTTTGTGGCTGCTGGACCAGACCCATTTGATGTAATCACAAATGCAGTGAAGTAAGTTTTTAAGTTTTATCCACCTTTATAAATTGGTAATACCAATATCCCTCAATTTCTGTTCATTGTTTTAAATTTCATGTCTAAGTTATCCTTGAAGAGACATGTACACATTTCATTTCCTTTATTTTGGAATTTAGAAGAAACATTCTTTTTTAGTGTTTTTCCTTGAAGAACCACTTATAGATTTAAGTACTGTTACATACCATGTGAATTAGATCACTCGTGTACATGTACTATACTAGATCTTATCCTCTTAGACTTTTTGAATCTGTCCAACAAACCAGGTTTTATTGCAGAATTTAAACTTAAATGAGCAAAATGCTCTTTCTTTACACATATCTGAACTTTAGAATACATCCATTTATGTACAGGAGTGTTGAGAAACAATTAGAGACATTTTCTCATCGTGAGAGAAAGAACGTATAAAGTATCCTCTGGCTGGAGTTCTAATTTCATATCTAACTTTGTACATTTTCATATCTAACTTCATAAGTTCTAATTTCTTTATATTATATGCTTCAGATGCCAGACATGTTGAACTGGTTTGGCTGGTGTACATGGGATGCTTTCTATACTGATGTCACTTCAGAGGGCGTAAAGCAAGGTTTAGAGAGGTATTGATTTTCTCATCATGGGCAGTAGTTTAAGTAACATGGATGGCATCATAGAGAGATACTAACAAGTAAAACTATTGCAGCTTAGAGAAGGGTGGAATTCCTCCAAAATTTGTTATAATTGATGATGGATGGCAATCAGTTAGCATAGATCCCACTGGCACTGAATCCAAAGCTGATAACGCAGCCGAGTGAGTGCTTTATGCAAAAGACTTTTCTTTCTTTTGTGCGGCCTTTTCTTTTTTTTGGCTAACAATATATGTCATTTTTGTTGTCTTCCTGTCGTTAAGCTTTGCAAACAGGTTGACAAATATCAAAGAGAACCACAAATTTCAGAAAGATGGCAAAGAGGTTCACGGAGTAGAGGATCCAACATTGGGACTTCGCCTCATTGTTGGTGAAATAAAGGACAAACATGCTTTACTGCAACTTTATTTTATATAATATATATGCTTTTTCATTTTTGGAATTGCCAGGTACGTTTATGTGTGGCATGCAATAACAGGGTATCGAGCTGGTGTTAAACCTGGTGTTACCGAAATGGAACACTATGAGTCTAAATTGGCCTACCCTGTTTCATCTCCCAGGGTTGTATCAAATGAGGCATGTGATAGTTTAAAAAGCATTACAGCAAATGGGCTTGGCCTTGTGAACCCTAAAAAAGTTTTGAATTTCTATAATGAACAACACTCATATCTGGCATCGGCTGGTATTGATGGTGTTAAAGTTGATGTTCAGAACATCCTTGAAACTCTTTATTTGTTTCAAAAATTTAATATATACTTGTTCAATAATCTGGATATAAAATCTATTCTACAATATATATATATATATATATATATATATATATGTTAACAATTATAATGATACATAATACCGGGAATGCACGTGCCATCCAACTAGTGTATATATATATATATATTTTTTTATACTAAAATTCTAGTTTTCAGTAAGATTACATTAAGAATGGTACCTTTTTCTTTTTTCTGTTTTTCAGAATAAGAATAGTACTTTAAATATTTGTAAATTGAGACGTAAAAAAATTAAATGGAAGAAAAAGAAAAGAAAAGTTCATATACTTTCCTCGAACTATCACTAACCGACAATTATTCTCCTCAAAGTTTAGATCATGATAATTTCTTTCTACGTATCATAAATTCTTAATAAGAAATGCAAGAAGGAAGGCTCATGTCTCATTTGTGTCATTTTAAAATTGATGTATCTTTTAAAATTACTATTTGATCAAAATTTAATAGTGGTCGATTACAAAATCCAAATTCCTTAACAATTATGACAAGCATTATGTTTGATATTGGGTGACCAAGATTTGCAAGTTCCTTACCAATGAATTTCATTTTGTTTACATGAAAACATTATTGCCAAGACAATCATTTTCACTCATACGAGTATTGTTATATTAATCAAATAATAGTTGTGTATGAGTCGGTTATCACCTTAAACCATACTTCTTTTCTAATGCATCCATCAATCCTTTTGCTATCTCATACTCCTAAAAGAGATGAATTATATTATCCTTCATGCAATGGAGAATGGTGGCATTTTTCATTAGATCATTTTATACCAACTTTTCTTGCTTTCTAACAGATAGTGGGTACAAAAAAGTCTCTTCAGAATTGTTACATATAAAATGTCGTTTACATGGCAATATAATACTTGAAGCTGTTCATGTGCGTAAGTGTTACATCCGATAAATTTTTCGTCAGACATTTCCTGTTAAAAAATGAATGAAAAGATTGCAAGATTGGAGGAAATGTCTACATATTTTTTTCACTAGATGCAATCTTATCCATTCAGTTTTCTTAACAAGAGATCTCCATTGAAAAATTTACAAGATATAAGCCAAACCTGTAAATTATATAATATCTTTTCCTTTTGAGATGTATTGCCATCTTCGAAGCGGGTCTCATAATTGTCAGTATGCCGCCCCGAACCTCACTTTAAGCAAAAATAAGATTATACACTATCCGACAACATTTTACTTCTAACAGACACTTACGATTAGGAGTGTTCAAGTGGGTGGTTAAAAACAGCTCCACATCCGCTATCCGCCTATTTACATGGGTTAAGAGGGTATTTCCTAAAAGTGAAACTTCTTATACAGAAAATTATAGCAATTAATAAATCTTTTTCCATCCAATGCAGTTACGGCTAAACATTTTAATAAAAAGAGTTTCTAAATGTTCATCTATCATCATACTTGTGCAACTAGATTTCTTTCGGCAATTCAGCGAAGCTTGTGAAGTCTTGGGGCGGTTCAATCCAGATATTTTGAGGATAAAGACCTCCCAAGTCACGCTTCTTACCCGGATAGTATCTACAATTATCGAAACGGTATGACATGCAACTCTTTCCACCGAAACGAACGTTGGGGAAGTAGACACTGTTTCTCATCAGTCCACGAACGTCAGTTCTGGAATGAGACGACAAGAAACTCCCAAAAACTGTGATACCATTAAGGCTTTTCATCTCTTCCCATACCATGTTTCTCCGATCCAGCTTAAACATAATGGGTTTTGCACTTCCAGAACAACGATAAATAAGTATTATTTCCCCTCTATGCTCCGTCATGTACGTGCCCGACCGCCATATTTTCAACAACTTCCCGTCGCGTTTGGGTGGAGGCACAGCAAGAACATTCCATGTACGTTGCAGTGGGTCAAAGACCCCTAGCCAATCATTGGAACTCAGACAATAGAAGAGTCCATTGCAGAAAACAAACTTATTCAAAGAATCAGTATAAAAAGGATAGGGCAAATGATGTTGGTAATTAACAGTAACCCACTCTGTTGCCCCAGGATGGCAAGTGCTAACAGCAACACTTTGTGGACCCATCTCCTGAACTGTAAGAAGCATGCAGTTGGTAGAGGTCGGGGCACAAGTGAAGGCAACAACATGAAGATACAACGCAAACCCAGGCAATTCAATCACTTCGCGAGTAAAGGGATTGAAGAAGAACAAGTGATGAGATCTGCGTTTGTATAGCAACAACCAGCCATCTTTAGTATAGCAAACCCTAGACCCATTCAACTGGGGCAGCTCAATGGAATGTGTCTTGCAGAGTGACGGGTCATAAAATTCATATAGGTTACCATACTTTGGGAAGTACATAAGCCATGGTGATTGATTTACTACCCGGACAGAGATTGAAACTGAGTGCCATCTCTTGCAAACAACGGAGGCACGAACGTTTTCGTCTAGGGTTAGACGGGAGATAATCAATTCCAAGAGTTCTGTGGGAAGGTTAGACCAAGTCTGCAGCTCCAATTTCTCTTTCTTCTCTTTCATTGTCATTCTGTTATTTTCAGTGACCGTTTCGGCTAACCTATACATGAAACCCTAAATAAGTTCTAGTATAAAATAGTCAAGTAAAACCAATTAATGAGCTTGAAATGCCATTGTGAACAACAGGATGCTACAAGAAATGTAACGCAAAACACAGCTTGGAACTCCTGAAAAATCTTAAAAGGTGAAACTAAAGACCTATAGTGCTCAGATTGCAAACAGTTAAAGAAGCCCCAAAAACTTCCACATTATGCACTTATCTGAAGCTCATTTTTTATTAGTGATCTAGATTTGATTGAAATATTGAATGCAGTAGCCCCAGGCCCAGCCCCCCCACCCCCCCCCAAAAAAAAAAATCAAAAGAAAAAACCACACAAACACACACCAGAGATAGAGTAAAACGGAAGTCAATGATCTGTAGCAGATTGGATCTCCAACAACAAAAGCTTGAAATACAATCAATTGACAACCACCCTTAAAGGGCTACTAAATTGCATACAAATCAAAGCTATGATTAGAACTCGCCCCTTCATTTTTCTTCTTTTTAATTTGTTATAGGCCCTTCATTTCTTATCCAAAACACACGTAGATTAGACTAAAACCCCAAAATCTATTACCTTAATATAGCCACAGATTAAACCCGTATGAAAAAACCCAACAAAGTTTTCAATTTGACTCTGAATTTCAACACTTAATATTCATGATTATTGTAAATCACATCGGTATCCATCACAAACCTTAGTTTGATCTAATCTGCAAAACCCCAGAACCATTCATAGCCACAGATTAAGACCCATTTGATAAAACCATCACAAGTTTCTGACTTAACTCCAAATTTGAACAATTCAGACGTATAATTGTTGCAAAAACACATTGGGTATCCCCACATAAACCTCAAACTGATCCCTTAAACACTAACATCACGTTGCTCATCCTTAACTACAAGCAAGTAAACTGTTCAAAAGGGAGAAAAAAAAATTCATTACAATTCAATTTGACTTTAGGCAAAATATTAAATCTAAAAAATAAAAATCTTACGATTTCAGCTTCCTACTTTTTTTTCCAGCCATTGTAAAAACCAAATGAAGCTGCTTCTGCTTAGACACAGAGAGACTTTAGAGAGAAAGTTCAGAGGCTAGAGAGAGAGAGAGAGAGAGAGAGAGTGTGTGTATGTGGAAGTGGCGGTGGTAACACGTGTGAATCCGTAAGAATCAGGTGCGAGAGTTTTCATGCTTCAGTCTCTGTGAACGAATGAATGGATGCCAAATAAGAAAGATTTGGCATATGCCAGCCAAAGCTATCGTGTCTTGACTGTTATTTCTTATTTTGGTAAATAATTGAGAAAATTATGTCTCAAACCTCTTTTTCCGGTTTCATATATATATATATATATATATATTAAAATTCTAGTTTTCAGTACGATGACTTTAAGAATAATACCTTTTTTTTTTTTTTTTGGTAAGAATAAGACTAGTACTTTAAATATTTGTAAATGAGACGTCTTTAAATATTTTCAATGAAAGATCACATAAACCATATGAAAATAAAATTATGCCTATCATATCAAAAAATTAAATGAAAGAAAAAAAAAATGGTCTATATACTCACCTCAAACTATCACCCAATTGACAATTGTTCTCCTCAAAATTTATATTGCGATAATTTCTTTCGAGCTACGAAAAATTCTTAATGAGTAATGCTAATCGGAAGACTTATATCTCATTTGTGCCATCCAAAAATTGATATAGCTTTTAAAATTATCATTTTATCAAAATTTAACAGTGATTATCACAACTCCAAATTCCTTAACAGTTATGACATGCATTCTGTTTGATATTAGGGGACCAGAAATTTGCAAATCCTTACCAATGGGTTCCATCTTGTTTACATCGATTGCCAAGACACTCATTTTCACTCATACGAGAGTAGTGTTGTATTAATCAAATAATAGTTATGTGTGTATGAGTCAGTTATGACCTTAAATTAGGGCTGTCAAAATGGGTTGACACGACCCATTTGATCTAACCATTTTGACCCGCCAATCTATTAAGGGTCAACCTTGACACGACCCGTTTAGATAAAATGGTCAAATCCTTAAATACTAACACGACCCTATTAAATAACGGGTTGACCCAACCCGTTTATTAATAAAGTCTATAAAAATAAAAACACAAATTTAAACTAAAAAAAATCATATTGTTTGAATAATCATATTATTTCACATTTGAAATATGAAACATTGAGTTGTTTTATTGTTTACTTGTTTTGGTTCAACTTCTAAGTTCGAAAACTTGAAAGAAAAAAACAAAATCCGCTAAATTTTGTTAGTATTTGCCTTTTTTGTTTAAGTTCTAACAAAAACTTCTTTTTTTTTGTGAGAATTTTTTTTTTTTTTTCGTTTAGTCTTTACTCTTTAGATATAGAGAGAAAGAGAGAGGTAACATGATTGTTTAGATTTAATTTTTAATGTTGAAAAAAAAAAAGGTTTAAGTATACGGGTCGACCCATGGGTCAAATGAGTTGACCCTGTAATGACCCTTTTATTAAACGGGTCTAACGGGTTAACCATTTTATGATCCAAACCCTTTTAAGCTTAACTCTAACCATTTAACTTCGTATCGGGTTCATGTCGGATTCGCGAGTCGTGTCAAAAATTGCTAACCCTACCTTAAACCATACTTTTTTTCTAATGCATCCATCATTCCTTTTGCTATCTCAAACCCCTAGAAGTGAGGAATTATATTATTCTTCATCCAATGGAGAATGGTGGGATTTTTCATTAGATCATTTTATAAGTGTTACATCCTACAAATATTTCAACAAACATTTCCTGTTAAAAAATGAATGAAAAAGATTGCAAGATAGGAGGAAAAGTCTACTTATTTTTTCATTAGATCCATTCAGTTTTTTGAACCCTCCATTGAAAAATGTACAAAACGTAAGCTAAGCCCAGTAAAATATATAATATCTTTTCTTTTTGAGATGTTTTGCCATCTCCGAAGTGGGTCTCCTAATAGTCAGTATGCCGCCCTGAATCTCACTTTAAACATAGATAAGATTTTATACTGTCCGACAACATTTTACTTCTGACAGACACCTACGAGTAAGAGTGTTCAGGTATATATAAAACAACTTACTTCCCGTCGCTTTTGGGTGGAGGCACAGCAAGAACATTCCATGTACGTTGCAGTGGGTCAAAGACCCCTAGCCAATCATTGGAACTCAGACAATAGAAGAGTCCATTGCAGAAAACAAACTTATTCAAAGAATCAGTATAAAAAGGATAGGGCAAATGATGTTGGTAATTAACAGTAATCCACTCTGTTGCCCCAGGATGGCAAGTGCTAACAGCAATACTTTGTGGACCCATCTCCTGAACTGTAAGAAGCATGCAGTTGGTAGAGGTTGGGGCACAAGAGAAGGCAACAGCATGAAGATTCAACGCAAACCCGGGCAGTTTAATCACTTCGCGAGTTTAAACTGGTGTCCAACTCTGTTTTAAGCCAATAGACAGCCCCATGTTTCATCCTGATTACCAACTCTGTTTTCACGTGACAGAAGATGAAGCTGGTGTCCACTGTCCAGCGTCCTGTATTTTTCTTTCCCTCTACTTCCACGTGTATCTCAAGATGTAATGTGCCTTCTCGTTTTCTATTTCACTGTAAAGAGCTCTTAGCCTCATTGGCTATATATAAACTTCCCGTCTCTGTATTTGCTTAACAAAACCAGAACAGATTTCTCAAACTTAAAAGTTTATCAAACCCTCTCCTTTGTAGGGAAAAGACACGATCCCAAGGTTTACAAAGTTTCCATTGAATCTCCTTCAGGTGTCAGTGTTAGAAAGTGGTGCCTGATACTCTTGATGGTCATAATCATTTTGTTAGGAGTCCAATTTTTGTAAATGTTGTTTAAGTTCATTTGGAAATTACTTTGTTGTCGGATAGGCTCTTTTGATCTGATTTATTCTTTTTGGGGATTTGATTTTGAATAATTCTCTTTCAGAAAAACTATATTAAAAATGCACGTAAGAATCGCCCATCTCTTATTTAGTGGCTTCAATTTTGAGTTTGTTTTGCCTACACCTTGACATTGATATCAAAATGTAGTATTTTAATTCCTCTCTCTCTCTATCCAAAGGCAGCCAACTTCAGTGGAAGTGGAATAGAACAACAGAATTAGCCTATAAGAGCACTAGCAGCAGATTCCCAACCATTTTTCCTACTTTAGGAAAATTTAGGGAACCAAACCATTTTTTTTTTCCTATATAAAAACACCCCACAATAGATTCCCTTAATTTTCCTTATATCATTAAAATAATATTTTTTTACATTTAATATTTTTTTTTTAATTCCAAGAAATTGTTTGTTCTTTCTCTTCTCCGTCTTTCCAGTTTCTTCTTTCTCTCCATTTGTCTCTGCCGCTCTGCATCTTCTGGCTTTTCTTCTCCTTCTTCTTCTTCTTCTTCTTCTCTCCCTCTCTCTCACAACCTAAAGCCCCTGGTCGACGCGCTCTTCACGGAGCAGGATCCAAACGCACAGATCGGGGCGGCTCTGTGCTTGGCCTCGGCAATCGACGCCGCTCCGGATCCGGACCCGGCGAGGCTGGCGAAGCTGTTGCCGTGGTTCGAGAAGCTCTTGACAGAGGGTATTCTTTCAATAATGTAACTCTGATTTTGCTTTTCTGGTTGGTTCTTTCCCACTTTTGTTGATGCCCATTTGCTCATTTCCTTAATCCCCTGTCTCGAGCCCCACCGCCCTTTTGCTTCTGTTTGGCCGGGAATACGTGAGACCCCTCAATATCGGTGGGCAGGGCTGATGTCCGACGCTTGAAAGATCGGCGGATAGAGCGAAAGAGAGTGAAGGGTTTTCATGCGTGAAGGAGAGAGTCAGAGAGGAAAGAGAGACGGACGTTTTTTTTTATTATTAAAATAATGTATTGGGTAGCTACAGTGCTACCCAAGCAGGTCTATGAATAATTGGGAGTCTGCTGTGGCTTGTTTTTTGCAATTTTTTTTAAATTTTCCCTATTTTAGGGAATAGAATCACTTATAGGGCATCTGCTACTAGTGCTCTAAGGCAGCCAACTAAGTGGAAGTTCAATAGAACAACATAATTGGACTCTAAGCACTAGTAGCAGATTTCCTATAAATTATTCTATTCCCTAAAATAAGGAAAATTAAAAAAAAAAAACTACAAAATAGTCTCCAGTTTCCCTAAACTTAAGTTAATTTAACCAACAGCCTTGAGTAGCTACAGTGCATTCTTGGGTAGCACTGTAGCTACCCAATAGAATATTTTAATAATAAAAAAAACATCACTCTCTCTGACTCTCTCTCCTTCACGGCTTCACGGATCCTCAACCTTAAGAACTTCATCTCCTTCACGCATCCTTCACGGCAGCACGGGACTCTGTTTGGAACTGGTATGCGTCATTTTGATGGTTTATCCTTCACGGCAGAATCTATTGCCAAACCCAACCACTGAAGAAATGGGTTATCTTCATCTAAAGAGATTTAGACTCGGCTTCAGAAATTCCTTCCACAAGCTCAAGCCAGTCTTTGATGGTTCATGCATATGATTTTGGAGCTCTATAGAAGAAGGCAAAAGGCCCAAATTTGATCTCAACCTCCATGGGAGGCTGGCTTCTTCATTTGGAATCAGGCACGAGAGAGCGAGAGAAGAAAAGAAATGAAAAAAAAAAAGTAAAAAATATTATTTTAATAATATAAGGAAAGATAGAAGGAAGCTGTTGTGGGGTGTTTTTGTATAGGGAAAAAAAAATGTGGTTTGATTCCCTAAATTTTTCCTAAATTAAGAAAAATGGTAAGGTGTCTATTGCTAGTACTCTAAGGCAGCCAACTAAGTGGAAGTTCAATAGAACAACAGATTTGGCCTCTTTCAACAAGGAGAAGCTTTTTGCTTTTTAGTCACAAACAACTCTAAAAACAAAATATTTATAAAACACTCAAAAATACTTTCACATTTATGTTATATCAACCAAAAAACAAAAAGCACCATCTAAAACGTTTTATCAAACGAACCCACCAGTGTATCTATCAATTTCACCATGAGAGTTTTGCAAACATACCAGGCAGCCAACTAACTGGGAGGTCAATATGCAACAGAAGTCTTTCAAACTGATGTGGATGGAGTCAGTCAATATGTTAACAGCAGCACAACACTTTGAGGAAGTGGATGGTGTCGGTCAATATACAACAGAAGTCTTACAAACTGATGTGGATACTTATGAGGATGGCTTCATATTAGACTCTTACTTTCTTTCCCTAAAGTCTCCCGGCTAATGGGGGGGTCAATAAGCAAACCTACAACAGTCTGGCAGTTTTGGTGGCAGCATCCACATGGGTGCATCAATTTATAAAGTTCTTGTAGTGAAATTGGTAACACTCATAACTTACTGTTTTTGAAAAAG
Source organism: Alnus rubra (assembly GCA_028654335.1). Classification (NCBI taxonomy): domain Eukaryota; kingdom Viridiplantae; phylum Streptophyta; class Magnoliopsida; order Fagales; family Betulaceae; genus Alnus; species Alnus rubra. The sequence continues at coordinate 1,888,250 of JAJPGS010000281.1, forward strand.
AGAAGAAATAAGGTAGAATTGCTACATTAGCATATTGACATATCAAATGCTGAAAGTCAGTGCAGGAACTCTGACTTTCAGAGTTCATACACCTAAATACTGTATATATCAGATACAGGACTGAAGTAAACGTCATATATATATATATACACACACACACACACATACGAAATGGTAAATAATTCCTCCATAAATTCCATCATGCGTGTAAGAATAGTGAACTAGATCAGTAGATTAATAAAAACAAGCAAATCAAAGCATCAGCATACAGGAGGGCCTAAAACCAACTTTAGAACCCCATTTTCCCACATAAAGAAAGAGCATCTTCAAGCTATCTTTTGTGTCTAGCCTTCAAAACGAACAATGACATACCAAGGCTAGCAGCTTCAAGAAATACCCAAATCAAAATCCAAGAAGAGGATTCTTGATAATTTAAATTAACAACAAACAGGGCACTGAATCAACCCATTCTCGTTGCACTCACTACACCTCACCATCTTCTTCTGCTCGGCATCCAAGACCTTACAGCTCCCACTGCAGTCCATGCACATCACAAACCTCACACCAGCGCAACCTTCACACCCTCCGAGAGCCCTCGGAATCCCATCAAACAAAATGCTTAGTTTCCCCTCCTCTTCCAACTTCACCACCTCATCTCCTCCCCCAATCAACCTTCCCTTCACGAAAACAAGTGGAACTTTCACCTCCTTTGTCCCCATTAGTCCCCTCAGTTCCTCTTTGAATCCCGAATCCATGGATATATCCCGCTCGAACACGTGGATACAGTGCGATTCGATTATCGACCGGACCTTGTTGCAGTCCTCAAAGGTCTTCCGGATTCCTCGTAACGTCGTCGTGTAAATCACAACCGCATTTTCACCGCCGGGCGGGCACTTTCTCTCAAAAGAATCAAGAATAGCCTCCAATTCCCTGGTCTTCCTCGCTCTTCTGGATTTCGGTGTGGGTGAAACGATCATCTTGATTTGTTCTTCCTCTTCGGACAATTCTTTCTCATAAGAAGCAAGAAGCTCTGGATCAAACAGGGGACTAAAGCTCTTTCTTCGCGACGAAAACTCCGAATCTCTCCCAGGACTCTCTCTTTTTGCCCCTATTGGAGACCCTTTCACCGGATAACAAATCTTGGCTTTCAGAACCGCTTTCGGGCTATAATCGGCACGTCCGAAAAGATTAACCCGACTCTTATTCTCTTTCCCAGCAAATCTCTTCGCTTTCTTGGGAGACCCACTCTGATTCGAGAACTTCATCGGACTCCTCGCATCGAAACCGGTAAACCCACGTAGAAAAGGCCGAGGCTTGGGGCTCTTCTTGGCTTGATTCGAAATGGGCATTCCTTCTTCAAGATCCTCCATGAGTTCCCAAGCATTGATAACCTCTGGCTCCACGCGAGGAGGAGATCTCTGGAGTCTCCTACTCTCTGCCCCCACACAATCTTTGGTGGGTTGCTCGTTGTCCAAGTTGAGAGCCCCATAGGTGCTTGACGTGAGAGAGACCACGTGGTTCACGCACTCGCCGCCATTGTTGAAAATGATTTCTCGCTTCAGGTTTTTCCTGACGAGCTTTGACGAAATGCAGCCCATCGATCAGTGGGGTTTCCTCTGTTCTTTTCTGTGCTTTATGTTTTGGGGTTTGGGATTTGATGCTAAGTGTGGGTAACGGTCTGGAAGGTTTTTTTTTTTTTTTTTTTTTTTCGGGGGTGGGGGTGTTTGAATCTTAACCGTTACCCTGTCTGCAACGGGCCCTAACGGTCAAAAAATTCGAATGGCCATTGCAAGAGAATGTTTGTAGGAAGCCCTTGGAGTTTCGAATATTATATATTTTAAGCTTCTTTATCTTTTCTGATTTCTGTATTTGACCCGCTCTCCTGTGGATTTTATGTAATTGCCTCCTTGCTTGGTTTTTGACTCACCAATTATGAATGCACGTTTTCTTGATCCAGCTAAAAGAATTTGGGAGATAAGTTGTGGACTCAAAGTTTAAATTTAAGCCTGTGTTTTTGGTAAATAGTCGTTGCGGCTTCTTACTACTTAATTTAAAATTTGAAGTTACTAATAAATAATATATTTAATTATTTAATTAATATTCTAATAAAGTAAGTTCTTAATTTGATATTTTTCAAATGTATTTTTTTCTTTAAAAAAAATGTTTTCTATTTTCTTTTCCAAATAGATTATAGCATTTCATTTAATGGTTTAATAAACCTAGTGCTCATGAATTCAGCTAAAGGATGAGCAGAAAACTCACCACAGTTGTTGTTGCTAGGTCAAGTAGGAATTTGGAAAGTACTATTATTTTCCACATAAATTCAGCCTTTAAATGGTGAAACAATATGGTAAAAACTTGGCAAATGGACTCTACCATCAAACCCAATAAATTTTTTGTGCTCTCGGCTTCTATGGCTCTTTTTCATCTTTGAAAAATATTAGAAACACTTTCATTTTATTCTTACTTCCTATACTCCTTAACGTGGTTTTACGACGTGGCACTTCCACGTCAGTCCCTTCAAAATAATTTATTGAAGTCCCAATGTGATGGCACTGCCAAAAAAAAATCTTGCATGATTGATCGATCACCCTAATCGAAATTTCAGAGATGATTACACTACTTTCGACATGTGATCTAATGGTCGTGGCCACCAAATCGAATGGCCTTGGCCACTCTTGTGTGATGGACTGATGGTTAGGAGTGGCACCGACTTTGAGATGGGGGAAAATATTATTTTTGCCTGACAAAATAATAAAAAATAAAGAGTAAAATAGGAGTGTATGTAGCTCAATTATTATTTTTTGTTTTGGTCACAAACATGGCAAGAAAGCAAAACGCCGAGGCATAGAACAGACAAAAGCCAACCTAGGATTAGTCAAATCGATTTGGAACCTGCCCAGGCAACAAATTGGGCCAAGAGCCCAGAAAAAAGGACAACCCGATCAGTGTTTCACAAGATTGGACAAACAGTATGCTAGTAACAAGGCCCAAAATGGGAAAGGTATTCCGTGATGAAAGTGCGATGTCCGGAACCGGATCCGTCAGCAAACGCGAAGTGAATCAGATCGGAAAAATCGCAAACGCAAAGGCCTAGACGTTGGAATTTGGCCCAAAACTGGCCCGGTCCATCGCGGAGCAATGGGTCTTAAAAGGGTCGTCATTTCCGGTGAGACAAACATGGATGGTCACGCTTGACGGTCATCGAGCCATGCACGAATGTCTCCGGTCCGGCTTGGCCTTGAATAATTAGCAGCGCCGCTAGAAAGAAGGACTAGTGGGCCGACTAGCATGTACCGACTTCCTAGGGCAGGCTCCACCCCGAGAAATGAACCGGGAGACAATCCACAAACATAATTGATGATACTGTTTTCCCCTTTCCCCTCTTCGAATAGACAAAATAGAAAATAAAAAAAATATATATATATTTGATAATACCGTAAATAAGCTTTGAAAAATATTAGATATTATAATCCTATTTAACATTCTTCCAATAAAAAAAAAATGATGCAACACTTTCAATTAACTTTTAGATTAATTATTATTAAATAATAATGATACAAAGATTCAAAAGTTTAATTTATAGAATCACGTAAATATAAAAGCTTATTTACTTACTTAAGTATTGAAGGCTTTCTCCGACCATCTGTTAACACTACTTTTCTTTTTTCTTGTCCTACAAGTGACACATCATCCGATCCGGCCGTTTAAAAATTTACTTTTGCTAATGATGAATATTATCATAATTTTTTTAATAATAATAATAATGTCCGGTGAGATTTCAGCATATTTTTTAAGCATTTAATGGTGAGAGATCCACTAAAAAGGTTTCATTTCACTTTTAACAATTATTCAAAGTCGTTGATCGATGTGTTCATCCAAATAGGTACCTCACTCAGTCGACTAGTCGAGGATCATCTATCAGAATAAAGTTGAAATCAGTACTTCAACTTGGATCCTTCTCCCTTCTCACAAAGCACGACTACTTATTAATTTTTTTTTAAAAAAATAAAATAATAAAAATAAAAAATATGCTACTTTTATCCCCCCAATTGACATGCCAATTTCAATCACCTAACTTTAAAAAGTCAAATCCAATCAATATTTTATAATAACTTGGACGAAAAAAATGCATCATGTGATCCACACATGATGAAAAGTATTCATTATATTTTTGTTGAGAAATGTTTGGTTCTACCTCCTATTTCACTCCTATCTAAGGATCGAAATGTTAAAAAAATTATATTATTAATTTTTATTAAAATTAAATATTTCTCTTTTTTGTTAGACGTGTAAAAATATAATTATATTATTAAAAATTAATTATTTTAAAAAAAAAACCTTCACCATCCAGCAATGGAAATTAGATGGGGTTCTCTGGCCATGTAGACTATTCATCCATTTATCTTTCTTTTTCTTAAAAAAAAAAAAAAGAAGTGTGGATGGACCAATTTCAAAATCGTCTGACAACAGAACAATGCTATATATCTAAATAAATTCAAAACTCATCTTATCACATTTATCTTTGAGGTTATACAAATTACATGTTTATTTTTCTTTCTTAATTAGAACAGATTTATTTTTTCTTTTATGCTCGGTTTGTTTTAGCGTAAAATGATTTCTGAAAAATAATTGTATTTTTCGGTATTTGGTGGGAGCAAAAATAATAATCAACCGAAAAATGATTTCCATTTGACAAAAAATGCTTAGTAAATTTCAAAAAAAAAAAATTACCCTTTTTAAAAGCGTAAATCATTTTCTCCATACGGCAGACGCAGTCGACCATCACCTGCTTCAGACAAGCCAGATTCAGGAACAGGTCGGAATCCAAAAATTTCTTTTTGGAATCCGACGACATTCGGCCATCGTCGCCAAATATAAAATATATATATATATATATTATTTTACATTAATATTTTTCTGTTTAAATAAAAATTGATTTTTGTAAATTAATATGATTAAATGAAAATATAAAAAATATTTGTAATTTTCTATACACACCAAACACTAAAAAATATTTTGAAAAATATTTTACGACGAAAATCATTTTTCGTTAAATAAAAAACACAACATTAATCTCCCGTACGTTAGGCCTTTATTCCCTGGCATATCATTTGCCATAGAAATATAAGAAAGTAAATGTTCTTGTTCTATATGCATATAAGTATGTATATATAGTTTTCATCTTCTAGAAGCTGAAAGGGGAAGCTTCACCATAGCTCAAGTAAGTACCCTTTTCAGTGGCGGCTTTGGTTGGATTGGGATTTGGGAGAAGACAAAGAAAACATGTCTTCATATGACGGTTTCTGCTTATATTTATACTGAACAATTTTAACGTGGCTTTCTTCTTCGTGGACTCCAACGTAGTACGCCACTCAAAGTCGTCTCTCTTATTTCTTTTTCCTCTTTTAATCTCTACTTTTCCAACCACTAACCCTGGCTGCCATTTCAATTTGAGCATTCACGAAGAGTTCTTTTAAATTTTTTTCATTGTTTAAAAAAAAAAAAAGGTGGTTATTATATTGTTACATAGCAGAATAAAATAGTTATGAGATAAAATAATTTTTTTTTTTTTTTATAAGAAATTTCATTTCATATATGATCAGATAACAACAAATCATCAGATACAATATTAGAAAGACATAAAGGAACAAATGAAAACCAAACATGGTTGAAAGCATTAGAGACAGCATGCCGTGCAAGAGAATGGGCAGCTTGATTTCCCATACGACCCACGTGATGAACAGTAACCACATAAAATCTTGAAGAATAGCTTTGGTCTCCAGAACCAGATTGCTGTAATATCCACCAACCACACTTTTATGTTGAAGAGCAAGAACCACCTCCAGAGAATCCCCTTCCAACAACACTGATTGAAGACACAAAAATCTTCCAAACTCAGCTCCCTGTCGAGCACCCATGGCCTCGATCTGCCACAGTGAAATCAGATACATATGGGTGAAAAGAACACATTGAAGCTACAACAATTCCGCTATAATCACGGGCAATAATCCCCCGTCTCCAAAGATGTTTTTGATATAACTATAAATTTTAAAGATAAATAAGTAATTTTTTCTATTATTTAATGGCTCGGCTTGGTTTAATATGGCTTGGCGAGGTCTTATGAAATAAGAATTTCTTATCACGTAATTATCATTTTGTTGAATAGAGAGAGAGGAATTATTGTCAACACCTAAACGTATTTGAATCGTATTGGTTTCTCTTGGAGTTGAAGTCCTGAAAACTTAATCATAGGAATGAAGAAATTAGTATATAATAGACCGACGTTAGATTAGATCTACGCTGATGTGGCATGTTGTCATAGTTATTGGTCTTAGACACAAGTCAATTTTTTTTTTCGAATTTATAATGATATTTTTATCTTATTGAAAAAAAATTACGGTCATTTTTGTCTTTTCGTTGGTCTTAAGAGGACATTGACATGTTTTAGTAGTTTGAAGAGAGACATTGAAACAATTGATAATTTCGAAGGATATTAACAATTGTGTGGTAGTTTGAGAAGAATATGCGTATTTTTTCCTATATTTTAAGAGAAAAATTTAAAACCAAAGAGCCCATGAATCCGTTGAATGGAAATGAACAGAAATTAGTTACAGATTAGTTTATAGCTTATTTCTACAAACCAGTTTATTAAAACGACATTTATTCTTAAAAATCATATTTTTAGCTAATTTTTGTCGTATGAAAACCTTTTATATATATATATATCCGCAAGATTGAGAATCCTTAAAATCATAACTCATAAGGGGTCTAAAATGTTTTGTGTGCCAATTTACTTAAAATAAATAAATAAAAAAATCTTATAAATGAATGCTTGTAATTAAAGATATATGAATTTTACAAAAAAATTAATAATAATAATTAATTATTTTCACTTGTTAATAAAGGATTAAAAACAATTTTTGAATCATATAGGTTTCTAAACAAGGATTCGGTTTATATAGTTCAGTTTCAATTGGAATTAGATCGGCCGTTGGGATTGGAACACGCACACCAATTGCAATTGGAAGTAGACCCAAGCCAAATTCCCTAAACAAGTATCACAAATAACATAAAGTTTTAGACTCTCCCCTTAATTTCCCCTTCCCCAACTTTGACTAGGAAAAAAAAAAAAAAACCATAGAATTTTAGGCCAAAGTTCAACGGAGAAATAATTAGCAAACTTGACTAATTAAGAACGTGCTTAGTTAGTGCTACTAGGAGAAAGTCTTCGTTAGGCCCTGATCCTTATACTCATTTCCTTAATTATGTTTGCAAGATTTTGGAAAAGAGAAAAAATAAAATAAAATTATATATACATATTTAAAAATAAAAAAAATGATCGTTTCCTAAATAATATATTATCGTCCTTTCCTTTTCCCCCCCAAATCCCTTCTTCCAAAGACATTAGTCCTTATCATCTTGAATTTTAATTATCGTTTTAGACAGACATGATAAAGAAATTCATAGTAGTTGGGCGATGTAATGAATGTATGTTGGACAAAGGCAATTATAGTGTTTTTAGAATTATGAACTTTTTGAACCATTTAATTAATTAAATTCTCAACCCCCTGAAGAAAAAGGACAGTTTTCTTTGAAAATAGGTTTGAGTAAATTTTTTCAATACAGTTCATAAAAGTGGCATCTGTTGTTAAGAGCATGTAAGAACACTTGTTATATGCTTTGTTAATCTTATTAAAAATACACGTGAAAATTATTTACTCAATGATAGAAGTGAAGCAAGATGTTATAGGCTATATGTTTAATACTGCTAAAAATGCATACAGAAATCTGTTAAATCATCAGTTATTTTAAAAATTTAAGCCGATAAGAAATGTAGATTTTATCATTTAAATTATATTAGAACACTCTCATTTACGTATATTCAAACTTTCCCTCAACAATTGAGATCCAACACGTAAAGTTTTTAATTGTAATGAGAGAGTGCTCAAGAGCTTATTTATACATGATTAAGATTGCACTTAATCCATATGGGGCAAATAAGATTGTAACATACCATCACGCTTCGCTTTGTGATTGACGTTCACGATGGCTCACTTTATCTTAAGTCATGTTATAATGACATACATAGTTGAAAAAAATAAAATAAAATCTCCAAACCTAAAATGAAAATAAAAATAAAATAATAATAATAATAACGTTTAAATTAGAGTTTTGTGAACTTTCTTTATGTTCCTGCAATAATAAATATTCATAATTTATTAGAATATCTGATGAGAGAGAGAGAGAGGTGGGAAGCACATGAATGGTCTCTCATGAATGTCATAATGTCATATCTTCATGCTGTTAATTCAAGCAATTATTGTTGACTTTCCGCGCTACAAGCTTGAAAATCGTCTACTTTATTATATAGAACGCAGACCTTACCCAAAGTTAAAAAGAAGAAAGAAAAGGGTATTTTAGTCATGGCCACCCATCACGTGGCCGTTGAAAGAAAAACAATGGATTTTCTGCCACTAGACCATAGTTTCGGGCCCACTGTTTGAAAATGGGGATGCAGGTCATTTGATGGGCTTCATTTTTTTCCTCTAGATGTTCCGGCCACAATCTACAAAACAAAAATGAATATGAATAATTTTATAAATTATATTTTTATTTTATAATATTACTATTATATATATATATATATATATATATATATATATATATTGATAAAATTACTATGATAGTTTTAACTTGACCCATGTGGCCGTGCCTTTTTTTTTTTTTTTTTTTACCAATGACTGATGAGCATTGTCACATCAGTCACGTGGGAAGTAGGTGGGATGAAGGTATAGTGTAACTCCCCGATCTCACAACGGGTATATAGAACATATATTTCTCTAAATAACATTTACATAAATCTCTGCTAATAAGAATTCACACAAGTTAACCAGAGCATCTATACTTTTTAATATGTTCTATAAATTATCAAACATCCAAGAATTTTATATTCACCTGATAAAATTATAAGACATATGCACATGTATATATACCTAAATATATTTTATTTTAAAAATCTTTACTTTTTGGTGTATTATTTTCATAAAACTCTTGATTAATCAGTTCTATTTACTTTAACCTCCTGCACCACTACCACTGGAGTTTACCATGCCTTAGTCTCTTTCACTTGATCCTAAAAGCAAGATAATTAAAGATCAATACCTACAATTTATCAAAGTTTACCTTCTTTGATTGCGTTTAGACAATGTCACTAAAAACATTAATTGATTAGTTTAATGTGAAATATTATTAATTAATTAGACGGTAAATGGACAAAATGACCTATTTAAAAATAATAATAATAAATTTAAAGACTTAATTGTTAAAATTGAAATTTTAAAGACTAAATTAAAATCGCATAAAAGTAAAAGGATTAAATTTGATTTTTTTTTTCCTTAATTAAAAATAGAAAACCATTTGGATTATCTTTTCATATTTATATTCATTAATTTGGTTTTCCCACAAGTTGGGTGATTACATTAATACTTTCAACATTTCGTGTATTTTTTTTTTTTTAACATAAAGCTCGACTTCTTCGTAGATAGAATAAAAATGGATCACAACATTACAACAAAATTAGGATCTAAGGACTTGAAAGTCCCTAGTAATAGTCTTCAAAATACAAGGAGAAATTTATTCTAACCAAATATCATCAACAACATTAGTAATCGCAGTCTTTGCCAGAATATGAGCAGCTTCATTGAGACATCTGGCTACATAAACAAAATAATATGTTCTGAAAAAACCCAACTCATTTCGAATGCCTTCAACCAAATGACCAACGATCGAAAGAAAAGGTGGATTAGAATTCACCTCCTTAATAACATTCAGTGCATCGCCTTCAAAAATCACTTCAAAAAAACTTACTTTCTTACTAAAAGATACTGCATATGTTGGTGCCAGCATTTCTGCTGTGCGAGGATCAATGAATATATGGATAGAAAAACATTTAACACCCAATAAAAAGCACAACATTTCGTGTATTTGAATAGTCGTATGTGACATGTCGAAGGACAACACCACAAGCAAAGACAAAAGCTGATCGATCAGTTTGCTGTGATGGCATGGAAAGACTTTTTCTTCCCCTTATATTTGTCACGGGTCGTACCTAATCGGCCTCTAGGATTCCTCCTGCCCCAACTATTACCAATTTAACCCACCCACCAAATTAAGTGACTTGAGCAACAAAATATAATAATAACAATAATAAAAATAACATGGTGATGTGAAGTGTTAAGTATATCATTATTCTAAGATTTAAAGAAATGTTATTTTTCGTACTTATTTATAATATATTTTATATTAACTTTTTTTTTAAGTGCTTAATATGTGAAGCATTCACGGCAGCTAACATGCAATTGAAGATTAGCATTATTCTAAAATTTTAGGGGTAGACAAATTATCGCCTACCGTCTACCGACCACTTACCTTACCGAATCGAACCGCCATCGACTATCTATTGACTCTACCGACTAATTTTGATTCGGTAGTCGGTATAAAATTTTGTTCCGAATGTTGGTTCGGTAACCAAGCTCAGCCGAACCACCTTTTAAGCGGTAACATAACCGAACCGAACCGAACCGCTTTTTATTTCGACTGATTAACCGAACCGATATAAAACGAAACGACGTCATTTTTAGTAAAAACGAAACGTTTGATCTCTCATTTTCATTTTTTTTTTCTCTTTAAAAAAATAAAACGACGTCGTTTCATTACCATGTTAACTGGTTTAACCAACTTAACTAACCGCCTATTAACCGCTTAATCGAAATAAATTCATCGACTGCATTCCGACAAAAGTCAGTTAACCGACCGAATTAACCGCTTACCAAACCGATACTCACCCCTGTAAAATTTAATATTTTAGTTAATTTTTGGAGTAATTGAAACAAAATTTTAAATGTGTGAGCAGGATAATTTAGTTTTCTCTTTTACGAAATCTTACTCGATCTTAAGACTAATTGAGAATCAAGTTTTGTATTTTAAATTACACATGATGTCATGTAAGAGAATCCACTACATGACATAAAATATATATGATGATTCTATTTTAAGCCAAATCATTGGGAGGTTTAAATTGAATCTTTATTCATATATTATAGAATAAAGTATCTTTTAAATTGGGTGGGAATATTTCTTTTTCCTTTTCACCTCAGTTTATGAAACTGACCTATATTTAAAATACATGCAGATGCCATAAGTGGGATCAACACAAAGTGAGAAGCACCTTTTGAATGAGATTATAGGGTAGATTGGGACATTGTTGTGGATAAGGTCAATGAACGAATGTGAATTGGCATAGTGGTGCGGGATCATGAGAGATATTTGCATGTAGCAAGGAGTATGACAATTAGGGGTCACCTTGAACCGGTAACTGCATAAGCTTTAGCACGCCATTTTTTTCTGCAAATAATTAGGTTTACGTAATATTCTTTTAGAATGTGTTACGCTCCAATAAGTTAAAGTTGTGATTTCCAAAAAATATAATTGGACTAGATTTTGGATAATTAGTGGAAGACACTAGCATGGTTTTAAATTCGTTTTTTAGTTGACAGATTTACCATATTAGGATGATCGCTAATAATGTGACACATGAGTTAAATAAGGCTGTCGTTAAACATATCATAGATTATGTTTGGACAAAATGAATTTTTGGACTGTATCTGTTCGTTAAAGTAATCTAGTATATTTCTTTGGTTAAGTAATAAAAGTATTATAATATATATATATATATATATATATATATATATATATTACGAGTAATTGTATTCATTCCTTCCCATTTCCCATATCTCAAAGTCTCCTTCTAACCAAAAGTCTTCTTTTTTTTTTTTTTTGCTATTTAATAAAATATATGTAAATACTAATTGACACAACTACATTAATAAAATAAAATTATAACGAAATGAAAGTACAATTTCTAGTATTACTTACGTTAGAAAGATCTTAAAAAAATTGATGCTTTTGTTGAAAGATATGGGCTAGTAGCAGTCCCAGCAGATGCGCTATTTTCTTCATTTGGCTAGAATATGGTGAGAAATGAGAAAAACTCACCTCCATCAGCTTATTTTCAACAACGCCAGTTTAGATTTTTGGAGGATTTGTGAACAGTGTCACGCCACATGAGGCGTGATACTGTTCACAGATGTATTGATATTTTATTATGTTTTCTTCCTTTCTCTCACTCTCTCGAAGCTTCTTTCTTGTTCTTCTACATTTTCTCATCCACCGTCTTCCCCCTTTGGGCGATTGCTTGACTATGGAGCACCTCAATATCTCTGCCAACAAGTTCTCCGGCGCCCTCTCCTCGTGCAACCACCTCGCCTTCTTCAGAATTTCTCCACGTTTGCTTGGCGTCTTCTCCAGCGCCGGATCGCCGGGTCTTGGGGAATTATCTACTGGTGCTTGAGATTGAGCGAAATGGGGTACCGGCTCGAAACTCGAAATGCGAACACGAGTTTCCCATTATTTGCCGCTCGTTTCCATTAGGAAGAAGGAAGGCCAAGCACTGCCATTAATATGAATGAGCAGGAACGAAACTTCCATTCCACTGCACTGAACCTTCAACCAAGCTGGAGAGATCAATCACCTGATTCACTTAGCTGGACGTTGATTCTTGCTTAATCCTATTCTGATTTTGGGCTGGAGCTTGAGAGAGAATTTGTAGGAGAATGGGATTTTTTTTAGTGAAAAATTCGTGGCCATGGGTCACGTGGGGATGAGTGTAGACGAGGAGCTGCGTGGAGATGCAAATGTGTGGCAGCGTGGAGATGGGTTTTTAACCAAAATAAAAAATAAAAAGAATAAAAATGCTTATTTTTTTTAATAAAATAGAGAAGAGTTTAGATAAGTTGATGGAGGAATGTGTTGAAAAGTTATTAGCTAAATTAGTAAAAATGAGTTTTATTAGCTATTATAGATAAAATTTTAGATAAGTTGCTGTGACCGTGAGTGGTCTAAGCTTGTTATTGGCACCATAGGTTTATAGATAAAACCTAGAAAGGACTAGCTATGTATTTCTTGAACTGCCCGAGAAACTATCACTTTATTATTGCATGTAATTAAATGCTGATTTTTTTTTCTTTAAAAAAAAGTATAATAATCAACGTACAATTATTCACCTATCATTTTTTTTGTTATTATTTAGAACAAGCCGGCGGTGGCACGTACGTATTGCTGACGGACTGGCATCAATGGAGGCAGGGGACAAGATAGCATTTCAAAATTTGATATTATATAACTAATTATATTATACAAGAAAAAAAAAACTAATTATATTATGGGGCACATGAAAATATATATAAGATCTGGCTGATTCTGGCACCAAGTGGTCATTGAATTCAATTTCTTTTTTTTTTCTTTCCTTATTTTTATTAATTTATTGTGAATTTTGGTGGTCATGCAGACTAGTTGATGAGCCATTTACATTTCTGATCTGAAAACGAGAGTGGGGGAGAAGAAATTGGATGATTTGAATGAAAAGTTCAATAATACTTTGATTATTTATGTTAGTACAGTTTTCGGTATGGCTGTGATAGCTCACTCATTTTTCGATGGTCTTGTCGTACATCCGATCGCTTCAAAACAAATAAGTTGAAGAGAACACGCCGGAAGTTGGCCGACGTTTCTCTTTCCGATGCTTAAGTCAGCTCCTGAATGTGCATATAGCGTAAGTATAAAAATTACAGTCTTGATTCCATACATGAGGTTCTTACATATTTATAGGTCGAATGTCAATTACCTTTTTCCTCTTAGAGTTTTGTCTATTTCTCCTCCCATGTTTTGGGAGTGCTGCCAAGGTTAGGCTTTAGCCCGGAACCGCCTACCTTCTAAACCAGAATTCTTTCCTTAATAATCTGAAGGCGAGATTTATGAAGATAAATTCGAGATTAATGTAAATCCCGAATTATTAGGAGCAAGACGCAGTTTCGAAATATCTGGGACAAGACTGGGTGTGTTCCCCCCGGGCAATACGATGTCCGGGACCTCTGAAAGTCCATCCTCGTTGGCTCACATCATGTGGGCCTTGGGCCCGGATTCCGGCCTGTACAGACATGGGCCGGGCCAACGTTGGATTATTCCCAATAATTTAATTAAAATATAATAAATTTTAGAATTAGAATTTGTAAAAGAGGTTAAGTTTAATTATTTAATTAATATTTTAACAAAACCAATGCAACACTTTAATCCATTGGAATATTAGAAGCAACAGTCTAAAATAATCTCACAATTGTGTTTTGCGTTAATTAGTTAAATAATTTTCAAAAGGTCGCTGAAGATAAGTCTACAAATGAGATATGTTTTTGCTGGCAGGTCTTATAATATCGAAAGGTAAGCGACCTGATCTCCACCCTATAGATGCTCTCTCTAAATAAGACCATAATTACAAATCCAATAATTCAGTTCAAAGCCAACAAATAATTGAAGAGATTAAATGCCACACCCTAATCTCACCGTTCATTAGTTTCTAAATCAGTCATTATTATTATTATTATTATTTTTTGAAAAAAATCAAGAGTTAATGAACCATCCACGTTAACCCAATAAGATGGAGGTAGTGGTAATTAATATTACTTATAATTGAAACTTGATAATCTAGCTATCCCAATTGTTTAAGACAAACAAACTAGGATTGGATTATAATCGGTTGGTGCCATATAAGGAAGAGATTAAGGAATAATTCAATTCAAAGCCAATAAATAATCGAAGAGATTAAATGTCGCACCCTAATCTCACCGTTCATTAGTCTTTAAATCAGTCATTGTTAATTTTTTTATTCTTTATTTTAAAAAATGATCAAGAGTTGATGAACCAGCCACGTTAACCCAGTGAGATGGAGGTAGTGGTATTTAATATTACTCATAATTGAAACTTGATAATCTATTCAAATTGTTTAAGACAAACAAACTAAGATTGGATTATAATTGGTTGTGGAGGTTGGCTTGCCTCTAGTGAACAAATTATTGGAGATATTTCTGTAAAAAATTAAACGGTAGACAAGACTAAGGGTGTGTTTGGGATTACGATTTCGTAAACAATAAGTGCGATTTTAAATCAAATCGCAGAACATAAATCGTTTGGGAACTGAGTTTTTAAAAATTACGATTTAAAAAAGCAGAAAATTTGCCTTTTCAAATCGCAAGTAAGATGTTTTTTTTTTAAAACGCAGAATTTTAAAGGTTAAACTGCGATTTTGTCAAATGCTTAACTGCATTTTTAAAAATCATTATATATATAACGCTTTTGTAGCAACTGAAAATCTTTACTAATGAGAGAACTATTGTGAAAAAAATAAGCGGTAGACATGGCTAAACCCTAAAGTTCTTTCCTAATCATTCAATTTCTGTCGTTTATTTTTTCAAGTTACGGTTTGAATTTTTTAAAATTACTTATAAAGCTTAGTGAAACTTAGCATGGATGAACAATTTTATAAATTAATCTTTAATTAAAAACGTTCAACACTTTAATTATCTTTAACCCTATAATTAAAAACCTTTTATCTCAATTAGTTGAATTCTTTAGATATGACCCAAAAAAAAGAAAAAAGAAAAAGAAAGAGGAGTTAAAAATTAGAGCCAGTGGAGTAAGCCGTGAGCTATATATATATATATATATATATATATTTGAAGAGCAGAAAGGCTAATGAAAAGCAAAACGACGTTTTGTACGGATTGCTTTCGTATTATTTTGACTAAAAAGCTAATATAAATATATTTTTTTTTAGTAAATTCCTCTCTTTCTCTTTCTCGAGTCTCGCTCTCTCAAAAAGAAACAAAACCAAACCTGAACCACCGAGCACGAGTCAATAGGTTGAAACTCTCCCTCCAAAAATCAATCTCTCTCTCATCAGATTTTTCCACACTCAAATTTCTTTCTTTCTTTTATAAAACCTTCTATTTCAACCACCTCTTCTTCATCTTTCTTTCTCTCTCTCTTCTCTCTCTCTCTCTCTCTCTCTGAGTTTTACTCTGATTGTGTGTTTTCGACTAGGATGCCACAAGTTGATTTGGAAACCCTAGTTTCAGCCTGTGCAGGCGGATCCGATCGGAGAATCGCCTGCGAAACTCTCGCCGACGGAGATCATCACCAGACGGAGCAGCCAGATCAAGAGGATGTTCCTCCGGATTTCCCGCCGGAATCGTTCTGGCTCTCCAAGGACGCCGAGCTCGATTGGTTCGACCAGCGCGCCTTCTACGAGCGGAAAGACTCAGCCAAAGGAAGCGCCAGTTCGACGAACTTGAATCCGAATCTGAACCCGAGCTCCAACAACAGCTCTCAGCGGTTCTCTCGGAACTTGAAGTCCAAGGCTTCGATTATTGGCTTGCCGAAGCCTCAGAAGTCTTGTTTCGTCGATGCGAAGAGCCGCCGGAACGGTAAACCTGGAAACACTCGGTTGTTTCCGAAGCGGTCCGGATCCGTCGGCAAATCGGAGGCTCCGCTGGTGGAACCGTCTTCGCCGAAGGTTTCATGTATCGGAAGGGTGAGATCAAAGCGGGATCGGCATCGCAGAATGAAGAGTCGGCAGATGTCCTCTGAAAGGGAGCCGGAGAAAGAGAAACAGGCCCCAAAACGAAAAACGGGGTTGTTCGCCACCGTTCGAGCTATTTTCCGGTTCCATTCCCGAGAAAAGAGGGCGTCTAGAATCAGCGCGCCGAAGACTGAATCGCCTCCGAGATTTAGCGCCACGATTGGACCGCGTGGCAGCACGGCGTCCGAAACCGACGCTCCAAGAAAGAGCGTCTCGGGGATCGAACCGTTCGGTTTAGGCGGCATGAATCGGTTCGCATCCGGTAGGAGGTCCGACTCGTGGGCCGGAGACGTGGCTTGATCTGATTCGTCTGTCAATTTCGTGTGGCGACAACGAGCGGAGCGGTGTGGGCTCCAGGCATGCAAGTTGGTAGGGTCGCGATTGGCTGTATTCAGTGGGGCCCGCTTCAGTACCGATTGGTCGTTGGATGACGTGGCACGTTGAAATAACGGTTTTCCCCCCTCCAAGGGTGAAAGGTGATTTTATAGTTACTAGAGTTTTTATACACGTTTTTAATTATTTTTTTTCTTTTGCTTTCCTTTTTTAGGATAAGGTTTTGTAAATATGTATGAGTGTTCTGGAATTAGCAGCTGTAAATTTTTCTTTTTTGTGCTAGTTTTTATATAACGAAATTTCTTTTAATTTGAATTGTGTTGATGAAATAAAGTCTTTAATTGAGCGAATAAAAATTCACCTAAAGTCATATCTTCAAAAGACAGAAGCAAGTTTTCTATAATTTAATTTGATGAAAAACTTTATCGATTAGGCCCAAAATGAGTTCGTTGACTAGTTTATTAATTTTCAAGTGTGCCGTTAGTATCGCTCATGTATTTTTTACAGGGATAAAAATTTCCTTCAACTCATTTTATAATTCTGTCATATATATATATATATTTAAAAGAATTACATGTTTTTCTAATAATTATGTTAAAATATCAAGTGCTTTTTACATTCAAATTAAAAAATTATATAATTCTCACCGTATTAACAAATACAATAAATTTATAGATCAAGGGGCCCAATATGAAGAAAATTTGTGTCCTTAGTGGTTGCCTTTACTGTGCGGTCACAGGTGAGGGGTCGCTGTTAAGGGCATCGGCGCAATTGACTCCTAATGTGGATGCCATTATGTGAATAGTCTAGACTAGCCTTGGCACCTTGCTAAAGCCATATGTTATATCGAATGTGGCTATCTCACCTACCATCATGTGTTGCTTTTAAATTTGTAACTGAGGAAACAAGAAATCTGCTTAGAAATGTGTACCAAAAAGTTATTCAAAACTTATCTTAAAAGATTTCCCATATAAATTTTCCCGGAAAAAAAATGTTTTTCTTTTTGTTAGTGGTTGGGATTTTCTAAATATTTCATACTAGGGTGTAGGATATTTATATTATTCTAATCCATCATTGTTTTGTACAGATGCCACGTTAATTATTTTAATTAAAAATGAGATAGTTTGAATATCATGTCAAATTGCTACTTATCCTGAAAAATTAAGTCGATAGCCATATGAAAGAATATTAAAAGCAGTATAAGGCTAGGTGAATTTCCATTTTCTAATGCATTTCATGTGTTACATAATAGATGCTTACAATAAAATTGGATCCAAAAAGTTCACACGTAAGCTAGCTAGAACACATAGATTAACTATTTCTACGGTAAAAATGATAGTAACTTAATTAGCTGTCCGCGCCGACTCATCATATAATTCAATCTTTCGCCCATTCAGTGGCTGTATCGGCCTTGAGTTATCCTTGCAACTAGATATCAATGGTGCCTTGAGAGCCTGTATTTGTTCCTTGGAGATTGATCTAACCTGCACGTTTGTTAGCCGTGTCAAATTATCTGTCCATGTATTTGTGGGATTCGAATTTTCAGGAATTGAATCTGGACAGTAAATGTGAGAGCGTTTTTATGTGGCCTACTTCTCCAATTAGATGGGTGGATTGTCCGAAACCTATTCGGAAATGTGGGTTCTATAAAAGTACTCTCACATTTGTTGTTCAAATTGCTAGAAATTTGTAATCATAATTCTTTCCTTAATGACATGAATAATTTAATTAATTAACCTTGCCGAGGATGTTCCAAAGGATGTTCTCAGTGCATGGGGGAGTGGTGAGAGAACCAACGTATCTGTAATACTTGCGGCTCTTTCGCCTCATGTGCTTAGTGTCTATGATCCCAAGGGGGATATGAGACTCTTCATGCTCTGCACACTGTTCCTTGCCCAGTTCATCCAAACTGCGTTTAATCTGCAACCATGAACCCCATAATAAACATCAAGATTTCCAAATTCCTTGCTCAGGTTTGGAATTAATTAATTATATACATTGTTTTCTTTCCATTGAGAATGGTAGATGTTCTGACATGAAAATAAGAGAAAAAGAAAATATATATACCTTAGTAAGAAAAGAATCGGGAGCACCATATTGGTAGAGGACTGAGACAACTGAGAGGTTGCCATCAGCTGCCCGGTGGACCAGATGCATCTCTCCCGGAAATCTGTAGTTATCATCAAATGTCAGAGAGAGAGAGAGAGAGAGAGAGAGAGAGAGAGAGAGAGAGAGAGCATACTGTACGCCATTAATCCGGTGCTCGGAAGGAGTGTGCCAGTGCGCCTGCATCAAGGTGAAGTTCTTCCCATTTGCAACCAAAACTCCCACATGTCCTTCGAATTTAATCTGCATGGGGAAAGGGGCGCACGCATTTGAGCAAGAATCACTCCCAAAACACAGGCCCATATATTGGACCTTCCCTACTCCTGCATGCTCTTTCTTTAGAAAAATGTCTCTAATGCTAAGGTTTTTTTATCAACCAATTTCTGTCATTGACTTCATTTGCAAATACCCCTTATGTCAATTTACGAAATCAAAAGAGAGAATATTTTTGTGATTAAAAAAAAAATGTAAAATAAGCATGCTCATTAAGGACAATTAAGGCATTTTACTTACTTTTCTCTCTAAGTCAATGGTTGTTCGGACCATGCGAGAATCTAAAACCGAAACTTTAAAAAAATATGCTACACATCCTCAAGTCCATCTCCCATTCTCTCACTTTTGAAAATCACAATTAGATCTGTGGAGTCCATATGAGGGGCCCACATGGACCCCACAGATCCAATAATGATTTTCAAGACTCAGAGGATGGGAGAAGATCGAACATGCACGTACGAAAAGAAAATGAATAATTTCTCAACTTTAAAATAAGGTCCGAGTTGTATTAGTTAAGTAAAGTTTAAGGGGATAAATAACCTACCTACCTACCGGTGGTAGTTTATGGGGGGTAGAAAATGTAATTTTCCAAAATTATTAAATACTTAAACCTTAAACTCTAATCCATTCATTTACTTAAAAATCATGTACCCAATATTCCAAAGGAAGTTGCCTCAAATGAAACTATTAAAAGAGTCTCGCGTTGATTAGGTTGGAAGGTGGTATGGTGTAGAGTCCAATTTGTTTGGTTTTGGACTCCACAAGTCATGCTTATTTGTTTTTCTTCTTTTTTTGGTTTCAGTTAGGACATATATTGGGCCTGATTTGGTTTTGGTGTCTACATATAATATATCCACGTGCCCGGCCAGTCTGTTTGCATATTAGATTAGGCATAAATTTTGGTACAAGTTTATGTCTTAATTAAACCTCCCAATCTAATGAATATATACGAGGATAGATCTATAATTCCGGTGCTCGAATTTCAGCCCTTAAAGATGGGGTTATGGAGCTTACTAGCCCTGAATAACCTAAGATGCGGAGTTTACTTATCTTGAACAGGTAGGCCATACAACCCCTTTTATTGTGCCCATACAAGTTTTACTGAAATTCGGACAATCAAATTATAGAGAATTTTGATCTTGTGTGGCTTGCTTATAAATGAATCATATATGAATTGATCAGATTTCTAGTAATTTGAACAGTAATTATAAGAGAATGATATGAGAACCTACCTGTTCGATCAAATCTTACCAAACAAAAGATGCATGCAATCAGTTGTTTTTGGAAAAAAAAAAGAACAAACCTCAATGTTAAAGCCATTGTTGACCATTGTGGCATTTACAGGACTGTAATCTCTAATCAAGGGTTTCAAACTCTTCTTGTGGACAACCTCGTCCTTCACAATGTCCACAGGAGCCTGATGTTTCCCCTTTGAGCATTCTGTGAACTTTGGGCTCAAGCTTCCCCATTTTGCAGGGCCATTCGGGTCGACATAACCAAACGAATATGCCCGGTTTAGGCCTGGTGCATGCACGGGAATTTATCAAAACATTAAGAAAAAGTGTAACATGGATGGTCACGTTTTGATATTTGTTTTTAGAGCACTACTTGATTTTCACATGTTTTGCATGTGATCTGTTAATATTTAATTTATATACTCTAAAGTAATATGTCAGTCTAATTAGTTTGAATGAAAATTTTGTCTGATAACAAATATTGTAAGAAGAATAATGCTATTAAGTATACAATTTTCATACAACTGAGATGAAGTGACAATGCAAATCGACTTTTAAATCGATCAACAATTTTATCGGAAATAGTTTCAATATCATTGATATACAGCGAGAACCAGTAACTGATATTCCATTCTGAACATCATGGGAAAGTCAGAATTCCTTCCACAGAGATTGAAAACGAAGACGTCAAGAAAACAAAACCCATCAAACCAAGAAAGAAAAACATCATTTTATATAAGAAAACACAAAGCTTTTCCTCGTACGTAATTTGTACATGCATATATATATGATCAGAGACTGATAATCAGAGAGAGAGAGAGAGAGAGAGGGAGAGAGAGAGAGAGACGGGGGGAGATCGAGAGAGATGATCATACCCGGATCACTCGCCGAAGTAGTGCTAACAAGCAACAATGCTATCGCAAGGATTTGGACGGAATATAATCCAGGGGCCATTGCCGGTGATAATTATATCTATCCAAGCTCCTTCCCCTGGAGCTAGAAAACCCAAAAAAAAAAATAAAAAAAAAATACAAGTTAAGAAGCTAGACTGTTAGAATTATCTAATCAAATTAATTACCAAACCCTAAGTATTTATATAGGGCCAGGTTGCTTATGGCTAGCTATGTTTCTTCTCCCTGCCCACCACCCCATGCCAGTACTACTAGTCAGAGCTATATTTAGAGAGAGCTCGATCTGTCTCCTAGATTTGGTCTTTTTTTACTCGAAACTCTAGGAACACCTTTCTTTTGTGTGTCTCTATCTATTTATACACTTTATTCCAGGCTCATATATATGTATATATTCTTTTTTCTTCAGTTTAATTGGTTTTGTTTAATTTGTTACGTTCAAAATATCAAGAGCTAGACAGTCGGTTTTTTTTTTTTTTTTTTTTTTAATATACATTCTACTTTTGTCTTTTACAAATTCAGTAAGATAATTAATTAGGTATGGGACAGATAATCATAATATATATGGGCCATCAAATACCTGTAACAACAAACCAATATCATATATAGCAAGTCAAAGAATCAGAAAGAAAGGTAGGATATAACAGATAATTAGGTAACAATAAGGGTTATTAGTGGCAACCTAGACAAATTATACAAAAAGAGCAATGATATACACCAGTCTTTTATCATATTTTGTTGATGTGACACGATCAATTAGCTTTTAAATCGTTTTACATCATCAAAGTGGAATAAATGTGTGGTTTTAGCATTTCTCTTATATAAAATATTGTCCAGATCATGGAAATTAAGAGGTTGTGATAGTACGTACGTAGTCTCAAGTGTCATGGGCATTGCACGAGCTAGAGATGGATAGTGAAAAAAAAAAAAAAAGATAAGGAATTTTTAAGATAGTAGCTAGAGTGCTAATTAATACGTTATTATCGAATAAAATATGCGTTAATTAGCAGTGCGCGCTATGAACTTTAAGGATTAAACAATATTCAATAAGATCTTTAGGATTACTATAATTACATTCAAATTAATTAATCCAAGACTTATACAATAACCTTGTTTGTACATTATATATATTTTTTTTTCTTACATATATGGCCAATTAAAAGCTTTTTTTTTTTTTTTGTTAAAGAAAATTGTGTACTTCATTCCAATTCAAAAGGATAGAGCTTGTTGCTTTAAAACTACAACATCACATATACATATTAAGAATCTTTTCTATCCAAAAACTTTATCCCCGGCCATAACTTGTTTATCTGCTGCTTTGGCTAGTCTACCTCCGGCCATGTGCAGCAGAATTAGCATAATCTGTTTGCATGACAAATCTGTCAGCTTTGCAACGTTCATATTCAAGACACCTCTGTGTCCTCCATTAGTTCATGCATGTCTATATCTACTCCAGTTCCATTCGTTAGCTTTCACAGCATTTAATTTATTACTTGTATCGCTTCACCCTCTTAAACAAATTAACTACAATTTTTCTAAAATTTTAGGGAGAGGAACATATGTACGTTAATACATATATGAAGTTTCTGCTATTAATTATTATTGCTAAATAAATAAAAATAAAAATAAAAAGACTTAAGTCAATTTCTGGAACCACCGAATCAGATGATTGCATCACCATGCCAGTACGTTGAACCTATAGGGGTGTTTGGTGATTCACCTTCCATTTGAGAATTAATGTTTGAAAGCTGCGAGTAATTTTGTGCAAGTCCACATCAACGTCGGCGACTTTCGGCGTAACCCGACGGCACATAGAGGATCAGCCCCCATTTACAACAGCACCGAAAATGGATAAGGTCCCGGCCATTACAATTTATTCCCAAAAAAAAAATAAAAAAAATTAATAATTACCAGAAGAAACAATGGCATTGCCGGCCAGTTTGACTATATTCGAGAAGACTAAAGTTATATACCACGTTAATATTTCACAAGTATTTTACCCTATTGGCGTGACGGTGTCAATTCACCATTATTATTAATATATTATTTTCTTTTCTTTTTATTTTTAAGGGTGAATCGACTCTGTTATATTAGCTTAGTGAGATAATGATATAAGGTATTGATGTGGTATATAGCATTACTTATTCAAGAAGAGTATAAATTGATGTTGGTGTATAGTAATATAGTATTATTACATATATTACTCATTTGATAAGAGTAATGCTACGACATACCATATATACTAATATACTACGCTCTGTTGACGTGACAGTGTCAATGCGTACATGCATGAGTACTTTTTATTTTGATTTTGATTTTTTTAAAACAAGAATTTATTCAAGAATGAATATATATACACACAATAGATTAAGAAAATCACGTACTCCACCAAAATAAGGGACAATTTTCAAGAAATTATTTAGTGGTTGTGGGTAAATCAGTATTAAAGATCGGTGTATATATATATATATCAACAGCTGCCTGCAACAGACAATGAAACTAAAAGGCCAAGCTTCCATCATTTTTTCCAAGCCACAGAAATTAGAATACAAAGGAAAACGAACCGGGAAGATTAAGAAAGCTGTTCTAGTTGCTTTAATTTCTTAATTAATTAGACATTAATTTAGTGTAACAAAGAGGCTAGATTTTCACTGAAGAGACCATGCATGAAATTATTTTAATTTCAAGGAGTTCCTTAACCAAGTCAATAGAAAAAGAAGAAGACATTTTCTTGCTTATTAACTTGGTTAAGGAGCTCCTTGAAATTAAAATAGTTTAATGCATGGTCTCTTCAGTGAAAATCTAGCCTCTTTGTTACACTAAATGTCTAATTAATTAAGAAATTGTCACTTAATTACTTAGTGATCAGCACTCCCAATATATATTTTATCATAATATTTATCAAGATCTCAACCTTTTTCTTTCTTTCTTTTTTTCCTGAAAAATGACTCAACAGAAACAAGGCAAAAGAACGTTAAATTACCACTTAATTATCCCAAAAGAGATAAATTTTATTATTTAATCAATATTTTAACGAAAAAAAGAAGAAGATAAAAACCAAAAAAAAAAAAAGCATCAGCAGAAGCAGTCCATCTAGCAAGGTTATACACAGACCAATTCACATTGTAATAGGCTTTTAAAAGAATCAAATTAAACTAAGATAAAATTTATAGATAAACGATTTCAGTAGGCGACCAATGGATCAAATCATGGTTAATTGGGGAAATTAATCTTGGCTTAAATTTCATAAACTTAATAATTAAAGATGAAGAGTCAATTGATGTAAATGGAAGGTGAGTGGACTTGCATATTAATTGTTCATTAATTTTGGCCAATATATATATATGTAAATGCTGTCATTCTCAAGAGTCATTAGCTTTTCATGTTCTTTAACTTTTATCATTCCATCAGCAGAACAAGTCCCCCACCCCCACCCTCACACTGATCACCACTCACCAAAAAGATTCAAAGAAAATAATGACAACCATTTCATAATTGTTTTCTAAGAAGATTAATTAGAGGCTTCTGATCCAATGTCTTTAAGTCTTTCCTTTTATTCAATTAATTAATCAAAGGAAAGGAATATATGAAATCACTAAACACATATAAACCCTAACCCTAAAAATCTTACCCAATACGGCAAAGTTGTGGACTAAAATTAAAGAGAAACCAATCAGTTACGTACCCAACAGCCCCCAACGTACCTTCAGCTTTATTATCATTATTCAAAGACGAATACCACCGGTCCACCGTTTTTGGGTGCGAGAATATAAATTTAATTAGAGCAAAGAAAAGTTTAAACATTGTCTCCGTCATTCATCTTTCATTTTTCAATTAAATATCTTATGTATCGATCGAGCTTATCTTATTAAGAGAGAATTTGAACCTACACGTGCGTGAGAGAATGTTAAAATATAAATTAAATGATTATATTCATATATGTAAGCGGGGGTATAACATTGTAAAATAGATGGGTTCCTACTATTATAGCCACCAAACATGACTTTCTCAGTGTTGTGTTTCTTGTCCCTCCATTTTGGAAACAATAGTACTGGACAACACAAGATCCACTAGAGCCTGATAAAATTATAATTTTGGACAGAACAAACAGTATTTTTCAAGTAATTATTAATAAGATAATTAAGATTATTACACATCAAATAACAGAAGATTACAAAGAAGGGGTGGGGAGCTAGCCCCAACAATCACCCTTGAAGATTCAACACAGTAGAACTGTCAGAAAAGAGCTTATAAAAACTGAAAATGGCCAAACAATTCGTCGGGTCTAAAAGCTCTTTGTTCACTGGCCAAGAAGAAAGGCTGCAAAAAAGAAAAAAAAATGATGGTTTTGGAGACGATATGAAAGTTAGGCTGGTTGAGAGGACACCAATGACAGATGAAAAGTAGCATGTACGTATATCTATGGCTTTGGACACAGAAATGCATGTGCGCATGCTTTTTGGTGGTGAATAATAATGTAAAATAGCAGGCATCCAAAAATCAGATCGAATGCA
Source organism: Alnus rubra (assembly GCA_028654335.1). Lineage (NCBI taxonomy): Eukaryota > Viridiplantae > Streptophyta > Magnoliopsida > Fagales > Betulaceae > Alnus > Alnus rubra. Next base: position 1,914,150 of record JAJPGS010000281.1, read on the forward strand.
GCCGATCGATCGATGCAACTCGATCTTTGTTTCTTTATAAAAGGTGATCGAGAAAGAAGATGCCCAATAATACTCCCAACTGCCACAAAGAATGGATCCCTGGATGGACAACTCTTTTCTTCTCAGCTTCAGAAACAGGGATATGTATTCTCCCACTACGCCTGTGAAAAGCCCAAAGTACTGAATATACTCAACTCCAGTCCCCACAATGTGAGGACCATACCATTACCACATTCTTCTATAGATGTAACATACATCCAAAGGTTGGGAAAAAGCTTCTTCCTACCCTCCCACTTTTTTCTTTTTTTTTTCCCTTTCTCAAAAGTATACTTTTCAAAAGTCGCATGTTTTGAAATCGTTATTTCTCAAATCGCACGTTTTGAAACCACGGGAATCCTAAAAAGTTGGTCAAAGGCAAGAAGGTGGCGTTCCCTTTGACGTTTCTCTCATTAATTGGATAGAGAAATCCTATTCAAATTCAGAACTCCTCTCCCAAAAATCTGCACTTGCAGCGAACTGATCACTAACAAGGTATGCCATGTTTTTATTGTATATAATGTGGCCCATTAGATATCTGAACTCACTAATTTCTGCTCAGTATTTGATAGATAAAATATTTATTTACTGAATTACTGTTATAGGGTATTTAATGATTTAATATGGAGCATCCATAATGGCTTATGCATTTTGGATCTCTACATAAAATGGCTAACCAAACCCTTAAAATACATCTCCATCCAATTCTCTCTCTCTCTCCCACCCACTACAGAAAATCATTAAAAAAAATTATTTTAATAAAACGGAGAACGAATTCAGAGAAGTAGATGTATAATATTTTTTGAAAAACACAGTTAAACATTTAATAAAATCACGGTTTGACGTTTAAAACCACAGTTTAACCTTTAAAATTGTATGTTTTTAAAAACACATCTCCTTACCTGCGATTTGAAAATGTAATTTTTTTTTTTTTTTTTTAATATTTTCAAACCACCATTTGTTAAAAATCTCAAACGAGATATTATGCGATTTGTTTAAAAACACACTTTTAAGCCCGCAAAACAGACTCTTAATGCAAAATTCCAAACATACCGATGTTATCGCTATTTTTCCATGAGGAAGAAAAACAGATTTTGTAGAAGTTATGCAATCAACTGAAACATGATAACCCACCCTCAAACGCATTAAAAAGAGAAAAAAAAAAAAAAAAAGATCACTGCATCATGCTATCAACCACTTGCCTAGTACAATGTGCATCAAATTGGGGCACTTTATTCCACTAGAAAGAATGTAATCATATATTATAGACCAACTATATCTCACAAATTAAAGTATCCCTTAAAGGTACCCCTATACATTTTTCACAAGAGAAATGAAGAGACTGATGAAAAGAGAAAAAAGAACAAAATCTCTCAAGGGCCTTTGAAAAAAGAACTGCTTATTGAAGAGCATAAGTCGCTCTTATATACTCCATGATTTCTGCACTCTCAAACATTTGCACGCCAGTATTTGGATCTTCTAGATAAGGTACCTGCCAACCATTGTTGTAGAGGTTGCATATCATCAGCAAGTAAATTACTTTTGAGAAAGATGTGAAAAGAATGAAAAAAAATACCTGAAAGTGTCCAACTTTCTCATACAGTATCTGTCGTCTTGGGCTGCCACGGGCACAACTACAAAGAGAAACAGTATTGAAATGTGTCGGTCATGATTCAGTATATAGAAGCCATTTCACCACCAAGGCATCTTGAAAGTGACTCGTATTCCATAGATGCAAAAGAAAGACATGCAAACGGACCCATTCAATAAAATCCCATAAAAACTGATGAAAACACTTTTCATCAGAGAACAGTAATAAAGTATAAAGATTACAAAACGTAGTTTACACCGAGAAGAAAACATACTCAGTAAGATTAGAGAGAGAGAGAGAGAGAGGGAGTGGATATAACAGTTAAAAAATGAAATACTTTTGACAGAATTTAGAAAGATATTTGACAATGATGAATGTTCTAGAGACAGCATATTATATACTTAGCAAGTATAACAATGTACGATGCATATGCATAGTACTGATCTCAAAGAATATGCGAGGATACCATTTCATGAGACAGTACATACATGCATAAACAAGTCCATAAAATATTACAACCATCTTATCCCGACCTACAGGGGAAATTGGATGCAGGTTTACTTTGTTGGAATTTTTTCATCAACTACTTGAGTAGATGTCAGTATTAAGATTTTTCACTTTTTCTTGCTTTCATGAAGAGAATTTTGCGTGTAACAACCATAATTGTAGACTCAGTAACCCTAGCAATCATGGCAAGTTGTCTAGATGCCTATGTACATAGTAAAAGACAGTAGGCACATGAATGTGCATAGCTGAAAAAACAACAGTTGTTTAAAACAACTGAAACAAAGACGCTTTAGGAGATACCTAACTGAACAGATCATGAGAGACAGACTTTACCTGCGAAGTAAGTGTGGTAGCTCTAACTCTACAAGTACTTCACGTACAAGTTTGCAGAAGGGGGACCCCTGAAAGCAAAGAAAAAACATTTCAAGCAAAAGTTTAGAAGTAAACAACACAGCTACATTGTATCATGTACACTAGTATTATCAAGTCAGAGTATTCGTAAAAACGCAACTAAGAAATTGATTATGAATCCAAATCCAAACATTAAACATCATTTGATAGTCTACAAACCTCATATGCCCATATTTCAAGTGGTTTCGGCGGCAGTTTTGATGGAGCATAAGAACTCCCCTGAGTAAAATATAAGAGATAGTCAAGGCAAGATTTTAATAGCTATTACTTGTATAGTTAATAACAGAGCCAAAATTTTGATAATCTAAGATTTAAATGACTTAGAATTCAACTTTATCAAGTTTTATAACTTTCTAAAAGAAATATTGACCTGCCATATACAGAATACACGTGAAAAGAGATTCTTAAACATCATGGAACAAAAGTTAGAGGCTTATGCAAGCAATGAGTTCAAGTTCATTTTACCTTTCCCATGCGACCAATCATAGCTAGGCCTGCAGTCAAAGTCTGCAAAAGGGAAAACGGCAAGCAATAAATAATGTACTTCAAAAATCTCTTCATACATATGAGAACAAATAATTAGAAGAAGAAAGAAATGCTAACCGTTAGTAGACCAAGTGACAGCGTGAATGGAACACTTCCATCACCTACCCAAAAGAAATCAAACAGAACTAATTGTAAACTATTTTTGGTATACAGCAAGAATGCTTAATGAATAACAAGTACAAAAATTAAATAGTAGTCACACTCAATCCGTCACTCAAGAAAAAGAAATGTTTTCAAAATTATGAGAAAACAAAACTAATTTGTCATAGTAATATCAAGGCATGGAAGGAAAGAGCACAATCTAGACCAGGGCAATATATCAAATGAAAAAATTTAAGTACTTCTCAAAGAAAAAAAAACTTTAGCTTTTAGTATTATTCTATGCCATACGAAAATAAATGGAGATCTCCAAATATTGTATTGTGTACTTGTAATATATGCCCCTCATATTGATATACAATCTAATGGTTATCAAATGATGGAAAAACAATCAACACATTGAAATGCACCACTTGAAAGCAAGTTAATATGACCACACATACCGTATTTTCCAACCAAATACTTAATTATGTCATCTGATTCATACATTGAGACTCCTGTATTTGGATCCACCTTCAACAAGAAAAAGAAGTCTACAGATTAGCTCCCACTTGAACTTAATACCTAATTGCAATAAGTTAGACCCAAACATGATGTTACAGAAGACGTAAAATACAAAAGCAAAGATTGAAATTGAAAAATGACAATTATAAGATATTTTGTTTGACTAGAAAGAAAAATGGTAAGGATTTCTTACCCATTTAAGTCAAAATAAAATTCTGTTTTACCTTGGCTTTATTTTAAAAGCAATTTAATTCATTTGAGACAATTATTCAAAGGTGAAAAATGTATAGAGACATGACTACAGATTTGATTCATTGCCTGTTACCTTCATCTGTTTTGTTTTGTTTTTTTATCAATCAGACTTTTCATTTTCCTTGTTTTTTCTTTGTAAAAACATTGGCAAGAGCTCCTGGCACAAAAAATTATCAAACGAGTCTCCAATTTCATATGTGACACTTTCAGCGTCCAGAGATCATATTTAAAATGTTTAATGAGTTACAATTTTTTTATTTATTTTTTTATGACAAGGAATACCTCCACGATAGGGCCACTTCGTATACCCACCCAGATGAGTTACAATGTTAAAAAGAAGAAAAGAAGTGATGAGAAACCGGCAATTGTTTATGCGAATGCATTCAAAAATAAAGGAAGTCACTTTTAACTTTCTTTGTAAGTCTTGATTTTCCAAAGGACAATATCAAGAAATTGACAATTTTGGATTTCTCTTACTTCTGATTTAATTTCCCATTCAAGTTGTATGTACTCTTTTCCTTCTTGGAAGTGGGGATGAGGAGGGGAACAAAATAAGAAACCAAATAAAGAAAAAAAATTCTAACCATGTAAGGGAACTGCTGTTTTCCACCCATCTGTACAACTTTAGGGCGGAAGTTTGGACCATTTTTTGGACAAGGATAAAACAGAACATCAAGATCCAACACTGCAACAATTTCCCTGACCTGAAGAAACTCGAACTGTTAGCCCAAACCATAAAAAAACTCGTAGAAAGAAATATCAGAAAAAAATGCACTGATAGAGCAATTGCTTGGATCACTTGGCAAAACAAAAATGATGTTCCTGAGGTCCAACATTTCTATGGATCTTAAAAAACACACTGATGACATGTCTAAGCATACTCTTGTGAAGCTGAGCATTTTGTTTTGTTGGTCAGCAGTTACTGCAACAGTGGTCCATCTTTCAGATTAAATATACCGTTAACATTCTGATCCTAAAACCACAAGATTTAATTTTAAGAGCTAACTCAAGTGCTTGAAGTTTCATACATGGCGCACCATCCAAGAGTTACGTGGCAGTTGGAACTGTCCAAAATTATCTGACAGTGAGTGTAGTCATGCGCATGAAGCATGAGGTAGTTTCAATTGGGATATTATTTCTATCAAATACATTCTAACAAAATTATGCAGTACAAAAGTAAATAAAAAATTATTCAAAAATTTAAATATCACTCAAAATTAAATAGAAATCCTGGGGGATTGATGTTACCTTCCGACAAAATGGACAGCTTTATATGATCCATGATAATCAATATATGGAAAAAGAAAAAGAAAAAGAAAAAAAGATGCTGTCAGTCTCTGTTCATCACAAGGGTATTACAAAAAGTCATGGGGGGGGAATGAAAGAAAAGAAGATAAAAGGCCTGCAAAGAAATTCCAGCATTGAGGTCAATTACTGCCTACTAAATTCAGCAGACAAGAAAAATGATACCTTTCAAACTCATATATCTCAATAGGCTTCTCCGGCCGAGGGCCTAATTTTGAAGTCTCCTTTACCTTGAAATCTGTTATTAGGCCCGAGACAGAAAAATCAGGAAGCGAAAGAGACTTGTACATTTATTACACAGGTTACATGAGCATAGAATCTCCTTCAAGATTTGTGATATTAATAATCAGACAAGATTTGGCCAGCCACAGCAAATATTGGCATAAAATAGCAGAATCAAGTATATAAGGGCTTCCAGAGTAAAGCATAAAAGTGATCTGCAATTAGTATTGCCAAGTAAGGTAGAAGTTGAATCATTGTAAAACATCTACTATTCATTAGTGAACAACTTAAACTTGGGAAGATATTTATCTCAAAAGACAATAGAAAACTTCCTCTTCTTTTGTAAACCGCACACTAATACTTGATCAGAATTCTCAAATAGTGTCCAATGTAAATGCATCTAAACTTAGGACGTCATAAGATTCCTTGACAGTCAAAAGTATCATTTTTCTAGTTTTGGTAGGAACCTTCACTTCCACCAGCAATTTAAATACAAGTACACAATGTAGCTTATTATAAGATGAAAAAGCAGTAGCAATAACAAAATTCAAGCTACCGGAAGCTTCAAGAGCATACTGGCCAGGTGGAAACTCATTCTTGGGAATGAAGGATACAGAATACCTGCCACGGTACAACCCAACATTAGGAAAACCCTGCAAGTATCCACAACTACATTCAAGAGATATGATAAAACACTTTCAACAGCACAAATTCTCATCTGTTTTCTGCAGATGGGAACATAAGCTCATGTTGAGGCTAGATTCCTAAGGGTTTGCTCAATTCTGGTGCCAAATAGCCTTTTAATGTTTGTCTGTTAACAACAATATACGGAAGGGCATTATCTAAGCCCTTGCTTGTTTCCTTAGGATGTTATAATTCAATTCTTAATCCCTTCAAATCCCAGTCAATTCATGTTGCGGATAGTATATGTTGAGATAGGCTAGAAGTTGTTTTAGAATAGGATTTTATTTAATAAGGATTAATAGTTATTCTAAGATTAGTTTTATCACTTATGATTAAGATTGGTTTTGTTAGGCTTATCATTAGTTTGAGTTTATTGTCATCATCTGTTTGTAAGAATATATAAAGACTCGTTAATATTAATAAAAATTATCAGATGTAATAGTCCCATTAGTAATGGATGGGCTGGGTTTTAGTAGTGGGCTGCCCATTCCAATTGTTAGAGTGTTAGCTTAGGGGCTATGTGTATATAAGGCCCAGGAGTATAATTGTAGGGATAATCTGATTAGTGAATCGTTTACTTTGGTAAATGGAGGTTGAGCACCTCGAATAGCTCTGGAGACCGGAGATCTCAAATAGTCCAATTTCAATATAGATTTCATTACCGATTTACTGTTCTTCCATTCCTTTCATCAATTCATCATTTCTATCTCAATTTCCATTACAATCCCATAAATCAAACCCTAGATTTCCATAAACAGTTTCGGAACTGTTACATCAGAAAATTTTAATTCCAAACATAAGTTTAAAGTAGGCCTAGATTATCTCTAATAACCTACCCAAATTATCTCGTTACAAAATAATTTCGTAACAATTTGCTTAGAAGAAAAAAATTCCCAGTCAATTCAACTTGGTGGCTATTAGACGAGTAATTCTATTAGTACATTAAATGTCCATCAAGCATTCATCAAAAAATGAGGTGGCTTTTAAAATCACTATTGAGCGTTTGATTGATCAAATGATGATTTTGATCAAATGGTAATTTTACAAGCCACCTCAATTTTGTATGGACATTTAATGTACTAATAGAATTACTCATATTTAAACCCTTCAAACCCCTTCGTGACCTCTAGTTAAAAATTTTACAAACATTTATCCTTGAAGCAAGAGAATTCACAACATTAGCATGAAATTAAATCAACTTCACCTTTTCAGATCCATAATCAAATAAAAAGATTTGCATTTTTACAATCAAATCTCTAGAAAGCAGAATTCTTTTTTTAACCTAGTGCACAAATATAATTTTGGTTCATTCATTCAACTCTAAATTTCAAAATCTGGGAAACAAAAATAAAACCAAAAAGACTACCAATTGCTACCAATGGACTACCAAAAAGACTACCAGAAAGACTACCAATGGATATTTACCAAGACATCCAAAACAAGCATGAGCAAAAAATTTCCATACCCAGAAGCAAAAACACCTGTCCCGAGCCGGAAAAACAACGCAAGAGAAGCCCCGAAAACATCCCATGTCTTGTCGGGTCTCACCCCGAACCGCTTCGGCTCCGGCGGCTTGAAACCAGGTGGAGCGGCAAACGTCACAGATGATGATGATGATGGTGAAAGGCCTTGTTTTTGTTCCTCTTCGGTGCTTACAGAAGTACTGGAATCGGAGGAGCTTGGTGTTGCTCTAACGGAGACCGTGGTCCTGTGTGTTTTCCGGAGCGGAAATGGCCTGAGAAGAAGTGGAGGTGTGAGAGGTTGAGAGCTGTGGCCATGGTTTCCCGGTGGACTGAGTGGAGGGAGAGCAAGAGTTTTGGCGGTTTTTGTTGGGACTTTTGGGATTTTTATATTACTTCCTAGTTTTTCGTGGGCAAAAATGTAGAATGGGACAGGTAATGCAGTTAACGTACCAGATTTTTATGCTCTTTTAGACCTTTTGTTGTAAAGTAGAAAAAATATCTCAACGGGTGAGATTTTTTTTTTTAAAAAAAATTAATTTTAATTGACGAGAAACCCTTTAAAACACGCCATTTTATCTACTCACTCTTATTAGGTAAATCTTGAATATTGTAAAGCGCTCGTTTTATACAAAAAGAATAATAGTCCGACTTCAACAGCTAAAAATTTTATAACCCAAAAGAAACATAAGAGAGCTTTTGCTCGCAATTGAGTAGGCCTAGGCCAAACTCTTGCCTATAAATAAAATCGTGAAACGTGTTCCATTTGTGGAGCCTCGATAAAAAATGACTACGAACATTTTTAAAAAAAAAATCACATTTTTGTGCTATGTAGAAGTTTCTATATAACGCATGATTTTAAAAGTTAAACAGTAAATTTTAAAAATGTGGAACCGCGCTCAACCCTATTTGGAAGGGTGAGTTCACAGATACAGCCGAGAAAAAGCAGGATCAGAAAAGCAACTACAAGCAGACAAATATATAGCTATATATAAGCCAATCCCTATTGAGAAGTCCTAATCAAAGCTGTGGACTGATTGTCTAGTTGGTAGGGAGTTGGTCCTCTTTGTTGGGGGATCCTCTTGTTTTGGATAACATTTATCTACTCTGCCACCGACATTTTTATATAGATAAAAAATAAAAAAATAGGAGCGGCCCGATTTTATTTTGGGAGAATTTCATTTGAGAGTACTAAATTATCGGCATATTTGACTTAAATGTATTGAACTTCAAAGTATCTCAAATTAGGGTATTCAATTTGTAAAACGTCTCAATAACAAGTATTTCGTTAGGATTTGCTATTAAATCTTGTGAAAATTCTCAAAATATTCCTCCGTTTTTTAGGAAAAAAATAAAAAATAAAATTCCTAAGATTTAGTTATTAGTCAAAATTTAATGGAATTTGAAAAAAATACCCATGCATGAATCTTTAAAAAAATTATAATTTTTTTTAAAAAAATAAAAATAAATAAACACAAGAATATTTTGAGAATTTTAGCAGGATTTAACAGAAAATCCTAACAGAGTACTTGTTATTGAGACGTTTTGAAAATTTGATACCATAGTTTGAAACGTTTTGAAGTTCAATACATTTAAGTCAAATAGGCCGATAGTTCGGTACTCTTAAGTGAAATTCTCCCTTTTATTTTTGTTAAGAGAAGGAAACCAATGAACAGATAGAATTGGAAAATTCTTTCTCTGTTGTGTTTCTTTGTACAAATCCCATGAATCATGGATAGAATGAATTAAGGTAGTGCAATCTCAAATGTACATACAGCTGAGGAAAATCAATTAGGTTAGATAGAATGAATTAGATCATGGTAACGATTTTCCTGCCTTGTGATGATATTGTTGTTTCTATTTCTACTTGAAACAAAGCTGGACAATGAAATCATTGCAGCTTTTAGCAGATGGTAAAATTAAAGCAAATATGCGGGGTTGGTTCTTATGTCTTTCATGAACGCTCCAATCTCACATTGAAAAAATGAATAGCCTACGGTGTGTGTGAATTATAAAGAAGCTCATAGATACTAAGTTTCACATTGATTCTTTACTAAATAAATTTAAATTTTATAAGCGATTTTAAGGAGCTCTAATTGCAAATCATGTCCTTTTAGTGCTTTCAACGGTGTCTGCTTTTCTGAAGTCCTGCAGAGAAGAATAGATAGCACAAGTAGAAAGAGGAGAAGTTCTCACATTCACAAACCCACTGATTTAAGGGTTTTCTAGCATTCAGCTGTTCGCAAGTAACTATGCTTGTAAAAGATTCATATGTAAAGGAACAATGTAATACTTCAGTAGCACCAAACTGTACACAAAACCTTACAGAACTCCAGCATATGAGAAACTCTTAAATTACCTATCTCATGATATATAATATGGAATAGCAAAAGGGATGATTCACTAAACATACAAATCACGGGCATCAAATCAAAGACGTAAGATATCATACTTTTTTGGACCCTGAATGGGCTGGATATATAAAAAGCTGTTTCTGTTTACTTTACAGAAAGGGTGTAAATTCAGTATACATCAAGATACAATAATTGCTAGTTGCTATTTTCTTTCCTTTCTACTTCCAGGGCAATCTCATTGCGACGTTGAAATGGAAGCGTAAATGGCGGATTGTACTGCAACCATATGTACAGAAAGTCATTGACATGTGAAAGGCTCTCTTACCACAAAGTGCCCAGAAATTAATTTTTGTAGAGATCGTTTGTCCTTAACATTTCAGAAGGGATCTTACCTGTGCAATTTCCACTGAAGCACCCTCTTTAATTCGAAACTCTCTATCATTTCTCAGGGCTTCTCTTAACTTCAATTCCCGTTGTTTAACTTCTTCATCAGTAACAAAACCTATAAAAGATGTAGAAGGGAAGACTATAATAAACATGTCATATCCACACTTGAAGACATGAGAGATTTTAATGAAGAATGAACTACTCTCTGCTCCCAAAACAGCAATATTTAACACTACATTGGCACACAAGTTAAATAAACAAATTACTACAATTATGATCATATTACTAATGCATAGCTCCAAATGCATAGAAATCATACATACAATCACGTGCACTGAAAAACATACTCCAAGTTCAATTCAATTCTAATACTTCAACCGCCTTGGTAACAAATACCATCCAATATTCAATAGCTAAGAATGATCGTAAAATTAAAACCTTTTTAACTTAGATACTGGTTTCTACATCCACAGCACAAGGGGGGGCTGTCAGATTAGGGGAAGGACAGACCTGAAAAGGCAAGAACAGCAACAATTTTTCTTGGAACCTCTGTGATCCTCACAGATGGATCTTTAGGCAGCGGCAAGTTGGCACCATACTTTGAGGGCATGACAAAAGACATCTGCCACTTATCTTGATCTTCCAACTAACACATTTGCAATGATATCAGATGATTGATGATAAAAAGAGAGAGAAAAAGTACCAAATACAGGATTTTTTTAAAAGAAACAAATTAGAAATTCTAACAACTGACCTCTTTGTATTTTTAGACCAAGCAAAACAAGCTCCATGGTAAAAAAAGACCAAACCATAAAAATAAGACCAGTACATGGACCTGGGAATGTCTTGTAATTATTCATTAACTCAAAGAACTACATGAGTTGTTAGAGTTCAAGGGCGATCTTTAGCATTTCAAAGTAATAACTTCAATCAACAATCGGTAAACTCTATATATTTTAGCTAAATTGACCATAATTTTCAACAGGTCTGAATTAATGCCAAACCAAAATATAAACATCTTGTACAGGTCAATGCATAGGACTATAGGATATGATTGATTTGTGTCCAAAACATCCTCTGAGAGAAATGTAAAACAAAAGCAAAATAGACACCACAATTGCATTTAAAACACACAAGACGTGGGAGAGCAAGTCATAATAGAAAAACTTACATTGGGTTTAGGGAAGATTACAAAATTCCATATCATAAGAAACTACAAAATTTGTAACATATTACGCATGTAAGAAATCATACCCTCTTTGTTATCACAGGAGTTGTCATTTCCATTTTCTCTCCACCAGAATGGGCCTTCCGTGTAAAAACAGGTGTAGTCATCTCCATTTTCTCCTTTGTTGTATTCTAAAAACCAGCACAAGAACCAGAATAAGCAAAAAGTAATAAAGATAAGTAACATTACAGAAAGGTACTATATATAGCAATTAATTACAAAATTTCAGACTACCTTACCAAACAGGTACTCAGCTAATACATTAAAGGATTTAGATGCTCCGTTGAAATCAAATCCAGTCTTCCCAGGCATTGTTGCCTCCGCTATAAAGTAAGGCTGTTTGCACAATCACAGCCCTATAATTTAGATATATATGTGCATGAATATGATAATCATGGCAACTGCAACTATCTTCTTGGCTTCTTTGTTTTTAATTATCATCCCTTATTGCTGTTGTGTTTTTGGGAATGCATGACATTTAACATTTCTTGTATTTTTCCAAGCTACAATAAAGTAGTTATTGGTAAAATCTTGAAGTATCCAAGTGAGGCCTTAATATAATATGCTACTACACTATTTAATCCAAAAACTTTAACTAATTTGGGCAAACAGTTTTATATTGACCACTCATTTTTGTGATTATCCGACATGGGACTTAAGTACTCATGCTTAGGTGCTGTAAAAAATCTACACCACATAAGTTGTAGTTTTTTCAACGGTCTAAATTTAACTTCACTATCTCTCTTTCTCATAAAAAAATTGTAATTAATCTGGACCATTGAAAAAACAATAGCACATATGCTGTAGTTTTTTTTTAAAGCATGTAATCCAAATCAACCGATTCAACCACTTGGTGATAAGGATAAGAGATAACACTCACCAATAAACTGTTGTAATCCAAACTCAATTGTTCAAACCAATCGTGTAATTCAGAATGTGTATAAAGCATGGAACAAATGTCTCAGTTAATAACAAGTGGTATTGGAGCATTGTATTTTACAATTGTATTGTAGTTTAGTTTCTGTTTTGTACAGTTGTAATGCATAGTAGCTTAGTTAGTTCTATTCAAGCACGTGTGCTTGCTGCTTTATGTATAAAACTATATCTCCACATGTAAGTCATTAATTCTATTCAATAAACAGAAGATATTTTCTTCTCTCATTTTTCTTGTTGTTCACGTCTCTGCACTCTCTCTGTTTTCTCTGCACTTTCTCTTGATTTTCTCTGCAAATACTTTACATTCTATGAAGTTTGATATGGTATCAGAGCTTTTCACAATTTAGTGAAAGTTCATCACTCGATTCAATCATCCTTCATTTTCCACTTCTTCTTTTTCAGCCTTTTGTCTGATCATCAATGGCTGTTTCATCTTCTTCTTCCTCATTGATTGAAAATTCTTCAAGTCCTTTTTACTTGAACAATGGAGATCATCCGGGATCAATACTGGTTTCTCAACCTCTCATTGGCAGCAATTACAACACATGGAGTAGGTCCGTGATTGTATCTCTCATAGCGAAGAACAAGATGGGTTTCATCGACGGTTCTATCTCTAAACCGTCTCCTGATGATGAAGTACTGTTTCATGCATGGACTTGTTGCAATGACATGATTGTTGCTTGGATTCTGAATTCAATTTCGAAAGAAATTGCTTCATGTGTAATCTACATCAACACTTGCGCCGAAATGTGGCAAGATTTGAAGGACCGATTTTCTCGAGGTAATGGCCCTAGAATTTTCCAACTTCAGAAGCTTCTTACGACTTTATCTCAGGAAAACTTATCTGTTAGTGATTATTTCACTAAGATCAAGTCGATTTGGGATGAGTTAGACAACTATGATCCTATTCCTTCATGCACCTGTGGAGGAATGTGTTCAGTTCATGAAAAACATAATCGAGATCATGTTTTTCAATTCTTGATGGGTCTTGATGATTCCTTCACTCACATCCGAGGACAGATTCTCTTGAATGATCATCTTCCTCCTATTAACAAAGTCTTTTCTTTGATCATTCAAGAGGAGCGTCAAAAAGAAATTTTTATCACTCCTTTGGTTCATGAGACTGTTGCACTCATGTCCAAAACAGTTGTTAATCCAACACACAAGTATGAAAAATGGGCTAATCGCAAGGATAGACCAGTTTGTTCTCATTGTGGAATATATGGACATACAGTTGATAAATGTTATAGAGTTCATGGATTTCCACCTGGTTTCAAGTTTACCAAAAACCAGCCCTCTGCTCATTCTGTTACTCATGTGCAAGGAGCAGATTTTGTTACTGCTTCATCACCACAGCTGCCTATAACACTTGAACAATGCCAACAATTGATGGCATTCATTCAGCATCAGCAGGTTAATTCATCAACTAATGGAGCTGCATCCAATTCTGCCATGCAAACAATTACCCAACTCAACCCAAATACTGCAAGTTCTTCATCAACTTCTGGTATATTTGCTCTAAACTCTCAGCATTCTGTTTTTTCTTCTCATTTTGCTCACAATTCTTTCCTTCATTCTTTCAAAAAGCCACCTTGGATTATTGACACCGGAGCCATTGATCATATGATCAGTTCGGTTTCTCTTTTTACTAGTGTTACCTCTGTTGTTTCTACAACTGTCCAGTTACCTAATGGAGCTATTGCCTTAGTCACTCACATAGGCACTGTACGAATATCAGGAAGTCTTACACTAACTGATGTTTTATGTGTGCCATCTTTTAATTTCAATTTGATATCTGCGAGCAAATTAATCAAACAGTTTTGTTGCTGTCTGATTTTCCTTTACCATCACTGTTTTATACAGAATTTGAGCCCTTGGAAAACGATTGGGGTGGGTAAGGAGCACAATGGTCTCTATTTTTTGATGCTGCAGTCTCACTATTCAGGTCCGGATCTTCTCAATTCTATTCCTCAAGTTTCTCAAGTTCAATCCACCTCTGTCAAAGCTTCCTCTCTTCCTGCTAATCTCTGGCACTACAAGCTCGGACACCCTTCTTCTTCAAGAATAAATTTGTTGCATAACCTTGTTCCATCTATCCCTTGTGATTCCAATAACACTTGTACTGTTTGTCCTCTTGCCAAACAGCATAAGTTGCCTTTTGTACATAGCAATTCTGTCACTTGTTTTTTTTTGACTTGATACATTGTGACATTTGGGGACCTTTCCCTACTACTTCAATAAATGGTTCCAATTTCTTTCTCACCATTGTTGATGATCATAGTAGATTTACTTGGGTTCATTTGATGAAACATAAATCTCAAACTCACTCCATTCTTCAACATTTTTTTTGTATGGTTTCTACTCAGTTTCAGCACAAAATAAAAAGTTTGAGATCCGATAATGGTGCTGAATTTCAAATGCATGATTTCTTTGCTACTCAAGGCACTATCCATCAATTAAGTTGTGCTGAAACCCCTCAACAAAATTCTGTTGTTGAGAGGAAACATCAACACCTCTTGAATGTGGCTAGAGCCTTGCGGTTTCAAGCTCATTTGCCCTTAGAGTTTTTGGGGTGATTGCATTCTTGCTGCAACTCACCTCATTAATCGAATTCCTGTCCCCAATTTGTCTAATAAATCACCTTATGAACTTCTGTTTTGTACACCTCCTCTTTACTCTCATCTTAAAGTTTTTGGTTGTTTGGCCTATGCCTCTTCCTTAACTCGAGCTAGGCACAAATTTGATTCCCAAGCTATACCTTGTGTCTTTATTGGCTACCCTTATGCTATTAAAGGTTACAAGTTGTATAATCTCCACACTAAATCTGTTTTCATCTCTAGAAATGTCATTTTCCATGAACACGTTTTTCCATTTGCCACCAATCTTATTCATCCAAATTCAGATGGTTGTTTCTTCTCATCTCCTTCTCCTCATATTTTTCCTGATTCTACTTCTTTTGTTCAGCCTTGTGTTTCCCCTACTGATTCTTCTAGCCTTGTGTTTCCCCTACTGATTCTTCTAGCCTTGATTTTCCTTCATCTCCTTCTGTCTCTACTCCATTTGATTCCACTTCTACTGAAATTTCTCCTTCTTCACCTAATCCTTCTTCAGCTTCTGTTGAAGAATCAATTCCTATTGATTCTACTCTTCCTGTTTCTAGAAAATCTACCAGAACCCGCCGTCCACCTGAATACCTGCTGCATTATCATTGTCATTTGGCTTCCACCTCACCCGAATTAGTTTCTAAGGCTTCTCATTTTGATAACTCAGGTATTCTCTTTCCTCTTTCTTCTTTTGTCTCTTATGATAATCTCTCTTCTTCTTTCAAACATTTTTGCTTGTCCATATCGTCTGAAGTTGAACCTCAGTATTATCATCAGGCAGTTAAATCTGCTCATTGGCGTACTGCCATGGCTCAAGAAATTGCAGCCCTTGAAGAAAATCATATTTGGTTTGTCACTGATTTGCCTCCTGGTAAGCACCATATTGGCTGCAAATGGGTATACAAAATTAAATACAAAGCTGATGGTAGCATAGAGAGATACAAAGCCCGTTTAATTGCTAAAGGATACACTCAAAGTGAAGGGCTAGATTATCATGAAACCTTTTCCCCCGTGGCTAAAATGACCACTGTTCGGACATTATTGGCAATTGCAGCTGCTAAACGTTGGTTTTTACATCAATTAGATGTAAACAATGCGTTTTTACATGGTGATTTAGATGAAGAGGTATATATGGAACTACCTCTTGGGTTTAAGACTAAGGGGGAGTCTAAGGTTTGCAAGTTAACCAAGTCTTTATATGGTTTGAAGCAGGCCTCAAGACAATGGTTTTCTAAGTTTTCCACCTACTTGATTGATCTTGGTTTTAGTAAATCAAAGGCTGATTATTCCTTGTTTACTCGACATCAAGGAACTTCTTTTATTGCATTGTTGGTATATGTTGATGACATTGCAATTGCTAGCAATGATTCGGTTGCTGTGAATTCTCTTATTGGGATTCTTAATGACAGATTTTGCCTTAAGGATCTTGGTGAGTTTAAATTTTTTTTGGGGCTTGAAATTGCTCGTTCTACAAAAGGGATCTCCATTTCTCAACGAAAGTATTCTTTAGAGATTATACAGGATGCTGGTTTGCTGGCTTCTAAACCAGTTCTCTTCCCCATGGTCCAAAATCTGAAACTCTCTCGGGATGTTGGCACAGTTTTATCTGATCCTACACCCTATAGGCAACTTATTGGTCGACTTTTATGCTTAACAATTACTCGGCCTGACTTGGCATACTCTGTTCAAACACTTAGCCAATTCATGGACTCTCCTAGGCAGCCTCATCTTGATGCTGCTTACCGGGTCTTAAGATATCTCAAGTCAGCTCCTGGACAAGGCTTATTTTTTTCTGCAGAATCTGATTTTCGTCTCAAAGCCTTTTGTGATGCAGATTGGGCAGGTTGTTCCGACACTAGGCGTTCCATTACTGGTTTTTGTGTCTTTCTTGGGTCTTCCTTAATTTCTTGGAAGTCTAAGAAACAACACACTATATCCAGATCTTCTGCAGAATCTGAATACAGGTCAATGGCATCAACTGGATGTGAATTGCTTTGGTTATTCACACTTCTTCATGACCTTACTGTTGCTCATCCTCAGGCTGCTACCTTATTTTGTGATAGTCAGGCTGCCTTACATATTGTAGCCAACCCCGTCTTTCATGAACGAACGAAACATATTGATGTCGACTGTCACTTTATCCGTGAGAAGATCCAACTTGGTCTTATCAAGACTTTACATGTTCCTTCTCAGCACCAACTTGCAGACATTTTCACCAAAGCCCTTGGATGTGCTCTTTTCCATAAACTCTTATCCAAGATGTCTGCTGTGGATCTCCACCATCCA
The DNA here is from genome assembly GCA_028654335.1 of Alnus rubra. Taxonomy (NCBI): domain Eukaryota; kingdom Viridiplantae; phylum Streptophyta; class Magnoliopsida; order Fagales; family Betulaceae; genus Alnus; species Alnus rubra. Next base: position 1,931,561 of record JAJPGS010000281.1, read on the forward strand.
TCTTGAGGGGGAGTATTGGAGCATTGTATTTTACAGTTGTATTGTAGTTTAGTTTCTGTTTTGTACAGCTGTAATGCATAGTAGCTTAGTTAGTTCTATTCAAGCACGTGTGCTTGCTGCTTTATGTATAAAACTATATCTCCACATGTAAGTCATTAATTCTATTCAATAAACAGAAGATATTTTCTTCTCTCATTTTTCTTGTTGTTCACGTCTCTGCACTCTCTGTTTTCTCTGCACTTTCTCTTGATTTTGTCTGCAAATACTTTACATTCTGTGAAGTTTGATAAGTGGAAAATATTCAACAAAATCATGTGTTTATCTTATACTCCGATGCATATTGCATAAAAATTCCCAAAACTGAATCGAATTAGCCACAAGTCTAAGAGGCAGAGTAAAGAAAATGTTGAAGTGAATGCATACCTCAACTTCCCTTATCTCGTACCGGTCTCTCCTACTCAAAACCTTGAATTTCAGTGTCTCTAGGTCCGGAACTACATCACAGCCAAAAAAGATACAAACCCAAACGCACCAATTCCATAACAGATTGACCCAAAAAAGTAAAAACAAAAAATTTCAAACTCAACAATCAAAACCAACCGAAAGCAGTACCTGCCATCAAAGCCTCCTCGAGAGTCCGACTCTCGAACCTTTTCGGGAGCACGTACTTCACAGCCTCGGTCGCTGCATCAGCTAAAACTGCACGAAAACTAAGCAAGTTATTCAAACAAATAGGAACAGAGATTGTTTTGTTTTAAACAAATAAAAGCAAGGCCTTGAGATATATATCTATAATCTATGAGAATTGATGTTAAAAATTTACGTCTCTGGGAGAGAGAGGAGGCTTGGGAAGCGAGAGCGAGGACGAGAGAGACTCGGGCTTCGAGGGCTGACATGGCTCTTCGCCGCGGTGGGTCGCTGGCCGTGGAGTTGGTGATGATCGAGAACGAGCTTTTGGGGTTTCTTGGAGTCGAAATTGAGGTTCTGGGTGGGGATAAAGTGAAGAGTGAAGGCTTGCAGTTGCAGTTGTAGAGAAGCATTTTCTTTTTTGTGGGGTTTGGTTTTGAATTTCTGTTGCAGAGACGAAGTGAGCATTTTGTGGGTCTCTTGTAGGCTTCTGGTGGTCAAGATTTTCCCGGCAAATTACACAAAATAATAATAATAATAAATAAATAAATAAATATCTGCAAGAAGTCAAATTCCCCCTTAATTGGCTGCTTGATTCTAATCTTCAATTGGAAATTTTTTTTATTTTTTTTTTAATTGTACCGCCACAACTCAATCTATTAAATTAATATTTATTCGAGCACATTATTCTTATATGTATTATAAAAAATGAAATAAAAATAATATGATTTGTAAATTAAATTAAAAATATATGTAAAAATTATATGATTTAAAGATAAATATCAATTTAGTAAATTGAGTTTGAGGAATTTTCTCCAATCTAACTCAGAGGAAATTTTTTTCCGAATCGGAAACACGTCTTTCTTCTTAAAAAAAATTATTTTTTGGGTTCAATGAATTTTTCAAGATTATAAACGTGTCATATTTCATTGGTTATATTGGAGTTTTTACTTGGCGTTTCCGCCCTTTTTTTTCTTTGATATACCCGTTCCATTTACCCTTTCCCTTCTATTTGCTTAGGGGGAGAAAAAAAGAGCATAGGGCACGCCTTGTTTGGTCAGATTTTCTTGGTTCTTGTTCTTAATTTTTATTGGTGGGTCGACTGAATTGTAACCACTGAAATTAACCCACCTTGGTTTCTATCAATGAAAATAAGGGAGTGATAAGGGAAGGCAACTGGATTTTTAACCATGTCATTAAATTAATTAGGCACCGTAAAAGAAAACTGGTGGCGGGTCAAATGCAATAAAAGTTACATCTTAATTCTCTTTGCATACATTGCTTATGAAGACGTAAGAGCTAAACATGGAAGGAAAAAAAGAAAACACAAACAAAACACTAGAATGGCACTAAATTGTCAAAGCCTCCTGATGGAAATGCCAAGCAACAACGTCTTTGTATGCCAACTTGCCGCCAAATATATCCAATGCGCTGCCAACGGTAACATCCACACGTCCCAACCCAGCCACTTTTATCCTTTCTAAATCAGCCATTGCCGCCACACCACCAGCATAAGTCACAGGAATCTGGCATCCATCCATAATGTATCAAAAATTTATAAAACCCTAGCGACATCAGATGTAACGGATGGACTTCCATGAGGTTGTAGAAAGCAATTGGTCCAGAGAGAAAGCATCACTGCACGTCTCTGGCCATAGGTGGTTCCTAGAAATTTGGATGGCTTCAACTGAATAAGTTCATAACTTGTTTGTCATGATATAATTTCATTTGCCATCATCTAAATAAAGGCGTCTTATCAGCAATTTGGACCGATATGATGAGCATTGACTAGATGGAATTATTTTTGGCAAATCCAGTGCCCCAGGCATTTTCAATTTAGGAAATGGCATCAAAGAAATGTGAAGGTAGAAAGATAATCTGAAAGACAAATGACAAACAGAAAAATAATCATGAATTCAGCTACTCACTGGAGAATGCTTCCCAAGCAATGCCACAAGTTCTTCATCAATTCCCAACCTGCAACCAAAAGAAAAATGAGAATCGAACTATCTTGACGAAATTCTGTTTTTTTTTAAAACATAGACACTTTACAATCTTCATTGTCAATTAGAAAGTCTTTTTCTTCCCTTCCTTTTACATACCAACCATGGGCAGAGCAGAACTCCGACAAATAATATCACATCTGAAAGTGACCGGATACTCCTAAAAACCTAGGTATGGGAGTTAGAAAGTTTAAGGTATTAGTCAAAGTTGTGATTTTATTAAAGATGGCAACATTTAGGAATTACTTTTTCCCTTCAACATCAACACCATGGACCAGAAACTCATCAGCATAGCTGCCAAGAAACTCCAATACTTTCTCATCGAGATATACATCAGTGAACTTTTGCCATCTATCAGTCACGATTGCATATTTATCTTCCTGCAAATCAAAATCAGCAACATAAAAGAGGATAACTGAAACTGAATAACAATCAGACGAAAATTAAAAATTAAAACAGACCCTTGTAGAAAACAATAGAATTTTTTTATTTTTAATGTATGCCCCTTTATATGTAACTTGTTGAGTCTTTTATCATCCTGACTCACACTAAAGCATTAAGTCTGAGTGACCATTAAAACTCTGAATACAGCAAACAAGTACAAAACCGTTCAAACTCAAGTTTGTAAGATATATTTTCATGCCTGGAGATTTGCAATTGAAACCTCGCACTGAAACCCAATTAAACAATGCATAAATGGGATTCATCTTAAAAATTGTTTAATACCTTCCTTCTGCAGCTAAGGTCCAAGACAAGCCTCTGCTTTCCAACAACATCAACAAGATCTTTAAGCCTTTCAAGGTTCATTTGTCCATTGTTGAATACATACTGCAAGGCAACCAACATGTAAGTGATAGAGATCAATTTAAACATACCTAGAGAAATTGTCTATCAGATAGTTCCAAATTCTTTGTATTAATTTCCATGTAAAATTATTATTGGGAGGTTATATACAAAGCTATAAGTGAATTCCACTGTACTGTCAAAGTATGCTCACCATGAGGTTCCATGAGCATTATGTTCTAACCAATATTACATGAAAAATCCAGTTCCGTCATATGAACACTTTTCTAATACAGAGAAAAATTTATGTGTTTACGCCAAACAAAAGAAGTATGGAAGTAAAACTTATATTCAACCTTCCCACCCCTACAATATCTATTTAAAAATATTCCATCTATCATGTTCAACACTATTGACCCAATAAATTTGGTAAGAGAGAAATATCAGAAATTGTATTAAATCATCAAGTTTCATGTTTTCCGTATAAATGTTGTAAAGAGATTTCGAGAAAAAACATACTGATGTGACAATGACATGGCTAGCTCCTTCCTCTATGTAACTCAAAGCATTGTCTGAATTGATTCCACCCCCAACTTGCAAGCCGCCTAATTTAACCAGTCCTCGCAGTAAGTTCAGCAGAGGAAAAGTCTGTAAGTTTTAAACTTATAATCAACTATACAGCTCAAAGGCAAAACAGCCTAATCCCAAGGTGCTCAGTTCCACTGGTCGAATGTCTTTACAGAAGGCAATTGAAGTGGTCGAAATGCAAAATCACATCCCAAACATGCATATAGAAATCCAGAGAACAAATTTGATCAGCTAAGAGAATGTTTCCTCTAATTATTTAAGATAAAGAGATATACTAGTAGGTGAAAAAAAGTAGTCCTAAACTAGCCAAAGAAGGCTATTTCAGACAGCCACCATACTTTACTCATGATCACATCTAAACTGTGAAACAAAAATCACTAAGCATGAAAAATTCACCAGGATAAGCATGCATTGCTTCAATGGCTGCATTTCTACTCAAAGGATCTGCTCCAATCATGATCACATGACCACCCGTAATTCCATCTTCTTTGTACAAATTCGCAAACTCAGCCGCCGACTTATCCGTTTCAAAGTTGGTCACAAGAGTTGATCCGTCCTCCTTCAAATCCCGAATGGTTGACCCAACAATTTGTTTCACTTTCCCCTGATAACACATATTTCAAACACGACAATAATAAGGAAACTACCCTCAATGAAGCACTACACCACTGCATGAAAATAACAAAATGTAGGCATAGCACTCAAACAGCATATATATATATAAATATAGCCCCATGTCAACTCCTTGGCCACCACACACAATAATAACATTTTTTTTCCCTTTAGATCCTTTAGATGAACAAAAACATATATAGGTCAGCCTAAAATTGTAAAACACTAAAACATTATCAAACTTCTCACAAATTTTTTATTTTAAAAATTTTTTTTTTAAAAAAAAGGTAATGAAGAAAGTACATTTCAGACAAACAATATGTAGCAGACATACTTGATCATAAAACAAAAGTTGAGCTATAAAAACTTAAAATGTCGCAAAAATGCCTCTCCTTGACCTTTTGTCAAACACCCTAAACTCAATAAGCTAATTGACAAGCAAAGACAAAAAATTTGATCTAACTTTAGTTTTGGGTACCTTGTGTATATCAATGCAGGGGCGAAAACGAACAGCGCACCGAATGGATAACCGCGAAACACCTACACCCAAAGAGAAAAAGAAAGCGATGAAAAGAAAATGCGTGATATAAACAGGGTGTGAGGGACAATAGCGAACGCGAAGTTACCGGAAGCTGGAGAAGGAATAGCTGTGACGAGTCTCTGCTTGTTTCGGCTATACAAACAACCCAAATGGTGGAGCGAGCTCAGGTCGGAAGTTGGCGTTGTACGGAGGTTCTGAATCATCGTGACGTGCCCTATTGACTGAGGATTGAGTACTTAAAAAGTGGAGATTGCGTATCATTTCATTTTTTTTTTCTTTCCTGAAACAGGGCGTTTAAAGGTCTTGACAGGGGGATCTAGAGATATGAAAACTGTTTTTTAACATGTGAAAAATACATAATTTTTTTAATAGAGTGCAATTTTTGTGTATTTTTATTTAGTAATATTAATAAAAATGGTAATTTCTGTGATTTTGTCCAATGAAAAATACTTCAAAGTCCGTGTGAATTTAGGATTTTGCAAGTTAAAAGTGTGTTTTTAATAAAATATAAAAACAAAATTTACTAAGAAAAATAAAAATATAAAAACAATGGCCACTAGTTTTATTTTTATTTTTTTAAAAAAAAAAATGAATTTTGGCGATGCTTCAAAACATAAAATATTAAGGAAACACTAAAAATTATTTTAAAAACAACACACATACCAAAAAAAAAAATCCATATAAAAGATTTAGAAAAAAAAAATACAAACAAACATTTTTTTTTTTAAAAAAAAGGTATTATAAAAAAAAAACTAATGACTCACCAGAGTGGCCATGCGTCTTCACCAAGCCCATGAGTATTGTGGAGATTTTTAATTTTATTTTTTTTTTCAAATTTATAGGAGTATGTCTTTTTTAGAATATTTAAGAATATTTTTGTTTTTTCTGTGAGATAAAAGGGTTACATTGCAATTTTGGAGACATTGTAAATGGACTATTAGGGGGCTTTTTTTTTTTTGGAATTGAAATGGACTGATAGTTGGTAGTTAGAGTCTTAGAGAGAGGTAAGTTCACTTCAAAATATATTTATTGTCTTTTTTTAAAAAAAAAAAAAGACAAAAAACACCCTCTAAAATTTTGTCAAACGAACTCGTTATATTTCACTTATTGAACAATTTGAACGGAGTTGTTCTATACATGCACCCTTCCTCCGTCCCTCTTCCGTGTTTTTTTCACGTGTCAATTTTTTTTTTTTTTAACAAAAAATGTTGAAAACGCGGGAGTCAACATTTAGGGTCCATTTTCAAAATTTCCCTCGTTTTCCAAATCTCCCCCTCTCCACCGTCCCCTCCCCCACCAACCGACTGCCGCCCAATGGCCGACACCGTCCGGTCCTCTCAGACCACTGCAGGCTACCGATCTCGACCCATGACCTAGCAGACCATCGACCCCAAATGAACGGCACCCATGACCCATCTCCATCTCTTTCAACCGACACCATCCCGACAAGACTCTCTCTCGGACCGACGACCCATTTCTCTCGGAGATCTGCAGACCACCGTTTCCCCCACCGACCACCGTCTCCTTCCCCAACCTTCCGAGCGTCGCTTTGGTTTACGAATACTGATTTTCGGACTCTCTCTCAGACTCAGCAGACCAGCTCTATGGCCAACTCTCTCTCTCTCTCTCTCCCCCTGCTTTGGCTTACGAATACTAATTTTTGGTTGCCCATGTTTTATTTTGTTGGTCACCCATTTCCGTAGATGCATGACCTACCCCACAAATTTATACATGGGCCAATTCTTTCGATTTTATTTTTGAGATTTGCTTTCGGTTGTATGTTTTCATAAGCTTGTGTTGTGTTGAATACAAAAGGTTATGTAATGACCAATGATGCTTGTGATTATAGTTTTTCAGCAACATCTTTATAAATCCATCTAGTTTTCACTATTCTCCTTGCTTTGTGGAATATTATCCTTTTGTTTGGCCGCTAAACTACTTTTTTTTTCTTTCTTTCCTGTCATGTTTAATTGGCAACTTTTAGTGATTTGAGAATGTCTGATGTGTTTTGACTAGTTGTTGCTCGCATTTTGACTAGGTGTTTAGGGGAAAGTTAGTTTTCCCTTAGGGGGCTGCTCGGCAAAAATGGGTGAAAGGGAGAGAAATTTTCGAGGGTCTCTCTAGTTTTCAGTTAGGTGTCAGAATGAGATCAAAGTTTCACAGAGTGTGATTGATAATTAAGAATTTTGTCAATCGAATTGGGTGTATTTGTTTTCATTTAAATTGGTGAATATCATAATTTTTGTTGAAAATCTACTTTTATGGAAAGCAGTAATCTTAGTTTAGCAAATTTCATTTGTAATGTTATGTGCATGGTTTTGTTAGGTGTTAGGCGACAAGGAGTGTTGCAAAGTGAATTTGGTCATGTATGTGGTGGTGTTCTTTAGTCCTTAGTGAATTAAAGAAATGATCATTTGTGGAGGACATAGTAAGTTGATGTACCCAACTTTTTGCTTTCATGTGTCACGTTTCCCTTTCTCTTAATGTTTTGGGAATTTGTTTTCTAATTCACATAAAGTTAGGCTGCTCTTTTTAAAGACTTCTCATTATGTCCTTCACCTACAAAATGTTTTTTTTTTAATTTATTTTATGATTTGCATAAAACAAATTTGTTTTCTTATTCATATAGGAAAAATCAAATAAAAGTTTTGTGGAATTGGAAAACAAACTTACACTACAAAATTACCTAATAAGTGGTCAAGTGTATTTGCTGTTACACATAAATCTGTGTGTGGAAACATTGTTACAACTTACAATGCTCAAACCTTACCTTAATTTTTGTCCTCCTAGTTCGAAGGCATGTACCCATAAAGGTTTTATATCATTTATTTGTTGCATATATATGATATGTTTTATTCCCTTGATTTGTAATGGAATTCTTCGAAATTCTAATCGATTGTTTGTTTATGTTGCCCTTGTTTGGACACATAAATTCAGGCTCCATGTAAAATCCTAAATCTACGTAGTGCATCTCTTCTGTATCTGTTATTTTGAGCCGTGTATCTACCAACCTTTGGCTGTTTCATTTGCTTTTTGAGTTAAAAGATGAACCCAATTGGTAACTTGAAACATTGTTCTTCTTAAGTTGCTTCTTATAATTCAAGAACTCTAGCGGTATTTTCATTTGGATATTTGCAAGGCTTCATTTTTACTACTATTTACTTTTCTTCTTCATCTACGTGTTTAGTGATATTATGATATTCATTTGGGAGTTTTTTATTTTTTATTTTTTATTCAACACATTCTTTTGATTGGTGATTGTTTGACATGCTTGCATGCTTAGATTGGTTGGTTGGTTGGATGATATTTTTTGAGGTTTTATTTGGGTCTTTTGCATAGGCACGACAAAATGTCGGTAAATAGTGATGTGTCAAGTGTACATCCGTTATGTTACTGTGGAGTGCCTGCACGTATAAGGTACTCTTGGATTGATACCAATAGAGACAGAAAGTGGTATGGATGTAAAAATTATAAGGTACTTTTTGAAATTAATATTGTCTTATACTTTGTTCGCTAGTAGGTAATGACATTTTTTACTCTTTCTTTGTCATGCAGAAAAAGGGTGATTGAAATGACTTCGTACAAGACAAAAATAATAGAACGTCTGAAAGTCCTAGACGATAGAAAACAGGCAGATAGTGATAGACTTAAGAAGCTAATTGAAACAAAATATAATGATCAATATGTTAAACTTCAATGGGAGTTGGGGCTGTGTCAAACTAATGGGAAGATGTTTCGGGATACGATAATAGTAGTCATTTTACTTTTAGTTTTTTACCTTAGTGGCTATGGTGGATCTGGAGATATTTACTTGATGTTAAACTGAAAGAAAATGAAAGGTCTGTATCAAGTTGGTAAGTATTGTATTGTAGTATGTTGGCTGGTTCATGATTGTAATATGGTGACTTGGTTTTTTCTTTCTTTTTGGTAGAGGAATGTTATTTTGTGATTGGTGAACAAGTCTAGTAAATTTGTAAATTTGGTAGCTTGTTTCTAATTCAGCTGTCCTCTGTTTGGGTTGAAAGATCCTAAAGACTTGAGATGTTAGGGATGATTAGGTTTTGTACAGATAAACCTTTGATGGAATTCTTATATTTCAACCAATTCTAGATGATGGCCATTCTTGATTCCTGCTAAAGGCTGTTAACACCTCAATTTAAGCTGAATGCTTGAACCTAATTCAATTGCTAGATTTTGCTACACTAATGTTAGTCTAATGGGTAAAGTGGATTAGGTACTGTGAAAAAGCTTCTTATGTGGTCAAGTATAGCGGCGTTCTTTGTGTCACAGAAAAATATCATGGCATTGCTAAGGAATCCAGCTAAAGACTAATTGTTAGCTTATTTTCTTCATCTTTTTAAGAGTTTACTATTTTTTTTTGAAAGAATTCTGGAATTGTTTGATTTTATATGTTATTACAAATAAGGATTAAACACTTATATGGTCCATGAGTTTTGAAAACTTTATTTTTTAGTCCCTGAATTTTAATTTGCATCACAGATGATACCTCAATTTTGAGAAAAGACCGAATTAATATTTCAGTTAAGTTTTCCGTCTAAAAAAATTAAAAATTAAAAAACTTTAAAAAATAATTAAAAAAATAATAAAATTAAAAATATATATATTAAAAAAATTTAAAAAAAAAATAAAAAAACAAGCCACCCCTTGGCCGGTTTGGGGTGGCCAAACCCTTCAAATTTTGTTTTTCTCATTTTGCCCTTAGGAGTGGTTCGGCCACCCCTAAGGGCAAAACTGATCTTGCAATTTTTTTTTTTATTTTTTTTTTGTTCTGTCCTGGGGGTGGCTTTCCTTTTTATTTTTTTTTCTTCAAATTTTTATTTTTATTTTTATTTTTTTGATTAATTTTACTCCCATTTTGGCGAAGGGGTGACTCTTTTTTTTTTCTTCAAATTTTTATTTATTTATTTTTTATTCTTTAATTAATTTTTAAAGATTTTTTATTTTTAATTTTTTATATAGTGCCAAGTGTCAACCTCTCAAGAGGTTGACACTTAGCAAACCGTTAATTTTTAAACGGAAAACTTAACCGAGGTTTCAATTCAGTCTTTTCTCAAAATTAAAATATCATCTGTGATTTAATTTGAAACTCAGGGATTAAAAATTTAATCCTCCAAATAAAGACAATTATAGCAGGTTCATTATTATATCCACGCTGTGAATAATTCAAAAATAATCGAAAAAGCAAAATAATATATGATTCAACTTTTACAGGAAACATGCAATCTTTGTGAGAGATTACATGAAAAAGACCTTAATTAATTCCTTAGAAGCAGATACGTATAAAGCATAGAATGGTAAGATTATGGGTGTTTACCATTAATTAATCAATATAAGAAATGTTAATAACAGACTGATTGTGTAGAGACCCAATTCTACAATCCTTTCATGAAAGAATAAAAAATAATAATAAAAAAGAAAAGACATTCCTCCAAAACCCCAAGCTGGGAATAATAGAGGCATATCCGGTCACTTACTGAACTTTTCTACTTGTTGGCTAATCCTGAGTTGTTGCTGATACAAGTGGAAGCCAATCTGTGAGGCTTCCGGGCAAAAAATAGAATTTAGAGGGCAAAACCCACGCCACAACTGCTGGCATGTGCTCCAAACTTGCCTCCACATGGGTTGAAGGCTTGAAGCTGCCACCCTTTAGAAAAACAAAATATTTAATGCTCTCCAGAATGACCTCATTTGCTTCGTTTCTTGGCTTTACTGTAGTACCTGAAGGAACAACCAGCACTCTATTTTACAAAGCTCTAACTTCCAAAAATATTTAGATGAATATATATGCAGTATTGACTCTTTGAAAGTTTGAAACGCAAATAGACAGGGAGGCAAGATTGAATATAACTGAACAAAGCAGCTAACACATAGCTTTCTTTCTTTTAAGGAAAAACACACTGCTAAACCTTTAATTCTTATCAGCAAGCCCTCTTCTCCCCATAAGTAAGATTTATTAGTCAAAAATATGCAAATCAGAAGATAGATGCGACAGAGAGCTATACAACAAGATACGAAGGGGCACCCACATAAAACGGAACTGCTTATCTTCTAATGCTCACTCCTATTGCCACCATAAGCAGAGAATATAACATGTATTGGGAAATTTTCCCCCAATTTCCAAGCATATAATGCATTTGGTTTGCCAAAGTAATTATTGGAAATGGAGTAGCTAAAGTTGGTCATTGGGAAAGGAATTATTTCTCAGACGAAATTTACAAACCACTTGCAGGCATTTCATATATACATATACATAACAAGCCCCAAGTGATTTCTTGAGACATATAGAAATGACCAAATTGAATAGAATTAGCCCTTATAATAATCGTACTACCTTTATAACCTACCAGTAACAATTTTTGGCACATTTTTTTCCTGAGTCCTACAGATAAAAATCCTCCAGAACCTTATAACTTCCCCCACCAAGAACCTCTAGACGAATCTCTGATTAAGGAGCTCAGCCAAGTACTCTTTTCTATGGCTGCAACAGGATTCTCAATTCTAGATTTCAAGGCTGTTTACATTTACATCTTACTGTCCTAATTCTTCCTCTGTTAAGTATCATTAAAATTATGTTTCTGAAGATAACATGCAAATTATATTTTTGGTTGGCAAGTCAGGTGTGTGCTCAATGGGTCTTGAACCCAGATCCTCACCATCTATTTGTACTTGTTGGCAGAAGAAGTGCAATTAGAGTTATAGCCCATCCGAAATAACATGAAAACATATGCAAGCAAGGCAGGCACTCAACTTCCTTTTATTGTTTCTTTTACAGAATTTTAGGTAAGAACTGTAAAAGCTCCATCCATGTCATAATCGGAGAAACATGACTGAGCCCAATAATTGATAGAGAGAAATTATTGCAATTTTTGACTGACAAAAACCTGCATTATCTGGTTATATGTCCCAATAAAAAAGTGCAGACAAAGTCTCTTTTTTTTTTTTTTTTAAAAAAAAAAAAACGTAACTTTTTGCTCCTTTCTAATTAATATTTAGATTTCTTTAATTCCACACTTCATTTTTTATCAAGATCATTCCTCCTGAAGTGTCCTGCGTTATATAGGGAAAGAGAATATTGATATCTTAGAGCTCAACGACAAGCGCACACGCAAGTAATTTACAGCAACCATTAAGATCAAGGAGTCATACCTGGAGAGTGAGAGCACTGGTGTGTTTTGTGACCAAAAAATTGGTCAGATTTACAAAGTATGCCAGCGACGAATTAAATAATAAATACCAGATGATCTTGACATCATCTCTAGCAAGAGTCAGGGTGATGCCAACCACATTTTCCTCCATAATAAGCATTGCGGGTAGCAGAAAGACCACAGCTATTGGAGCCATGTATAGAAGGAGGTTCATAGAATTCAGCTTCTCCCTTGAATAATATCACAGGCCTCTCAGTACCAATTTCTAGTTGTAAAGCATTAAAATACAGAACAAAGAACTTATGCGAATAGACTTCAGTTTCAATAAGAAGGATAAATAAGAGTTCCTTACCCTTCAGAGGAGAGCAAAAGCCCTTGTAGCACTAATTTGACCGCCCGTGCAGCCGCAGCTGCAATGCACATTATGAATCCAAACATATGGAAACTTGGTTCACCCTGTGGCCACAAGAAAAGAAATACAAGGAAATGAGAAAACATATATTTCATTCGATTGGTATCACTTGAATAAATGGAACAGTTAAAAGGGTCTACAAATCACAAAATCAAAGATTAAATTAATGGTAGAAGCAGTAAGCCTTTGTCTCTAACCCAAATCTAATAATGATTCAAAGAACCAAATATAAATCCACCAAAAAAAAAAGAAATATTTGTAAGGTTAAGTAAAATTGATGGTACCACACGAGTATGCACAAATCTCAAAGACTACATGTAAACTAGATAACCAATAACTGGATAATACATACAATGCATACACATACAAATTTTTTTGGTACTCATGCAAGAACACACCAAGCTCCACCATGTTCCTGAATAAGCATCACAGATAATAAATCCATACAATTTTGCGATAATAAATCCATACAAGTTTTGCAAAATATTCAAGAGAGAAATAAAGGGTTCATGTAACTCATAATTTTACTAATAAAAGGGAGGGGGGGCAGGGACTTTGTTCATTACCGGTCATAGATGCACTTGGGAGCGATTTTGCACTTGGAAGTGATTGGGAATGTGAACTTTGTTCACATCTTAGACCACTTAATTTCTTAGTTAGCTTATCAACATAATTTTGCACTTCCGTGCAATGGTCCACGTTTGGTGCTGCGATTGCGGCTAACTTCAGCATATTTTTGCTCAATTCAGCATATCGATCTGCAGTAGGGTTGCCACTCAAGGGATCATAACTATTTTTGATTAACTTATATGGCCGCTCCAAATCCTTCCTCCATCGGTTTAGAAAATATTTACCAGGCAACAATTCCACATCTTCACATGTAGTCAGTACGGATATGACATGTCTGCACAAAATTCCTCTTGATTCAAACAAATAACAATTGCAGTTCACTTCACATGAAGGGTCATTATAGTAAACAGTAAAGCATACTTTCTTCATGTAGGAATCATTAATTTCTACCCGTTCAATCACCTGATAGGTACTAATTCCACCTTCACTTTCTAAACGAGAGCAACCACAATACATAACCTCTGAAATCTCATTTTGAACTTCTTTGAACTTTGCATGGGTGTAAATTTTTTGAAATTGCTTCTCAAAAGGAAACCTGCTTACACATGAAATCATGGTATGAAAAGAATCGAAATCAGCAACATTTTCAACCTCAACCTTTTTACGCAAAGCGTTATCGTGTTGATCCAAAAATTCCTTCAATGAGGTGGACGAGTGCACATAATCATCAAAAAATGCATTCAAACTCTCACTATGTTGTGTGGTAGTCATGCCGGCCCAAAATACACCATTCAAATATGCCGGTACCCAGAAAGTCCGTTCACTGTATAAATCACGCAACCATGCATTCTCCTCCAAATTATAACACTCAAGTAGACTCTGCCAACTTGCATCAAACTCACCACATGTCTGAGAATTATACACACAATTTTGAATGGCACTCTTAATGGCATTGTACTGTGAATGCGATCCAAATTTTTCTGAAGTTTTTTCAGTATGTGCCATAAACAAAATCTATGTCGGGCATTCGGAAAAACCTTATTAATTGCATTTTTCATAGCTTTATCTTGATCTGTAATAATTGCCCTTGGCGCACGGCCCTTCATGCATTTCAACCATGCCTCAAACAACCAAACAAATGTCGCTGTATCTTCACTTGAAATTAATGCAGCTCCAAAAAGAATTGATTGACCATGATGATTTACTCCTACAAATGGGGCAAATGGCATTTCATATTTGTTGGTTAAGTATGTTGTGTCAAATGTAACCACATCACCAAAATCTTCATACGATGCCCTACTTCGCGCATCAGCCCAAAACACATTTTTCAGCCTAAACTCATCATCCACGTCCATATCAAAATAGAAATCATTATTCACTTTCCGCATTCTATCAAAGAAGTCACGAAGTGCTGCAGCACCTCCTGTGCCAAGGCGAAGACGTCTTGAGTTCGCAATATAATTACGACACTCTTTCTCTCCAAATGTAAGATTTTCGTATCCCCCCGCTTCAACGGCTAGCGAGTTATAGACCTTATTCGTACGAATTCCAACTCTATCATCTATATCAAGCTTTCTCTTTGTAGCAGGATCCAACTTCTTGTGGCATCTAATATATCTCGCTTTACCTGGGCTTAAATCGTGATTATGCCCTAGATTTACATTAGTCACATACCACATTGTACCCACCAACGTTGCACTCAAAGTAGCCTTACACCCCGTTTTGCTTGTTTTACTAGGCTTACAAAGGCTATTACTTGAGCTAGATGATGCGTTGCCTTGACGAGCACATGTTAGAGTGATGTAATGTACATCTCCATTTTCATACTTTTTTTTCTTCTTCTGTACCACACCAAAACCCTTTTGCTTTGCATAATTTCTGTAATATTCAAGAAGTTCCTCTATGGAGCCAAATAGCATACCGTCCTTAGGTTCCTTAACATTTTTATCTTCATCTATGAGCTTGTGCTTGGAACGATAATTGACCAAACTATCTTTCAACTGTTTATCAGCTACAGTTTCATTTCCATCTATATCAAAACGAATAAAACATAGTGTAAAGAACCCAACTATGAATAATAACATTTACTTTAAAATATGTTATGAAAATTAAAAGTAAGCATGAAACAACCAACATACCATTTTGAGGGTCCATTTCGATGGGCACAACATCATCAATTTGTTTATGTGTCAACGAACGTTCATCTTCGCATTGTGAAATCAAGGCCGGTTGTGATAAGTCCATCTAAAAGTTATTCCACCAAAAAGAAAAAAAAAATGGATTAATTAAACAATTGTATGAGACAAGCTTGACTCAATCTAAGGATTTTACCATTAATTTTTGTGATGGGCCACCAGCACTTCATTCATTTGAGCAATGTGGTGCAAGAGTTGTGTAACTTTCAGCAAATTATAAAACAAAACTTACTACAAGGACATCACACCAGATGAGGAGAAAGTCATAAACAAGCTAATCATTAAGCTTATTGCATTGACAATAATCAAAAAGATGAAGGTCATGATTGTAGACCAAATCCAAGTTAGAAACCCTTTACTGCATATAGCAAAGATACACAAAAATCCAAGAGACAACATCCAAATACCATATAAGGAGAAAATCAACAGATATTTCAAAGGAATTGGTTCTTAACAAACTCAAGGATCCAAAACTTAAAACCACATGCAATTCTCTGAAAAGTGTATATACTGCACAGACAAAGAAAACAGACGCTAGAAAACAAACAAATTAACAAGTCCCTTGTAGAAAAGCTGATCTGCAAGAATGCCTTCATATTTAACCAAATCAGGACACAAATAACCTTAACTTTAGAAATTACCTTAACTTTTTCGATGGGTATCGAGCCCAGAGGGACTAACTCCTAGATCCTAGCTCCGGTGATCGCTCCAAGATTCTGTAACCGGAGGGGGAGTTGGGGTGGCCGAAAGTTGCTTCTGCTGGTGGTGGGTAACCACAGGATAACTCAGAAACTCTACCACAAAACACGATATCTCAGAAGCTCTAGAACGAAACAATAGAATTTCTCCTGCCAGCACAAGAACCCAAGATATGTCAGATATAAACAACAAAGGCAGCTTATTATATGAAAAAAGAATTCCTAATGCAAAAACAGAAAAAGAAGCAGCATAACATCAAAAGGAGACATCATAAACATCAAAGGACAAAACAATCAGTAATAGAAAAACAAAACATTGGCAACATATTGGAAGAAGAAAGATATTTAATGCTATAAGACAATTCAAGAAAAAGAAGCAAGAAGGGAAAATGTGTCGTATTTCCCAAGACTCCAATTTAGCTAATGCTAATCACTGCAGCAACTACCAAGCAGAAAAGAAAATGAACGTGAAAGGGGAAAAAAAGAAATCAAACAATGCAATTATCCCCAAATCTCAAGTTTGCAAAATGTGAGCAACAACTAGTCAAAACACATCAGATATTCTCAAATCACTGAAAGTTGCCAATTAAACATGACAGAAAGAAAAAAAAAAAATTAGCAGACCAAACAAAAGGATAATATTCTAAGGATTAATTAAACAATTGTATGAGACAAGCTTAGCTCAATCTAAGGATTTTACCATGGACTTATCTAAAATATATTGAGAATGGGCTCTGATCCGTTTGTTTTTATGTCTTTTGGTTTCTATTTTCAAAACAACATTTACAAGAACCAAAAACAGACAACAAAAGCAACAATAGTCACTCTAAATGCCAACCAAGCAAAGTTAAAATGGCCAGATATAGTACAAACAAAATTAAAGAAAAAACGCATTTTTTTTCACGTTGTTAACATGAAAAATAATCTATGTCTATTTAATTAAGTACATTTTTTTTTTTTCGTTTAGGTAGCAGGGGGTGTCCTTCACAGTCTTCAGCAAATCTAACACTCTTTTCGGCACAAGAGCCAGACGGCGTAAGGTTAGGGCTAGGGCTAGATTGTGGGCTGTGCTTGGAGTTGGGGGGGGGGGTTAACATGGATGATTCAGGTTATTGGATGAAAAAGATTTAACTTGAATCATCCAACACTGTTCGGGGTTTCATTTCCACAAGACGATGCAACACATCTCAGTGCAGGTTAACTAGGTAAGCTATGAACCATGGTGAAAGAAAATAAGAGTAAATTGCAGCATCACTTGCGAGCTCAAGAGGTGACAGTAAAAAGGATTCCATGAAAAATAACATTCAGAAAGTATGAATTAATCCCGAAATGGTAAAAAGTTGACAATATGCAAACAATAATGCACATAAATCTCTCGTAAAATGATCGAATCTATAGAAAATTCTTAACATCAAACTGAAAATGGGCAGAGATAGAGAGAGAGAGAGAGAGAGACCTGGGCGGCGATCGGTCTGCTGGGGGGCGCTCGTCAACGGGTTGGTGGCCGGCGCTCGGTCTGTGGGGGGAGGGAGAGAGAAATGGGGGAAACTGAAAATTGGGAGAAATGGGGAGAATTTGGGGGGAAACGTCTAGAAGCCTCGTTTTCACCTTTCCTTTTTTTGTTTTTTAAAAGAGACTGCCACGTAGGAAAATGGACGGATGAGAGACGGAGGAAAGACTCAGATATAGCATTACTCGGACATTTTTGGGTCGCTCTGGACTTCTCAGGGCAAATGGGTTTCAAGAAGCTCCTGAAACCCAAACCTCTCCAATTATGGAAACAACCACCACCACCAACACTCTCTCCAATCCCAAACCCCTCTCTCCCGGCACCACCACCAACGCCTCCCACCGTGCTCCCCACTCTCACTCTCTCCGACCACACGCCCACCCACCACGCCCACCTCCTCCGCTTCCTCAAGGCCCATCTCACACCACCCATCACCCCCGCCCACCTCCTCCACTTCCTCAAGTCCAAGCTCCGCCACCACCCTTCGCTCACCCACTACGACTTCCACATCTTCAACTGGGCCTCCACCATCGACTCCTTCCGCCACGACCACTCCACGTTCGAATGGATGGCCCGCACGCTCGCCGTCACCGACCGCTTCGACGAACTCGGCTCCCTCCTCCACTTCATGGCCTCCAGCCCCTGCCCCTGCTCCGACGGTATCTTCTCGTGCCCTTCCACCGAACCCATCTTTAGATTTTCGATCAATGCGTATTGTAGAGTTGGGAGATTGGATGAGGCTGTTGTTGGGTTTGAAACTATGAGGAAAATGATCGACGGGAGGCCCAGTGTGACGATGTATAATATTTTGATTCATGGGTTTGTGAAATGTGGGCAGCACGAGAATGCACTGAAGGTGTATGATGAAATGATTAAGAGTAGGGTTAAGCCGGATGTGTATACGTTTAATATTTTGATTAGTAGTTATTGTCGAAATTCGCAGTTTGGGTTAGCTCTGGAGTTGTTTAAGGAGATGAGAGAAAAGGGGTGCAGTCCAAATGTTGTTAGTTTTAATACTTTGATTAAGGGGTTCTTTAGGGAGAGGAAGTTTGATGAAGGGGTTGCAATGGCTTACGAGATGATTGAATTGGGATGTGAGCTTTCGAGAGTGACTTGTGAAATATTGGTTGATGGGCTTGGTAGAGAAGGTCGGGTGTCGGAGGCATGTGACCTATTGATTGATTTTTCAAGGAAAGGAGTTTTGCCCAATGGGTATGATTATTTAGGTCTGGTGGAGGCACTTTGTGGGAATGGAAATGCAGGTAGAGCGTTGGAGGTTGTGGATGAGCTATGGAAGAGAGGGAATGTTCCAAGCTTTGTTGTTTGTACTACTTTGATTGAAGGTTTGAGAAGGTTAGGGAGAATTGATGAAGCATTTAGACTGATGGAGAGGATGCTTAGAGAGAGTATGCTTCCGGATAGTGTGACTTTTAATTGTCTCCTTCAAGGTCTTTGCAATGTGGGAAGAACTGTGGATGCAAATAGCTTGAGGTTGTTGGCTTCACGCAAGGGTTTCGACCCAGATGGAATGACCTATAGTATTTTGGTGTCTGGTTATACTAGAGAGGGAAAACAGAAGGAGGGGGAAGTGGTGGTGGATGAGATGTTGGATAGGGGGTTTATACCTGATCTTGTTACATATAATAGGTTGATGGATGGGCTTGCTAATGCAAGAAGTTCTGTGCAGCGGCAAGCTAATGTTATCATTAGTAATTGAGAATACCAACATTTTTTTGGATTGGGTTTTTTTATTTTTTATTTATTTCAGTGTCCATACTTGATTGATAATGAGGAAAAGAACCATCATTTCAGGAAGTTTACTTGCCTGTTATATTTCTGATGTTGATATCGTGAACGGCACCTGAAGGGAAAGAAATATGTATGTTTGGACTCGATGAGATATAGAAGGTTCTGAAGACATGAAAACATGGACAACTCTTGATGAGATATAGAAGGTTCGGAAGGTAATAAATTTTCTCAAACTCTTGTTTAATTTTCAGTAAATTGGGTGTAATCTTTGGGGAACTGGGTGGAGGATGAATTAGATCGGTGTGCACAGAAACACCATCTCCAGGAATCTCCCAGATTTAGTTCATTGAGTTTGAGACTTTGAGGTGATGTATACAGCAAGTCGAATTTTGCATTATATGAATTCACACCTAGTGAAGCGTAGGTAGATTTAAGTCGGTAGTTTCGAGTATCTGATTCCACAACAACCAAGAGCTGTTTCTGGAAGGAAACAGCTCCCCCAACCTCCGTTCTCTCTCCTGGTCCTGAAGAAAACCTCTCTGTTAGCCATGGCTACCGAGGAGGAGGTAGTGAATTCACTACCTCCTCCTCCCCCCTCCCTCTTACTTCCCTCCTCTTATCTCCCCCTCCCTTTCTAGCCTCTTATGAGGCCCCGACCGCCTTTTTGAAGGCCCTATCCGCCCATTTGAGGCCCTATCTACCTCTTTTGAGGTTTTTTCTTTCAATAACAGCGATGTCGGCTCCGCATCCACCATGCTGTCGGAATCTGCTTCCCCCAACCATTCGCTTTGGCGGATCTGTCATTTTCTTGAAGTTTTTGGATTTGGGTTTTTCAAACTCAGATCTATCAATTTCTGGAAGCCCCCCCACCCTCAAACGCACCATTCCACCATGCTCCTTGGCTTCATCGCTTCCATCCTCCATTGATCTCGCCTCCATCCAGCCAGCACGTGCCGGTGTGTGGCCCTTACTTGCCCGCAAGTAGATCTTACTCACGGGCGCATGAGTCTCACGTGCCGATGAGTAGACTGCAGTCCACCATCGCGTGAGCTCCTCTTGCGCTGATGTTGCTACCGTTTTGTGGTTTTTTGCTTTTTGTTTGTTGTATTTCAGTTGTTTTCCCACACTTTTGTGGGTGTTTTCTGTAATTATGTTTGTGTTTTGTTGTTTTTGTTATGTGGTTTGAAGATTATTGTAACTGAATGCTGTTCAGTTAGTGGAGATTATTGTAACTGGGTTTCGTTCTTCACTAACGGATCCTCTCCGGTCTTTGGCAGTAGTTCTTCAGCAACAACTATTTCCCAATGGTTGCTGTTTTTACTGGTCGGGGCTCTTTAAGCCCTTTTGTCATTTAAAACTGCATTGTGTGACCTCAGGAAAGATTCAGCTTGTTTATGGTTCTTCTGGAATCATAGATGATTACCATTGTCTACTGTTACCTATTTATGTTTGTATTTTGCTACCTTTTCCGTTGTTTTGTTGGTTTGTAGTTTGATCCCTTTCCCCTTTCCCCTTTCCCATGTTTGAATTAAAAAAAAAAAAGTCGTAGTTTCGAGTGGAGATGGACCATGAGGTATATGTAAAGAAAAAATTGACCATGAAGTGTTTCTTCATGGAAATAAAAAATTCAATCATCTCGTAAGATCTGCTGCTGCTGCTTGTGCCTGAAACTTTTTTCTCATCTTGTATTAGTTGTAGGGGTTTTTTTTTTTTTTTTTAATTAATGTTTTGAAGTGATGTAAAGGTGAGAAATGTTTTTCTGGTGACGTCACGTTTGAAAAGTATTTTTTTATTTTGCAATTGAAGTTTGGGTAGTGTAGCCACGATAATTTTGGGGTGAAACTGTGGGAGAGAAGAAAAATTGAGCAGAAAATGAAAAGTATGTACGACTCAATTAGAAAACCAAAATTGAGCAGAATGCGAAGCACCCTGCACCAACCAACGCTTACGGGGTGTTTGGAAACCGACACACTATTTTTATTTTTATTTTTATTTTTATTTTTATTTTTATTTTTATTTTTATTTTTTAAAAAATAATTAAATTTATTATTATTATTTTTTTACTTTTTATATTACATTAATAATTTTTATTATTATTCAAATTAAAAAAAAAAATCTATTACAATATAAATTTTTTTCACTTTTTCATAATTTTTTTTTTATTTTATATCACATCAATTACTTTTTATAATTACTCAAAAAAAAAAATTAACTTAATAATCTTTACCAAATACACCCTTATGTCCGTGCCATTTTTAGCATTTTTCTTTTAATCATGACTCGTGAATTGATTAGGTTACAGTTTCTTTTTCTTTTTTTCTCAAAAAACTACGAAATGGGAAAAATGATAGGTCATTTCTTGAAAAAAAAATTTAAAAAAAATTATCACGTAGGTAAAATTAAACAAAATTTTTCTCAAAAACTAATCGTTTCTCTTTAAACTTTTGATTATAATTGCGAATCTCGTGATGTTACGTGAAAAGGTCAACCTCGTGTCACTCTCTATTATCATGGATTGAAAGTTTTTTTTAGAGAGAAAAGTGGAAATATTTTTGAATTTTTTTTATGAAAAAAATAAAGAAAGTTATTTGTTATCTCGTAGAAAAGAGTTGATCCTTTTTTGTTTTTTGTTTTTTTTTTCTCCGGGAATCTCCGTGCACATTGCTAAAATGGAACGCTAAATGTCAAAAATCAAGAATAGAGCGAGAAAAAGAGAGAAACAGAGGGAATTGGCACATGCCAGTCTGCCACCGTCTCCCCCTAACTCCGATATCTTCCTTCGCGTCAACGTAAATTCGCCCGCCGCTACATCGGGTTCTCTCCGCCCCCAGGAAAACAACAGTTGATCAAAACACGGGTGAAGAGAATTGAATCTGCAAATCTGGATTCAGGTATCCGCCGTAACAATTTCCTTTTTTTCTTTTTGAAATTTTCTACGTAATGCTTCCACCTACGGGCTTTGATCGTAGGACTTCGTTTTGCGTTTCATCCTTCTCTTTTTCTTTTCTTTCCCCAAGTTTTACTCTCTCTCTCTCTTATTCAGCTAGTGGAGAGCGCGTGAGAAGGAAAATATGCATTCAAAAGGAAACTGAAACCGCTAAAGCAAGCAAATTATCGAAATTCAAAGTTTTCTGACAGAAACCGATACAAATAAGAGAAATTCATATAGGTTTCAACTCTATCCGTTGTTTGGTTCCTGCGAAACTCAATGATAAGAAAGTATATGATAGTAAAGTCTTGGGTCCGTTCCGGGAAAATGAAATCTCAACTCAACTAAACTAGATAATTTTATATCTCTAAGTCACCAGGAGTTTCCAGTCCTCTTAGTTAGTATAGAAATCACAATATATTTTTTTTCTTCATATTTTTCAATTTATTATGGCACCTAGAAAAACGGAAATAAGCTGTTTACTTTCATCCATTTTCTCCGCAACCAAACAGAGCCTAAATGTAAAGTAATTCACAATCCAATTTTCATTCTGCAACTTCATATCCCAAAATTTCTCCCTTCTGAAAATGCAGCAGAAACTACGAAGGTTCGTAGAGGTGTAATTTATCCTAATTATATAGTTTCATACATTGGAGAAGGTACCGTTGGGAACTTGCCAAGAAGTTTCTCATCTCGAGTAGTAATCACTCATACATGCATGCAGGATGACTTCTTCCATGACCTTCCGAGGAGTCTCTTCATCTTCTTATTTCACTCGTCCATGGACTTACGATGTATTCTTGAGTTTTGGAGGCGCAGATACTCGCAATAATTTTATTGCCCATCTATACGACGCTTTGGATTCAAAGGGAATTAACACATTCATGGATGCCGAGCTTAGAAGAGGAGATGAAATTTCACCAGCAGTTATCAAAGCCATTGAAGTGTCAAGGATTTCAATCATTGTTCTCTCTAAAAATTATGCATCATCCCCTTCCTGCTTGGACGAGCTGATGAAGATCCTAGAGTGCAGGAAAACAAAGAAACAATTGGTTCTACCAATATTTTACAACATAGATCCATCAGATGTACGACACCAGATAAAGAGTGTTGGAGAAGCATTGGCTAAACTTGAAGACATGTTCAAGGATGATACGAAGATGCAGATGTGGAAGACAGCCTTAAGAGAAGTGGCCAAATTGTCTGGGTGGCATTTAGGGGACGGGTACTTCTAACCACTCTTGTGCCTTCATCAAGAATTTTTTCTTATTCTGATCATAATACATCCTCATATAGTTATATATATGCATGTCTGTGTATTTTTATATATTCAATTTTGGACTAGAGAGCGAGAAGTTACAGAGATTAGGGGAAAAACTGAGAGAAATCCTGGATCTGTGGAGGGAAGTTTCCTGTCTGTCCTTCACCTCCACCTTCGACCACTAAACTCTTTTTTTTTGGGGGGGGGGGTTTTGTTTTCCTTTTATCTCTGTATGTTTTGTTGTTCTTTGTGTCATTATTTTGGGTAACTATGTTAATTCAGTCAATTAAAAACACCATTTTAGTTTAAGAATATTTTAAGCTGCCTAAATTTGAGGATGTAGTATCACCCAAATTATTTGATATTTATGATTTTTTTCGGTATTGAATTTCATGAAAATCATACTGAAATTAGAAGCACTTAATACATTACTAACACGCTAATTTCTTTCCCTAAAAAAAATACACACTAATTTCTTCATAAAGTTTAATAGATAATGGAATAAATTAATCCCAATTTGAGCAAAAAATAAAATATCTAAATTGTTGTTTTGTGGAATAACTAAACTGTTTCAGTCTTTCCCTGTAGTAGTCTACACCCAAAACACTTAAAATGCAAGAACAAAGTAATTTACTAGCTTTGGCTTTGGCAGAATCTTAGCCCTTTCAATGTTTGCTCATGCATAACATAGAGAATATTAAGATTGAAAAGTTTGGCAAGCATATATATATATATATTTAGAGAGAGAGAGAGAGAGAGAGAGCAAAAACACTTAAAATACAAGAACAAAGTAATTTACTAGCTTTGGCTTTGGCAGAATCCTAGCCCTTTCAATGTTTGCTCATGCAAAACATAGAGAATATTAAGATTGAAAAGTTTGGCAAGCATATATATATATATATAAAGAGAGAGAGAGAGAGAGAGAGAGAGAGGGCCATGAGTGGTGTTGTTTTGCATTTAGGCTAATCATAGCATAGGGGAATGGCGGTGCTAGGTTGGTGGTTGTGGTGGTCGGCCTCCATAGTCAAGATTTTGGGCCATGAGTGGTTAGGGGTAATAACATCATTTACAAAAATAGGGAAAATCAAAATTAATCTTCATTTATATCATATATATCCATAATTACATTCTTCTACATCTCCATCTCGTATTTCATTACAATTCTGAAATTCAAAAAGAAAAAAAAAAAAAAAAAAAAAAAAAGAAGAAAGAAGACCAGCACGCTTCACTACCATTGTCATTTGTTAGAAAGAAAAAAAAATGGTAACTAGATCACCTTCCTATGTCTTTTCATGTGAAAAGTCCAACTCATTATCTTCTTTCTATTTCTTTCTTTCTTTTAAAAAGAAAAATATATATATATATATATATATTGCATTGGCAGGAATGGATCTATATTTGTCAACCAAATTGTTCAAGTGGTCTCAAGAACGATAAATCGTACATACTTATATGTTGCCAAGCATCCAGTTGGAGTAGAATCTCGTGTAGAAGACATTAATGTCCTTTTAAGTATTGGGATGAATGACATACGCATGGCAGGGATCTTTGGAGTTGGTGGAATTGGTAAGACAACTATCGCCAAAGCGATCTATAACTTGGTTGCTTATCAGTTTGAATATAGTTGTTTTCTTGCAAACGTTAGAGAAACTTCAATGCGAGAGTGTGGTATGATACAATTGCAAGAGAAACTTCTTTTTGAAATCCTAGGAATCTCAAGTTTGAAGGTTGGCAATGTTCATCGAGGAATCAATGTAATAAAGGAGAGGCTTTGTTGTAAAATGGTTCTTTTAGTTCTTGATGATGTGGATCAAATAGTCCAATTAGAAACATTAGCTGGAGGATGTGATTGGTTCGGTTTAGGAAGTAGAATCATCATAACAACAAGAGATAAACATTTACTAACTAAGCATAAAGTTGATTTAACATACAAGGTGAAGGAATTGGATCACAATGAAGCTCTTCAGCTCTTTAGTTGGAACGCCTTCAAAAGTGACAAACCTAAAGACGATTTTGTGGAACTCACAAAACATGCAATACGTTATGCTGGGGGTCTTCCACTAGCTTTAACAGTACTAGGTTCGGATCTATATGGTAGAGATATACATCATTGGAAAAGTGTATTGGAAAAATACAAAAGAATTCCTGAGAAAAATATTCAAGAAAAACTTAAAATAAGTTATGATGGATTGGATGAAAGTGAGAAGAATATTTTCCTTGACCTTGCATGTTTCTTCAAAGGAGAGCATGTAGAATATGTCATTAAAATACTAGACAGTTGTGGATTCTTTCCATATATTGGTATCACTGTGCTTATGGACAAGTCTCTCATAACTATTGATGAGAGTAACGCGTTAGTGATGCATGACTTGCTACAAGAAATGGGTAGAGAAATTGTTCGCCAAGAATCACCCAAAGAACCTGGCAAACGCAGTAGATTATGGTTTCATGAAGATGTTCGTTATGTACTAGAAGAAAATATGGTAAGAGTGACATCAAAAAGCTCTTTTAATTTTATTTTTGTAAAAATAGATGAACAAATGCACACAAAACACACACGCATACATACATACATACATACATACATATTTATATATCATCCATCAGTTGTAAGTAGAATGCTTTTGATTAAGGAAAATAAATAAAATCATCATACACAATTTCCTTTTACCCTATTCAAAGATAGATATAGTTCTTATGAGAATCTTGCCTTTTCTTTTATGAATGGCTAATAGTAATACATCATTGACATTTTGAATATGATCACTTAATTTGGGACATTCCAATAATAAAAACAAATCACCCATTTTGAAAATCTCAAAAAGAAGAAAAGCAACATACAAAGCTAGACAAATGGAATATAAGTTTGTTTCCTTTTCACAAAGTAATATATATATATAACAAAACTATAATTCTAGCTAGTATAATTCTAGCTAGCTAAAGGTAGAATATGGAGAACTTTATGCTATGATTTTGGTACCACACTTATGCATTGTCTTATTAGGAAACAAACAAAGTTGAAGGCATATTGGTAGAGTTGCCTGAAGAAGACTTGATACATTTGAGTTCCAAAGCCTTCATGAAGATGAAAAGTCTCAGACTGTTTATAAATCGTAATGCACGCTTTTCTGGAGGACCTAGTCATCTCTCTAATGAATTAAGATTGCTTGATTGGCCTAAATATCCTTTACAATCTTTGCCATCCAATTTTCATGGAAAGAAACTCGTTGCTTTTAGAATGTGTTATAGCCTCTTCAAGGAATTGGGGAAGGAATTAAAGGTACAATTATTATTTTCATCATTTCTTTTTTTAAGCTATGTTGTAAACTTCCTTCAGGCTAATATATTTCTTTTTTTCCTTTTTTTCTTTTCTCTACAGAATTTCCAAAACTTGACAGTTATGGATTTCTCTGATTGTCAATTCCTAACGAAAATCCCAGATCTATCAAGAAACCCAAATTTAGAGGACTTGAATCTTGATAATTGTACAAGTTTAGTTGAGGTTCATGATTCTGTTGGATTCCTTGATAAGCTTGCATATTTAAATCTTGTTGGATGCTCCAACCTAAAGAGTTTTCCAAGAAGCCTCAAGTTGAGATCTCTTGAAGAGCTAAACCTTCAAGGTTGCTCAAGTCTTCAGAGCTTTCCTGAAATTGAGTGTAAAATGGACTGTTTAACAAATATTAGATTAGACTACACTGCTATAAAAGAATTGCCTTCATCCATTGGACACCTCACTGGGCTTCACCATTTATATCTAAAAGGGTGCAAAAACCTTATGCATCTCCCAAGTAGCATTTTTCGGTTGCAACATCTAGAGACTCTTCTTCTCAAAGATTGTTTAGAAGTTGTTGAGCTTCCAAAGATGGTGAGGGATGAAAGACAATCCATGCCATCTACTCTATCTACTAGGGAATATGAAATTTCATCTAGGGTGGAATTACTCCCATTATCGCCTCAAATGAATTCAAGCATTTCTAATCATGATTGTTCTTCAATAGCATTTCCATCACTGCGAGATTTGAATCTTGAAAATTGTCCCCTATTAAAATCAGATTTCCTTATGATGCTTAATTGTTTGTCCGCCTTGAGACAGCTAGATCTATCCAGGACTGATATTGTTAGTCTTCCTGCATGCATAAATAGATTTGTTAGATTGCGGCGCCTTCGATTGGAGGATTGCAAGCAACTTAAAGAAATTCTAGAACTTCCGCCAAATTAGAAAATGTATATGCTAGTGGATGCATGACATTGGAAAGGTTTCCAAACATATCAGAAAAATTTCAATTCAATACATGCGACTTACAAGCTCCAAGATGGATTGACTTGTCCGAATGTCATAAAATGCTTGTGAATATAGGGAATCATGTGGCAAAACCTTTACTGGCGGTATCTCTCTCTCTCTCTCTCTCTCTCTCTCTCTCTTATATACGGGTTTGTTTGTGCCTCGGTTAATTTGTAGGTTGTTTAACAGGGATATCTTAAGCAGCATCGATTTGGCATTATATTTCCAGGAAATAGGATTCCAGACTGGTTCAACCATCATAAGGAGACGTCAAATAGTAGTTCATGTGAAATAGATATTAACGGGCTCTTGCATTCAGATGAGATCAGAGGAATTGCTATATCTGCTGTTATTGGACCCATTCTTGCTGTAACCTTAGAAGAACTCCTTCCTCTTGTTGGTGTTAAGATCTTTGGTAATGGTGTCCAACTGTCTACTGGAAAAAGAACACTTGATTCAATGGGCTCACAGCATGTATGGCTGGAGTACTTCATTCTAGAATCTTCCGGGTTAAAGTGGGACAATCTGCGAGTTAAGTTTCACAGTAATTCAGAATCAGTGTTCTTTACTAGTTGTGGAGCCCTTCTGGTACACAAGCCTAGAGATAATGCGAAAGATCATGATCCAGGAATGCTCCATGAGGTTGGTGATGTCCATTTGGGTGTACCCAATAAGAAATTGAAAATTCAATAGACGTAATGGATGGTGCTCGCAACTCGGAATCCAATTCGTACCCACAACAGAAGAGGCCTTCTTCAACCTTGGGCATCAGAATTTCAGATTTGGAGGATACACTACTCGGTGAGTCACAACTAAACCAATCAAATCACTCCCAACACTAAAACCTGCCAATTTTTCTTAGCTAAGGACCGTTTAAACGAACAAAGAATGGTTTTGGAAAATTAGCATGGCTTCCACGTTTTGCATAGAGCCTTTGCTATCGTATTAATAGAAGTATTATGATGATGTATGGTAACATAAGGATAAGCGCTGCTGTTGTGTAGAAGATAAAAAATCTGATTTCTTTTTCAATCTTATTGTTACAAGATACAATTGAAGATGAAATCCAATACTATCTCAAGCTGTTATCTTCTTCTTTATCTGATGAGATTGGCTTATCCCTATCTCTTCTCTCCCTTTGCTATCTAAGTTTTTGTTGCTTGCTCTGACCTTGCACCCTCATGCTCAACAACGATGGAGTGACGTTGAGATTGTCTCGAAGCATAGTGAACCTTGGAGTTGGTCCTGGTTTTGTGAATGAGTAATGCTAGAAAGAAGATCCATGTTTTTCTTGTATCATTATAAAATTGATGTAACTTTTAAAATCATTATTGAATTCGTGATAGACCACTATTAGATTAATTTTGAAATGATGCAAGGAAAACATGGTCTTCTTTTTAATATTATTCTTTGTAAATAATCTCTACCGTTGTCCAATACACATTTTTCATGTAACTTCGAGTGGTTGACGTGGCTTTAACAAATTATAAAATAATTAGAAAAGAGTTGTATGTGTAACATAAGAAATTTTATCCTTTTATATTGATTCATTTAGATTGAAAAAAAAAATAAAAAAAATTTGAATAGCATATTGAACAACTTCAATGTGAATAAAAATAATTTAAAAGGAGAAGTATAAATTCACAATCATAAAAATATGAGATTTCCATTTATTAAACTAGAACTAATTGATAGGAGAAACAATAATGTTACATATTACACTTTTATTTCATCTACATCTTATTAGGTTGATATGGCAGTGTCTATTAATCACAGTTTTTTAAAAAAAAAAAAAAAAAAAAAATCAATGGTTGATATGTAGTAATAATTAAGTAGCTTTATTTTATGAAAAAATTTACAAAATGAACTATTTGAAACCTATAATACAAATTAAATAAAATTGATATGAACAATGTTAGCAGGTGTAATATAATTTTTACTGCAATTTCTTCCAAACTAATATGGTAGTTTTCATAGTACTTATCGCTCAACTACAAAATAATTATATTTGATTGTAAATCATGTGACAGTACTATATAAATTATAGACTGACCTATATATATATATAGTTCAAGCATTTTTTTCTTTTATTTCTATCTAAAACAGTAAAACTAACGAGCACTCCCTGGATCCTCACTATTTTAACTATTCACTATCACTATTTCATTTAAATAATACTTTTTCAAATTTCTTTATTCATTCTCTATTTAATCTTTTTTGAATATTTGTCTTTTCCTAATGGTTATAATTTTGAATATGTCTTATTCTAACGATCATATTTTTAAAAATTTGTTTTTTCCAAACGGTCATATTTATGAATATTTGTCTTATTCTAACCGTCATATTTTTAAAATTTTGTCTTTTTCTAACGGGGTTGTACTAAGACTTATTTGTGTGAGAAAAAAAATTGGAAAAAAAAAATAAATAGAAAAAAAACAATTTTTATAGTTTTTAATAATTTGGAGAGTAAACAGTAATCACCAAAATTTGTGAGTACTGTCCCAAAGGGTAGCTCAATCGGTTGGAGACTATGTTTCATGAAACAAAGGTCACTAGTTCGAATCTCCCTCCCCCTCTTGTGTGGACATGTCAAAAAATAAAAATAAAAATTGGTGAGTACGCATCATTTTTGTCTCTTTCGTTCGGGTCGGACTTTCCACAAAATGGGCTGGTTCTGAATCACAGAAAATTTGAATCGTGAGGGTATTTCTCAAATCAAGACCCAAAAAGTCAAAAACACCAAAGAGAAAAGAATAACAGAAAATTTCAAAAAAAAAATATCCAAAGCTTCCATTCTGAGCCACTTGCCCAGAGATACAACTGCAGTGTACACTACTCTACTCTTCCATGGCCAAAACTTGAACAAAAAAAAGGTTCGATGGCCTCTATTTCCACCTGCTTCACCGTTTCACCAACTTGTTGTGGCCTCCACCCCTAGGCCCTCCATTTTACCCAAACATCCCAACCCCTTTTATTAGGTATTGATATAAACTTTGGTGTGCCAATTAAGACACATAAAATATAGCAAACTATTAATCTTGAGGAAAAAAAAAAAAGTGACAAATGAGCCTATTTAAAATTTATGCAAAATCTGAAGACCATATTCTTAAAATTAGAAACTCAATGACTAAATTCAAATAAAATAAAAACCTTAAGATTAAATATTTTTCCCTATTTTTTTTTTCACTGAATAATTGAACGATATTGAAATCAAATCAACTGTACAAACTCCAGAAACCACAAAACAGAAACACGAGCAAACAAGCTCTAAAACTCCTCAAACAAACCCAGCAAATCAAGCTGGAAAACCAGGCTACAAACAAATCAATCTGTCAACATGACAAGAAAACAAGAGAAATTACAAGCCACAAGAAACAAGCAGCTGGAACTTAAGATTTTTACTCTCTTTTTTCTTTTCTTTCTCCAATTTTTACTCTCTCTCAGCCGCTTGAGATAGTATTGGATTTCATCTTCAATTGTATCTTGTAACAATATGATTGAAAAAGAATTCAGAATTTTTATCTTCTACACAACAGCAGCGCTAATCCTTATGTAACTATACATCATCATATGATAATACTTCTATTAATACAATAGCAAAGGCTCTATGCAAAACGTGGAAGCCATGCTAATTTTCCAAAACCATTATTTGTTCGTTTTACACGGTCCTCAGCTAAGGAAAACTGGCAGGTTTTAGTGTTGGGAGTGATTTGATTGGTTTAGTTGTGACTCACCGAGTAGTGTATCCTCCAAATCTGAAATTGTGATGCCCCAGGTTGAAGAAGGCCTCTTCTGTTGTGGGTACAAATTGGATTCCGAGTTGCGAGCACCATCCATTACGTCTATTGAATTTTCAATTTCTTATTGGGTACACCCAAATGGACATCACCAACCTCATGGAGCATTCCTGGATCATGATCTTTCACATTATCTCCAGGCTTGTGTACCAGATGGGCTCCACAACTTGTAAAGAACACTGATTCTGAATTACTGTGAAACTCGACTCGCAGATTGTCCCACTTTAACCAGGCAGATTCTAGAATGAAGTACTCCAGCCATACATGCTGTGAGCCCATTGGATCAACTAATCTTTTTCCAGTAGACAGTTGGACACCATTACCAAAGATCTTAACACCAACAAAAGGAAGGAGTACTTCTAAGGTTACAGCAAGAATGGGTCCAATAACAGCAGATATAGCAATTCCTCTGATCTCATCTGAATGCAAGAGCCCGTTAATATCTATTTCACATGAACTACTATTTGAAGTCTCCTTATGATGGTTGAACCAGTCTGGAATCCTATTTCCTGGAAATATAATGCCAAATTCTTGCTGCTTAAGATATCCCTGTTAAAAGAATATGATAATTTTTCAGCAATACAACCTACAAATTAACCGAGGCACAAACAAACACACACAGAGAGAGAGAGAGAGAGAGAGAGAGAGAGACATACCGCCAATAAAGGTTTTGCCACATGATTGCCTATATTCACAAGCATTTTATGACATTCGGACAAGTCAATCCATCTTGGAGCTTGTAAGTCACATGTATTGAATTGAATTTTTTCTGATATGTTTGGAAACCTTTCCAATGTCATGCATCCACTAGCATATACATTTTCTACATTTGGCGGAAGTTCTAGAATTTCTTTAAGTTGTTTGCAATCATCCAATGCAAGGTACCACAATCTAACAAATCTATTTATGCATGCAGGAAGAATAACAATATCAGTCCTGGATAGATCTAGCTGTCTCAAGGCGGACAAACAATTAAGCATTGTAAGGAAATCTGATTTTAATAGGGGACAATTTTCAAGATTCAAATCTCGCAGTGATGGAAATGCTATTGAAGAACAATCATCATTAGAAATGCTTGAATTCATTTGAGGCGATAATGGGAGTAATTCCACACTTGATGAAATTTCATATTCCCTAGTAGACAGAGTAGATGGCATGGATTGTTTTTCATCCCTCACCATCTTTGGAAGCTCAACAACTTCTAAACAATCTTTGAGAAGAAGAGTTTCTAGATGTTGCAACTGAAAAATGCTACTTGGGAGGTGCATAAGGTTTTTGCACCCTTCTAGATATAAATGGTGAAGCCCAGTGAGGTTTCCAATGGATGAAGGCAATTCTTTTATAGCAGTGTAGTCTAATCTAATATTTGTTAAACATTCCATTTTACACTCAATTTCAGGAAAGCTCTGAAGACTTGAGCAACCTCGAAGGTTTAGCTCTTCAAGAGATCTCAACTTGAGGCTTCTCGGAAAACTCTTTAGGTTGGAGCATCCACCAAGATCTAAATAAGCAAGCTTATCAAGTAATCCAACAGAATCATGAACCTCAACTAAACTTGTACAATTATCAAGATTCAAGTCCTCTAAATTTGGGTTTCTTGATAGATCCGGGATTTTCGTTAGGAATTGACAATCAGAGAAATCCATAACTGTCAAGTTTTGGAAATTCTGTAGAGAAAAGAAAAAAAGAAATATATTAGCCTGCAGGAAGTTTACAACATAGCTTAAAAAAAGAAATGATGAAAATAACAATTGTACCTTTAATTCCTTCCCCAATTCCTTGAAGAGGCTATGACACATTCTAAAAGCAACGAGTTTCTTTCCATGAAAATTGGATGGCAAAGATTGTAAAGGATATTTAGACCAATCAAGCAATCTTAATTCATTACAAAGATGACTAGGTCCTCCAGAAAAGCGTGCATTCTTTTCATCTTCATGAAGGCTTTAGAACTCAAATGTATCAAGTCTTCTTCAGGCAACTTTACCAATATGCCTTCAACTTTGTTTGTTTCCTAGTAAGACAATGCATAAGTGTGGTACCAAAATCATAGAATAAAGTTCTCCATATTCTACGTTTAGCTAGCTAAATTATAGTTTTGTTATATATATATATATATATATATATATATATTACTTTGTGAAAAGGAAACAAACTTATATTCCATTTGTCTGGCTTTGTATGTTGCTTTTCTTCTTTTTGAGATTTTCAAAATGGGTGATTTGTTTTTATTATTGGAATGTCCCAAATTAAGTGATCATATTCAAAATGTCAATGATGTATTACTCTTAGCCATTCATAAAAGAAAAGGCAAGATTCTCATAAAAACTATATCTATCTTTGAATAGGGTAAAAGGAAATTGGGTATGATGATTTTATTTATTTTCCTTCATCAAAAGCAGTCTACTTACAATCGATGGATGATATATAAATATGTATGTATGCGTGTGTGTTTTGTGTGCATCTGTTCATCTATTTTTACAAAAATAAAATTAGAAAAGCTTTTTGATGTCACTCTTACCATATTTTCTTCTAGTACATAACGAACATCTTCATGAAACCACAATCTACTGCGTTTGCCAGGTTCTTTGGGTGATTCTTGGCGAACAATTTCTCTACCCATTTCTTGTAGCAAGTCATGCATCACTAACGCGTTACTCTCATCAATAGTTATGAGAGACTTGTCCATAAGCACAGTGATACCAATATATGGAAAGAATCCACAACTGTCTAGTATTTTAATGACATATTCTACATGCTCTCCTTTGAAGAAACATGCAAGGTCAAGGAAAATATTCTTCTCACTTTCATCCAATCCATCATAACTTATTTTAAGTTTTTCTTGAATATTTTTCTCAGGAATTCTTTTGTATTTTTCCAATGCACTTTTCCAATGATGTATATCTCTACCATATAGATCCGAACCTAGTACTGTTAAAGCTAGTGGAAGACCCCCAGCATAACGTATTGCATGTTTTGTGAGTTCCACAAAATCGTCTTTAGGTTTGTCACTTTTGAAGGCGTTCCAACTAAAGAGCTGAAGAGCTTCATTGTGATCCAATTTCTTCACCTTGTATGTTAAATCAACTTTATGCTTAGTTAGTAAATGTTTATCTCTTGTCGTTATGATGATTCTACTTCCTAAACCGAACCAATCACATCCTCCAGCTAATGTTTCTAATTGGACTATCTGATCCACATCATCAAGAACTAAAAGAACCCTTTTACAACAAAGCCTCTCCTTTATCACATTGATTCCTCGATGAACATTGCCAACCTTCAAAGAGATTCCTAGGATTTCAAAAAGAAGTTTCTCTTGCAATTGTATTATACCACACTCTTGCATTGAAGTTTCTCTAACGTTTGCAAGAAAACAACTATATTCAAACTGATAAGCAATCAAGTTATAGATCGCTTTGGCAATAGTTGTCTTACCAATTCCACCAACTCCAAAGATCCCTACCATGCGTATCTCAGTCATCCCAATACTTAAAAGGACATTGATGTCTTCTACACGAGACTCTATTCCAACTGGATGCTTGGCAACATATAAGTATGTACGATTTATTGTTCTTGAGACCACTTGAGCAATTTGGTTGACAAATTTAGATCCATTCCTGCCAATGCAAAATATGTTTAAAAAAAAAAAATAATAAAGAAATAAAAAGAAGATAATGAGTTGGACTTTTCACATGAAAAGACATAGGAAGGTGATCTATTTACCATTTTTTTTTTCTTTCTAACAAATGACAATGGTAGTGAAGCGTGCTGGTCTTTTTCTTTTTTCTTTTTTCTTTTTTCTCTTTTGAATTTCCGAATTGTAATGAAATACGAGATGGAGATGTAGAAGAATGTAATTATGGATATAGATGAAATAAATGAAGATTAATTTTGATTTTCCCTATTTTTTAAATGATATTATTACCCCTAACCACTCATGGCCTAAAATCTTGACTATGGAGGCCGACCACCACAACCACCAATCTAGCACCGCCATTCCTCTACGCTATGATTAGCCTACATGCAAAACAACTCCACTCATGGCTCTCTCTCTCTCTCTCTCTCTCTCTCTCTCTGTATATATATATATATATATATATATATATATATATATATATATATAATATTCTCTATGTTTTGCATGAGCAAACATTGAAAGGGCTAGGATTCTGCCAAAGCCAAAGCTAGTAAATTACTTTGTTCTTGTATTTTAAGTGTTTTTGGTGTAGACTAGTACAGGGAAAGACTGAAATAGTTGAGTTATTCCACAAAAGAACAATTTAGATATTTTATTTTTTACTCAAATTGGGATTAATTTATTCCATTATCTACTAAACTTTATGAAGAAATTAGTGTGTTTTTTTAGGGATAGAAATTAGCGTGTTAGTAATGTATTAAGTGCTTCTAATTTCAGTATGAATTTCATGAAATTCAACACCGAAAAGAATCATAAATATCAAATAATTTTGGGTGATACTAAATCCTCAAATTTAGGCAGCTTAAAATATTCTTAAACTAAAATTGTGTTTTAATTGACTGAATTAACATAGTTACCCAAAATAATGACACAAAGAATAACAAAACATACAGGGATAAAAGGAAAAACAAAAAACCCAAAAAGAAAAAAAAAAATTTAGTGGTCCAAGGTGGAGGTGAAGGACAGACAGGAAACATCCCTCCACAGATAAAGGATTTCTCTCAGTTTTTCCCCTAATCTCTGTAACTTCTCGCTCTCTAGTCCAAAATTGAATATATAAAAATACACACACATACATATATATATAACTATATAAGGATGTATTATGATCAGAATAAGAAAAAATTCTTAATGAAGGCAAAAGAGTGGTTAGAAGTACCCGTCCCCTAAATGCCACCCAGACAATTTGGCCACTTCTGTTAAGGCTGTCTTCCACATCTGCATCTTCGTATCATCCTTGACAATGTCTTCAAGTTTAGCCAACGCTTCTCCAACACTCTTTATCTGGTGTCGTACATCTGATGGATCTATGTTGTAAAATATTGGTAGAACCAATTGTTTCTTTGTTTTCCTGCACTCTAGGATCTTCATCAGCTCGTCCAAGCAGGAAGGGGATGATGCATAGTTTTTAGAGAGAACAATGATTGAAATCCTTGACATTTCAATGGCTTTGATAACTGCTGGTGAAATTTCATCTCCTCTTCTAAGCTCAGCGTCCATGAATGTGTTAATTCCCTTTGAATCCAAAGCGTCGTACAGATGGGCAATAAAATTATTGCGAGTATATGCGCCTCCAAAACTCAAGAATACATCGTAAGTCCATGGACGAGTGACATAAGTAGATGATGAGATTCCTCGGAAGGTCATGGAAGAAGTCATCCTGCATGCATGTATGAGTGACTACTACTTGGCAAGTTCCCAACGGTACCTTCTCCAATGTATGAAACTAATTAGGATAAATTACACCTCTACGAACCTTCGTAGTTTCTGCTGCATTTTCAGAAGAGAGAAATTTTGAGATATGAAGTTGCAGAATGAAAATTGGATTGTGAATTACTTTACATTTAGGCTCTATTTGGTTGCTGAGAAAATGAATGAAAGTCAACAGCTTATTTCCGTTTTTCTAGGTGCCATAATAAATTGAAAAATATGAAAAAAAATATATTGTGATTTCCATAGTAACTGAGAGGACTGGAAACTCCGGGTGACTTAGAGATATAAAACTATCTAGTTTTAGTAGAGTTGAGATTTTCATTTTCCAGGAACGGACTCAAGACTTTACTATCATATACTTTCTTATCATTCAGTTTCGCAGGAACCAAACAACGGATAGAGTTGAAACCTATATGCATTTCTCTTATTTGTATCGGTTTCTGTCAGAAAACTTTGAATTTCGATAATTTGCTTGCTTTAGCGATTTCAATTTCCTTTTGAATGCATATTTGCCTTCTCACGCGCTCTCTACTAGCTGAATAAGAGAGAGACTGTGCAGGGCCGGCTCTTTCCCTAGGCGGCTTAGGCAGTCGCCTAAGAGCATTCACATCCGATTATGTATATTTCAATCTAAAATAACTAATCAAAACTCATTTTATCTAGTTTAGCTAACGAGGATTAAAAGGTATCCTTCTTCCGATTATCAATATTTTATTCTATTTTATTAAAATAAGCATTTTTACAATTAAATATTCTTTTAATTGTAAAAGAGGATAAAAGGTAAAAGAAAAAGGCGAAAGAAAAACAATTAAATAATTTTAAATATGTGAATAGTGCAACTCGATTTTCTAGCTTTTATTTAATAATCTAATGGAGTGGGTTTTTGAGGTTTTTATTATTTATTTTAGCCTAAAGGTGAAATAGATAATCCATGGAAATGGTCTACGGCCCCCGGGGAAGAAGACCCCTCTAAGTGAAGAAGCCCCCAATAAAAATATTGGTCATAGTAGATAAAAAAAAAAAAAAAATTAATAATAATAATAATAATAAGGCCGAATTACACTACGACTATGAGCAAAAAAAAAAAAAACAAAAAAAAAAGGTGCATCTCTGATTCTCTCATTTGGAATTCCCATGAAAAAATCAACCTAAGTCTCATGAACACAATAATTTGTATTTTTTATTTTTTCAAAAAGTGGTTTATCTCTCATTTAATTGATAGACTCTACAACCCCCTCATAGGAAAACCAACTGTTAAATATTGCCCATCAACACAACGATTTTGTAGAAAAAAAAAAAAAAAAATCCTGTAAGAGACTCTAGAACTCCACGTAGATAAACCAACCCACAAGAACCAAGGAGCACAAATCATATTTTTAAAAAAAAAAAAAAAAAAAAAACAAATCTTTCTCTTTAAACAATCTCTCCAATAAATTACCAAAATCACTCCTTAAAATGCATTGCAATTTCCTCCAACAGCTAGAAAGGAAAGCGCATAAGCAGGGAAGCACTAACCAGTTCTCACCTCCGGCCCCTCCCTTCAGCAAGCTCCCAGAGTCGAGTCGCATCAACCAGTTCTCACTTTCATTTGTGTCTGACACGAGTACGTATACTCTTCTTCTTCTTCCTTTTTTTTTCTTTTTTTCTTTTTTTTTGTCACGATGGATATTGATTTCAAACTTTCTACTTGTCAAAGATAAACACGAAAATATGGTTGCACCACAGCCACACTTTTTCTTTGTTTGGCCTTTTCTTCTTTTTTTTTTTTAAAAAAAAAATTAAAAAAAAAACAAAATTATTTTAAATTGAGTCTTTTTTTTGTTTTTTGCATTTCGGTATTGGGAATTATCTATTCACTCTTAATGCATTATCTGAAGATACATTAAAGTATGGCCCAAACATTAAATTTCATCCCAAATATACTTTGAAGTAGTGTACTTATTGTGCATTAAGAATATTTTCAGCATTTTCCTTTCGGTATTGCGTGTGACTTGGAATAGCACAGTTATGTTTGAAATGTGTCTAACCCTCTTACTCTTTTGTGTTTTTTACAAAATAGTATTATGTATTTTTTTCAATACAAACTTAAATTAATAAATTAATATTAGACATATAAAAGGATATTATATGTTGTATAATTAGTTACTAATTGTTAATTATTACGGAAACTTTTTTATTATTATTATACAGGTCAAAAATCTGAAATGATCTTGTTATTTGATAAGTCAGGTCCAGTTATTCTTTCGTATTTTTTTTTTTTTAATTTTCAAATATTTTTAATTAAAAATGTATGCCACAAATATGTATTGGATATGAAAAATTTTAAAATAGAAGAATAAAAGCATTTAATTGAATCTAGACAAATGTACCAGCAATATAACATTGAGTCTTCAAAGCCAACAAAAAAAAAAACTAAATAAATAAATATAATATAATATAATATAAATTATATAATATTTACATATATAAAAAGGCCTCTTATAAAATTATCGCCATATACCTTACAATATATAAAGGGTAATGTTATAAAAAAGATCAATATTTTTCTTGTATCATCTTAAAATTGATGTGACTTTTAAAATTATACACAAAGAGAACATAAGTCTTTCTTCTAGCATTACTCTTTGCGAATATATTGGCCAAACTGATTCTTAGCCCGAGATGCAACTTTGTCCCTCACAAAGTGGTAATCTATCTATGTATTTAGTTATCTTTTGAAACATGGGATTGACAGTTATATATGGAACTCCAATGTTGTCGCACCATAGAGTTGGTGGTGCAAAGAGGAAATGCCCATTTTGATGTCTCTATTTTTGCCTTGTGAAGCAGATGGTGAATATAAGGAGATTGAGAAAGAAGGAAAGCCTTTGGGGACGGACGTGATTTAAAGTAGCCCAAGGTCCTTTTAAGGCAAAACCTGATGTGGGAAAGACGGGTAGACGAATCCAATGGTTGTCCAATACACATTTTCATGTAACTTGGAGTGGTTGATGGGGCTTTAATCATAAGAAATTTTCTCTTTTTATATTGATTCATTTGAATACCATATTCAACTTCAATGTGAATGAAAATAATTTAAAAAATATGAGATTCCTATTTATTAAATTAGAACTGATTGATAGAAGAAAAAAATAATGTTATATACTACATTTTCTTTCCATCTATATCTTATTAAGTTGATATAGCAGTGTTTATTAATTAGAGTTAAAAAAATAAAAATAAAAATAATCAAGGGCCGACCGATATGTATTGTTATTATTTTACGATGTAGTAAATAGCATTATTTTACGAGAAAAACTATAGATCTGAAAAAATTTAGGAAATGAACTATAGTATTGGAAACCTTTCTTTTCTCTTCATTTTTGTCCATTTTGTTGTGGTCAGACTTTTTACGAAGAAAAAAAGCTTGGTGCACAACAGTTACGTAGGCAAAATGGGGTGGTTCTGAATCACACATAAATATAGAGCAAATTGGTGAATCGTGAGGGTATCTCTCAGATCGAGACCCAAAAGGTCAAAAACAACAAAAATAAAAAGAATAACTGAAAGTTTCGAAAAAAAAATCCAAAGCTCCCATTCTGAGCCACTCGCCCAGAGATACGACTGCAGTGTACACACTCCTCTACTCTTCCATGGCCAAAACTTGAACAAAAAAAAAAAAGGGTTCGATGGCCTGTATTTCCACATGCTTCACTGTATCACCGGCTTGTTGTCGCCTCCACCCCAGGCCCTCCATTTTCCCCAAACATCCCAACCCCCTTCCTTCCATCCAAGCTCCGATTTCTTTCCGGGGGACCGCAGGGAAAGTTCGCGACCCTAGGGTTTTGATACGGGCCGTGAGAGCGAGCGTGGACATCGCTTCAGCGATCAGGCCCGGAGGTTCGGTGGAGAGCGATAAATTGCCCTCGGATGTCAGGAACCGAGCCATGGAGGCCGTGGACGCGAGCGGAGGGAGGGTCACCATTGGCGACGTGGCGAGCAGAGCCGGCCTCAAGTTGAATGAAGCTCAGAAGGCCTTGCAAGCTCTTGCTGCTGACACCAATGGCTTCTTGGAGGTACATACATACATGTGTGGGCGTGGGAACTTTGTTTGTGCACTTTTGTAGTGAATTTTGAGTGTGCTAATTGTTCTCTTTTAATGTTGAAATTGTATTATTGTATATGTACAATTTGAGAGGGAATGGTGAATTTGTTTTCGTTAGTTATAGTTTTTGAGTGTTGTTGGTGCTTGAAGTTCTTGATTTCGTGAGTGCAATTGTTTTTCAAGATGGTCTCCAACAGGTTTCGGACGAAGGTGATGTTCTGTATGTTTTTCCCAAAGATTATCGAGTGAAGCTTGCGGCCAAGTCATTTAGATTCAAAGTTGAGCCTGTGATTGAGAAGACAAAGGTCTTGATTCTTGTTACTTGTGTTGAGATTCATTCGGTGTCCTAGGAAGTAGTGGTTTTTTTATTATAACTTTTGCTTGGTGTTAATTTGACTTGACAGGCTACAGCTGAGTATTTAGTGAGGGTTTCCTTTGGTACTGCACTGGTTGCTTCAATTATTCTTGTTTATACCACAATTATTGCTGTTCTTGTTTCTGGTAGTAGAAGGTAATCTTTAGCCTTCTAATATTAAAATCCTCACATATCTTATTATCTTTATAACACACCCTTTGTAATATGAAGACATTGATAATGGGATGCTTGGTGACAGTGAGGAGGATAGTCGTGGAAGACGTGGAGGTAGAGCATATGATTCGGGATTCAGCTTTTACATCAATCCACTAGACCTGTTTTGGTAATAATTCTATCCTGTCAGAATTTTGGGAAGTGTTATATGCTGCACATGGTTCAGAAGACCGTTAAGTTCTTAAGGCTATGGGTTGGCCAACGGGCAATGTGGATTTTAAATGGTCTAGTTGATCTGTGGAATGGAAACTGAAGCAAAGAGTGAAACTTTAAGTTTTTAAAAAATTACTGCAAGATTCACTCATTCTATGTGTAGGTATTCTCTGATGATTATCGTATAGGAAAATGGTGAGCTTGAGTGTTAATCTTTTATGCATATGTAAGTTTAGTCTTTTCTATGTGTGGTTGCTGAAGTATATTTGGGGAAAGATAGATGTGATGATCGTTTGTTTGTTTTTTATTAGTGGCAGACTGGTTATAAAATGGTTTGTACCTATTATACTTTTTTAGGAGTATATGGTTGATATTAGTGGAGGATAACGCCATTCATATATAATACTTCTGTCTGATAATGATGAGCATTTACTTTTTGGCAATTTTCATCCTCTTCTATTATTTATGCAATTGAATTCTTGAAATTTGCAAGAAGCTTTAGGTAACCTCTTTCTGCTTTTATTTTATCAAGGTACTGGGATCCATATTACTATAAGAGGCGACAGATAGAAAAAGATGATGGCAAAATGAACTTCGTTGAATCTGTATGTTGTAGAAGGGATTTTTCTTTTTTCACTAGCTATCTCCTACTTTTGGTACAAGAGGAAATGTGTTCACTTTATAA
The DNA here is from genome assembly GCA_028654335.1 of Alnus rubra. NCBI lineage: Eukaryota > Viridiplantae > Streptophyta > Magnoliopsida > Fagales > Betulaceae > Alnus > Alnus rubra. The sequence continues at coordinate 1,974,205 of JAJPGS010000281.1, forward strand.
ATGGTTGTCTTTTAGATCTTCTCATTCGTGTTTGGGGATGGTGATCCAAATCAAGGAATTGAAGAGGAGAGATGGAAGTTGGTAATATCTTAGCACTCGATTCAATGGTCTGTTGCTTTCAACATTTTACATCAGCTCATCAGTTGTTGTGTGTGTTTGTTTTTTATTTACTTTCTGTTAGTTTTCTACCTTGTCAAAATTATATTATCTTTTTTACTCTTTTTCCTCCTCTCTTAAGCTATATTTAATACCTCCTTACTTCGTTACGTAAATACTAGATTGATATATAGTAAAAAAAGAAGCAAATATATATATATAAGAAGAAGAAGAAGAAGAAGCTGCAAATGGTCTTTGGATCAAATGGCATGTCCTCTCCCCATAAATAAGGGCTGGGGGACGGGGTCATGGCTTGGTGCCTTTTGGGTGCAGGAGTTGTTAAAAAAAAAAAAAAGTGAAAAAGAAAAAAAGAAACAAGGAAAGAGATAATTATAGCTCAACATGGGAGGGTAGGAATCATGAAAAAAGAAAAAGGAGGAGGAACGCAATAATTTAATCACTTATCAAAAAAAAAAAAAAAGGAATGCAATAATTTAATCATTTTCCTGAAAATGTATATGCAGATTGGGCAATACATAACCTCTAATGGTGGTGTTGTCACAGCTGAAGAACTTGCTCCATATCTTGATGTAGAAACTGCAGAGGGGACTACAGTAAGTTTATGTTTGATGTAATCTAGTTTGTCATGGATTCCAAGTTTATCTATGTGCTCTTGAAATTTGGAGTAGTTCTTGCATCATAAATCATTTGGAGTATTCCTCTCTCTCTCTCTCTCTCTCGTCTACAAATCAATAGTGTGCCTTCTTTTGTCTGCAATTGTAATTTTGAGATATATATAATTGAAGTTTTATTTATTTATTCCTGGACCTTTCAATCGATCACTAAAATCCTAGTAGACTTGCTGAAACTATTTTAGTCATCCATCTCTTATGCTGCAAATGTGCTGTTTCTTTTATTTTACCTTATTTCCTTTTTCTTTTTCTTTTCCTTTTGGTTCCAGAATGATGAATCATATATCTTACCTGTTCTTTTGCGGTTTGATGGTCAGCCTGAAATAGATGAAGAGGTATGTTAAACAGTTTATTGGATTAAAATTCAATGATTTATGTACTCTCTTCCAGATGGTATATGTGGTAATATGAAATGTGTCTGAAGAATGTCAGTTATTGTGACTTGGACTGATCGATCACCTTTGCAAATTTAAGAAATTATGTCATTACGTATTATTAATCATTTTTATACCATCTAGAGCATTGATATGCCATTGCTCTCAGATCCTACAGCCAATAATGCGTCCTTTGAAATTTCCATACATCATGATATGTGGCACAAAAATATTTCATTTGCACTTACTTGTCAGTTGCTTGTAATGCAGGGAAATATTCTGTATCGCTTTCCATCTCTACAGCGTACAGCTTCTTCTCAAAGAAGTAAACAAAAGGAATATGTGGGAAGAAGATGGACTGAGTGGGTTGGAGGGATTGAAAAGTTTTTCAAGGAGAGGACATGGCAATTCAGGTTCTTTATTTTTCCCCCTATTATGTAGTAAAATTTCATCTGTAATTCAATCATGATATGGGTATTTTATTTTCCTTCCCAGTAAAACTAGCACTACAGAAACAGCAATGGTGATTGGTTTAGGCGGGCTTAACCTATTTGGTATCATTGTTCTTGGAGCTATGTTAAAGTATGGTTCTCTTATCATTAATTGTTACTCGGTGGTTTTCCCTATATGTTGCTACTATGTTCTGACTTTTTTTTTTTTTTTTTCTTGTTTTTATTTGAAGGGAAATGACAGTTAAACCTAGTGGGTTAATTAAATTTGTCACTGACATGTTTCCTCTCCTTCAGGTATTATTTGATTTCTAAACTTCCAATTAATAAGCTGCTTTCTACGGTTCAATTTTTTAATTCTTGATGACTGGTTCTGGTCATATTATTAGCTAAAGGTTATGCCGTCCCAACAATCAAATGATATCTATTGGCCTCATGTGAGAGGGTGACTTATATTATGTTTTCAGGGGAAAGGTCCAATTATGGCTCAAGTTTTAGGACAAGAGAAATGTGCTTGATCAATTATCTTCTCTGGTGCATATATACATATTACATTTTTTAAAATCAACATTCACTTGATATCAAGTAATTATTCTAATCACATTTAATACTTTTGCATCTGAAGTTTGATGCCTTGCAACTGTTGTGCTTTGTCAAATTTTTAACAAGTATCATTGTGGCGTTATCACACACTTCCATATCTGACTTGGGTATCTAAAATTTCCATTTAATCATAGTAACCTGCAATGCAGGCTTACTGATGTACTTGTGAATCAGAGGGTTTTATTTTATTTTATTTTATTTTGTATCTGTCATTTGTTCCAATTTGACACATCCAGTAATGAAAAATCTGTGGTTCTCCTCATCAACTGTTAACTGAGAGTTTACACTTACTCACATGGATGAAACTCTTAAACCAATGGAGAAAAATAATTGAAGTATTTTTGTTTGCTCGTGAACTGATATTCAAGTATCTTCTGAAATTGAATTATTCTTTTTAAAAATTTTAGACTCTTTTTTTATTGGGTAAGAACTGTTCATTCTCTACAAAGATAAGATTGAAGCCTCAATGTCTCAGGCAACGTTATCAAATGTTGGTTTAACTTTGCTTGCATATATTCATTTGAGCAATAACTCTGCAGATTTATGCTGGCTCTTTCTTTGCAATTCCTTTGGTCCGGTGGTTCCTCATTCGCAATAGGAATGCTAAAATAGAAAAGAGAAACCGAGCTAGGCAACAGCGTGCTCAAGCACTTGAATTGCCTGATCTTTCACTAAGGCGAAAGGTAACTATATTAGAGTTTATCTAGAAAAAGTTGAGAATTTATTTATGTTGCCAACATGTCATATGGATAATGTTTGTGACAAAATAAAAAGTGTCACATGCATCTGTTATCAGTATAAGTGTGATACAACTTTTGATTAGGTTTGTGCAAAAAAACTGATAGTACCGACCCAACCCAACTTGATTACTTACTCGGGTTACAGCACACGTCGGTTGGTAGGCAGAAGAGCATCTGATTTTCAACATGTTGAGTCAGAAGTCAGAAATGGGCAGTTTGGAAAGACTCCAACTCTGATCTGACTTTAGTTTATTGAAAAAAAAAAAAGCACCCGCACACATAGTTGTCCTTGGTAGATGTATTTCTGGGGGCAGGGGTTCTCAGATCTGAGATCAAGTTTCTCAAGTCTCACCCCTCTCTCTCTCTCTCTCTCCCCATCTCCAATCAAGGGCAGATTTCTCGATAGGCCATGACCACTTAGTGGAGATGAGGACAGCGATGCCAAGCCTTGGCAGCCGAAGGATTGTCGCGTTAGCCTGCAGCACCAATATCCAACCCGACTTCGGAGCCAAAATTTTCGGTGTTGGGTCAACTCGAAAACCCCCCGGGGTGCGGGTCAGCTCAGAAGAGAAACTTGGCTTCCAACTTCCACATCAGGTCGGAAGTCGAAAAAGGGGGGAGGGGGCATTTCCAACCAATTGGTTTGGTTCCGACCCCTACTTTTGATCCTACTTTTATAAAAAAATTTAAAAAAAAAAAAAAAAATTCTCAATTTATCTAATAAATCACAATCTTATCTTATCAGGGCTTATGTATTAAGTTATGTTCTTTAGGACACTGTCTGAGCCTTGTATCATTGCATCATTCTTATGATTGAACTTGCTTGTGTATGTTGAAAATTTGTTCAGCATAAATATACCTCACATACATAATTAACTTGATCTTTATCCTCTTATTCAGCTCCTCAGTGCTCGGGACATGGCGCAGAGAACATTCATAGGACAGGATCGAATTGTCTACAGCACTGACAGGGACTTAATTGAGCAAGACTTTGAGGCCCAGGAATGGGATAAGAGATTTCGAGAGATAGAAAAGTCAGATTGAGTTGAGGCCACTGTAACTTGGTAAAGTTCACCTTTCTAACCCTTCTTCAGTACATATAAAACAGAGAGAGAGAGAGAGAGAGAGAGAGAGAGAGATATGAGTCCCCATTAAAAATTGCAGATGCTCTTAAGGTGCTTGTTGGTTCCTGGGTTTTGTGTAGTTAGGTACGAGCCATTTGTCTTTACTTTTTACTTAGCTTTGTTATCCAGATTTAAATTTGAAGCAGCACATTGGGCTCTGAAAAACAAGGGATAATTATATCAAGAAATTGCTAAACTTTGCCAGCAAATGAGCCCCTCTAATGTTAGTATCATCAAGATGCTTTCCCACTTAATAATTATTACATTTTTGCTTGTGTAGTTTAACAGGGACTTGAGCTCGGTGGTTTTCTTTTTGAGAACATCAGACTCTCATCTCAGTCTGCAACCTCCAAGCCGATATCTTCTCTTGGCAAGCCGGGTCCTATTGCTAGAAATTTCAATATGAGAAGATCCCGAGGGACGCAGCTTGGACAGAAAAGCCTTGTGATTTAATGTTTCCACTGGACTTTACCCTCAAAGTTGCCACATACAAATGAAGAAAAAGGACTTCATGATTGAATGGTTGTTTTTGTTTTTGTTTTCGTTTTCATTACATTCATGTCGATGCAGCAGCAGGCCACATATACGAGCTTTTGTCTATAAATTACTGACCTATTTTGGCTATTTAAAAGTGACTAAATCTTGGTATATTATGTGCAATAGTGACCTCCACAAGCTTTAATGGGGGAGGAGGCGAAGTTGTTAAGAGTCATATTTCTTCGTAATAATGTTACATATCATCATTTTGTCTTCCTCTTGTCTCTTCAAAATTGACGTGGTTCTTAAAATCACCATTTAATCAAAATTTAATAATGGTCTATCATAAATTTAATAGTGATTTCAAAAATCACATCAATTTTGAGGGAACAAAAAGAAAATATGTAGTATTACTCATATCTTCAAGTCTAACTGTCCATGTATTTCTGAGAACCGGAATTCCTCTCAACAAAGAGACCATGCTGTCTAAATTTACTTTTTTAACTTTTTAAAATTCCTTTTTAAGACAGGGCTTAGGAAGGGTAGTAGACGCACACGACCTGACTGGATCTTCTAAGATTAACTTGTTGAGAATCTTCTGATATTTACTGTTGAGAAATGTTGAGGAATGACGAGTCCACAGACCTTTCCTACTAAATACATAGCTTGAACACGTAGACAATTTCTAAGCAACCATTGTATCAACAAATCAGGGCCAATAAAAGAGAAAACTACATTTATTTTCTTTAATTTACCACTCAATTTTTCATTTATTTTATTAATATACTCTACTAATCTAACATTAGGGTTACATATTACCAAAAAAAAAAAAAAATTATTAGGTTTACATTGTCCCTCTCCCACGACTTAAAAATACAAAAATACCATGCACTAGAAAGAGAAAAAAAAAAATCAAAAGAAAAACAAACTAAAAAGACAAATAAAATTCAGATAAAAAGAGAGAGAAAAAAAAAAAAGGCACTTCCATATTCTAAATTTTTTGCCTTTTTTCTGTTTTTCTTTTTCTAAATTGTCCTATTTTGTTTATTTATGTATAATATTTTTGTCATTTTAGGGGCAAAAGTCAGACATCGCAACTCTAATGATAAATTAATATGATACATTAACCAAATTGAAAGATCGGAAAGACATTACAAATTGGATGGTAAATTATGGGAGGTAAGCCATAAACGTAGTTTCCTGCAATAAAAAATTCTAGCAGAAAGGATGGGGATCACGTGATCAATGAATGGTACAAGTTGACGACCGTGGCTGCATAAATTTCTACAACAGAGCTATTTGCACCCAGGCAAGACATGGTGGATTGGTGGGGAAGTGGGAGATTAGCAGCTTAGCACCAATTGTTCCCCCTCTTGCTACATCTTTGCAAGGACATACCTGTATATAGATTGTGGAATGAACCCACAAATACAGCTTCTAAAGGCATTATTTTTCAAAAAAATGTTTGGGTTGTTTTTTAGAATTCAAATTCTACTCAAATTTTATCCAACTTTTACTAATTTTGTCTCAAGTTTTCTAAACTATCCAAACATAATTTCAAAAAACAATTTCTCTCGGTATTCGCAATTTTGAATATAATACAAAATAGTAGAATATAATACAAAAAAATCCCACACCCAAACGAGTCCTAAGCTATTTGAGAGACCAAAATACCTGCATGAAAGAGCATATTTAAACAAAGATTAGTTTCGTTTCTACCATGGGTTGTTAAAAGAAAGGAAAACCAGTAATATTTCTGCATAGTCATGGACACAATAATTTTTTATCTCCTAAAATACTGTAATCCTCACAAGGTTCAACTTGCTAAAGTGAAAAAAGAAATATGATATCAAAATGGTAAAGTCCAATAACGTAACATTAAGATGATAGGGATAGAATTTTGAGGTGCCAAAAATACCAAGATAGTAAGAAGAGCATAGAGAGATGAAGAAGCTTAATCTTTTTGGATAGACACAATAAAAAAGAAACCATTTGAGAGTAATAGAACATAAACAGCATTAGAACTTATATAGTGATTTCATGGACAAACATTTCATGTAAAGAGTAAGGTAAGAAACCACATTTTTTATCTCACAATGTTATGGCAGTTCTAACAAAGCCTTATTTATTTATTTTTTAACACGAACTAATCTAAGAATTGGTTAGAACTGTCACGTCAACATTATAGGACTGCCATGTAGTTTCTAGCATTACTCTTCATGCAAAACATAGGCACGAAAAAACGCATGTTTGGCAACCCACTTTTTTTTATCTCACAATGTTATGGCAGTTCTAACAAAGCCTTAATTTTTTTTTTTTTTAACACGAACTGATTTAAGAATTGGTTAGAACTGTCACGTCAACATTATGAGACTGCCATGTAGCTTCTAGCATTACTCTTCATGCAAAAAAATAGGCATGAAAAAAAGCCTATTTGGCAACCCACTTTTTTTTATCTCACAATGTTATGGCAGTTCTAACAAAGCCTAAATTTTATTTTATTTTTAACACAAATTGATCTAAAAATTGGTTAAAACTGTCACGTCAACATTATGGACTGCCATGTAGTTTCTAGCATTACTCTTCATGCAAAACATAGGCATGAAAAAAAGCTTGTTTGGCAACCCACTTTTTTTTTTTCTTTTTCCTTTTCCCCTAAAAAAAGTCACTCATTTATTCACATTATCAAACAACTTTCTTCACTTTTCTCTCACCAAAAATTCAAAACTCATTTCACCTTTATATCAAATCAATCAATTCTTATTTGTCTCTAAAAAAAAAAGTCAAACTTCTTTCTTCACATTATCAAACAACTTTCTTCACTTTTCTCTCACAAAAATTCAAAACTCTTTACATCTTTATATCACATCAATTAATTCTTATTACTATTTCAAAAAAACCAAGAATAAAAATGCTTTGCCAAACACCCCCTATACCTTTTTTAGGCAAAAGAGAATTGTATTTTATTTAATTATAGATTGATAGCTTACACGCACAATAAGTAGAGCAGTAAAATGAAGAAAATAATGTTTAAGAGCAATGTGCTTACCTAAAATAATGATTGTAAGTAGTATTATCAATATCGATTTAATGGAATGTCGATTGACTGGAACATAGTATGGAGATCTCTGATATCTTGCCCAACAAGCCCCTAGCCAGTAACATAAGTACATAACCTTTGTCAAAACACTGAAGTACATTCCTCGGGAACGGCTGTATCCAGAAGCCAAGCTCATTCCTATATGCTGACCCTGTCAAAGAGATGAATACCCATAAACATCTAAAAGTAATGAAGCTTGATAAACCATGACATTTCCATCCGCAAAAGATAAATCTATCTCATTCATAGTATCCTGCTGAACCAGAAATGGTAGAGCAATATTCTCTGTTCAGGCACAACTGAAACAAAGAAGAGTACAGTTCAACATACTGGGTGTGTTTGATAACGAACACAACAATCCTTCCCCTTATTTTCACTTCTACCAAAAATAGTCAACTTCAAAACATTCCAACTTTTTTCACTTTTTATATCACATCAATCATTTTTTATTACTATTTAAATAAAAAAATCCACTACAAAACAAAACTTTTTCACTTTTCCATATAAATTATTTCTACTCTATATCACATCAATCACTTCTTACTACTACTCAAACAAATTCACCACAACAATCTTTACCAAACACACCCACTGTCTTCTTCTGCTCTTAAGTCTTCCCAGCCTATATACTAGAAAGAATTGGAGAACATATTAATTGATGTGGTCTTAGAACCTCTGGCATCTTCCCTATTTTTTTCCCCTTTTTTGTTAGTTGAGTATAACCCACACACTCATGGATTGATCTTGTGACCTCACCCTTCAATTCTTATTTATAACGTGAGAAAATACCATTTGGTCGAAGTGCTATTGACTAGCATCTTCTTGATTATCCAATAATGAAAAGGCGAAACTTGCAAGTTGATTAACACAAAGGGGTTTAATTATACCTTTTTTTCGTCTAACATAACTGCATGCAAAAGAATGTAAGAAACAAAATTTGAACAAACATGCATGCATACATACATACTTCACGGAATATCCAAAAATAGATCATTCCAAGGGGGGGGGGGGGGGGGGAGAGGGGGGGGATAATGTTAAAAAAAAAAAAAAAAAAAAACACCCACACACATACTCCAAAAAATGTGATAATGATCTAATGTATGGTCTTTTGACTAAGATATTAGCCTTATTTTTCTCTTTTTCTCTTTCTTTTGCATATCTCCAGTATACCTCATGTGTACTAGGACTACACTAATTAATAAACTTTATTACATCACAAAAGTATTAGCAACATAATATGCATCCTTTAGCAGCATTGAAAAATCATGAAGGATTGTATGTTTCTCTCCTTGCCGATTGATGGCTAGACAGCAAGAAGAATGCTTTAATAACATAAGAGGGTATAATAACCACTTTGTAACCCTAATCCGTCACCTTTCAATCAATTTATGAAAATTTTACTGCTGCAAAAATTCACAAAATATCATAATTATTTTAAATAACTACAAAATTGCATCATCAATATTTTAAATAACTATAAAACTGTGCATTTTCTTTGCTATACTGTGACCAAAGCGCTAGTAGCAGGACCATGTTCACTGCTTTACCAGACGTTTGATTACTCCTTTATTTGGTAAAAACTGTTTATATGCATTGCAGCATCAGTATGGTCTAGTTAAAGTTACCTGTGCACTATGAGACATATCAATGTATGACGGGGAATGCCTTTGCTCCTCTCCATCTTTTAACCTCTTTGTATAATTCCTAGTGACCGTGCTCCCATATGCAGTCCATAAATTATTTGAGAAACGAAACACATTCAATCTGCTCCACCACCCATACAACTTGTTCCCATGGAAGAAGCTTTTAGGTTTGGCTTCATTAGCTTCCAGATCCCAACTCTCATCTTCACCGTGTCTGTTACAAGAGGTCTCTTGAAGACAGTCTGGTGCTTCAAAACCCAACCTTGAAGTAAAATGAGAACCCACCGTCCTCATGTTATTCTCCTTCCTGGAATCAAAGTTGTGGTCAATATGTGAAATCCCGTTGATATTCAGGTTTTCAATTTCTCTGCTGCTGTGCTCAACAAGCCCAGAAGCAGTGTCTTTTGAACTAGATGCTGTGGTTGGGTCAAGAAATCTTTCCAATATAGTACTGTCTTCTACATTATAATGATTGAAGCTTTCTGCGGGATTTCCCCCAGAAAGAAACAATGCCAACCCATCTCTGTCTTGTTCATTTAAGTTAACCCACTCAGTGTTTCTCATGGTATCTCCCAATGAAGCATCTTCCAAGCTTTTCTCCACATAAATTATTTGTTCCCTAATGGCTATGACAAACTGCTTGTGTCTGGAAAGTATATCATCCCGCATTTGAGACTTGTCTGTCACAGATAAGCTGACCGCTCTTTCAAAATCTTCCAACTAATTAGAGATATAACCAGTATAAGAAAAACAAAAAACTAAAAAACTAAAAACTAAAAACTAAAAACAAAAAACAAAAATAAAGCAACATTAATAAAGGATGTGGACTGTCAACATTAATAACTACCTGCCATTTTGCTGTTTCAAGGGTTGTTGCAAGATCACGCCTATGATAATCAATTGACAGAAGTAGCTTTGAGTCCGGATGTTCACCATGAACAAGACTTTGCTCATGCAACAAAAGGCGGAAAAGTGATTCCATCCTAAATTCCAAACCAAGGATCAATATAACGTAAGATTCTAGGAAGATGAATCTATTGTAGGAAAAGGTAAGTATCTAATGCATACACATTATGTGAAGTGCCTATACTTATTTGTTGAATTAAGTAACTTCTACAAGTTTTCAAATTTCAGTTTGAGGAAGCAACCATGAAGAAAAAGTAGTTTCTGGTGGTAAAGTTTCAAAGGACTGTTAATGAAGCAACTTCTTATATAGATTCTTTCTACTATACTTCAATCAAAACAAGTAGCAATGTATCATCATTTAACTTCCACTACGTAATGTGACAATATTAGCATATCAATCGCCTATGGATGCGGAAAGGAAATTTTTCTCAAGCTTTACGCTTTGATATCCACATTATATAAATGAAGCCTCAAAGCAAATATAAATTTCCCTATATTTCCATAGATTCCATCAACATTACATCCTTTACAACGAAATTGAGCTCAAAAGCTTGCCACTACCCAAATGCCCAACATAACACCCTTTTGCCGCACAGAACCAGAAACCAAAAACCAGTTCTTCCCACGCAGCACACCGTTTCAAAAAGCAATTTTTTTGCTTTCGGAAGCAAGAAAACACTTCCAAAATTGTAAAAACGAATACAGAAAAACCAAAAACTAACCTGTCAGCAGAGTCTTGGACGACCTCTGCAGCCGAAAACAGAGGGTCCGATTCCCATTGGTGCAAACTCGACCCCATTTTTTTCAACATTCACAAAAAGCAATAAAATTATGCGAATGGCATAACATAATTTTACGAAAATGCTCGAAATTAAAGCTTAGAATCGTTTAGAGAATAGAGTATTGAATTAAAAAAGGCTAATTAGAACAACAGCAAAAAATACTTGATGGGTAGAAATGGAACTGAAAGATCGTTTAGAGAATAGAGTAATGAATAAAAAAAAAAAAAAAAAAAAAAAAGGCTAATTAAAACAACAACAAAAAATACTTGATGGGTAGAAATGGAATTGAAAGTAAAATACAGTGGAACTGAGGAAGTTTAATCTAATAATAATTATGAAGAAATGGTTGAGAGTTGGAACAGAAAATAGATTAGGGTTTTGGGTTATAGAGACGAAAAGGAAGGATTTTTCAGGCTTTGCAGGTGATGGTAAAAGCAGAGGTGGAGGGACAGAGAGTACTTATCATGTGACAATTTCACCACATTTTTTGAATTTGCGAACTAATCAAGGCTCGCCACCGACGCCACGTCAAAATAATTAACATTGATAAATTTTTTCCTGGGTTTGGTATCATTCGTGCACTTTTTTTTTTTTTTTTTTTTTTTTTTTGGAAAATTCATCTTTAAATACGTAAAACTCTAGAATAGATTTATAAATTCAAGGGTAAATTTGCATATTTTTTATATGAATATGAATAAGAAATGTACAAAATAATAATATCAAATACTTCTTAAAACAAATGAAAAAAATTGAAACAAGCTAATTGACGGCTTAAAAAAAAAGGTCTCTTACTTTTGAACTTCCACTCCATTTTCAATCTCCTTTTAGATTTTAAAATTTTGTAAGCTAAAGTTTTAATATTTTAGTCCTTTTTATTTACCCTTTTTATGATTAAGGTGGTAAACGACCAAAGCTGCTCATAAATAGGTTCAAGCTCGGTCTGAATAATCGCGACACGACCTCGACTCATTTAATAAATGAGTTGACAGTGAACACGAAATTATGCTCGATTATTAAATGAGTCAAATTCATATAAACTTGGCTCAGCTTATATAGACTCAGATTTTAGATTGCTTAAGATTTAAGTTAATTTATCTATTTATTCAAATAATAAAATCTTAACAATAATTAATTAACTAATAATTAGTATGAATTTACCAAAAAAAAAATTGGGATATTTACTTTATACGTGGAATGAATAATTTAATTGAATAGCTTGTGAACAAGCTGAAATTCATTTGAAAAATAAATAAATTAAGCTTGAACAAAATATCTACCTCAATGATAAACTCGGAAATATTTGTTATACCCTCAAAAAATTTATAAAAATACAACTATGGCCTTAAATCATATAATGTAAGGGATATAAAATAGAGGGTTAATAGCAGAAGGTTTATTTGGATAACAGAATAATATTAGTTAGGGGGGAATTAGTTGTAACTAAAGAATATGCTTTATGTTAGTTGTTCATAGTCTATACAAGAGGAACCAAGACCCTAAGAAAGGGAATGAAAAAGAAATGTACAAAAAATAGTTCATTGGGAGAGATTTGTTGTTCTCGAATCAGGTTGGAGACAATTGAGCTTCTTGAATTGCCCATCATCTTTTACAATCCATCTATTCCATTTCAATTACAATCATTCATCCATCCATTTACCCATAGATCATTCATATATCCAAATAACAATCATAAAAAAATAAAAATAAAAATAAAAAACCTTGACCCACGGCTTTGCGATATGGATTTTTTCACTTCTTTTTAAAAAAAATAAACAAACAAATAAATGGGGTATTTTGGTTATTGTTGCTTCATTCGCTAAGATTTAACAAAAAATTATAACGGATAAGGTTAATGAAAGGGGTTGAAGATTAGAACCCAGACTACAAATTTTTAAAGTTTACAAGAGAAATTAAAAATCACGTGAAGGCTTAGGGAATAAGTAAAGTTCGTTACTACATGGTAAATATGCTGTCACGTCTTTAAAAAATTTAAATGACGCGACATTATATATACTACTAGACACAACAAAACAAAATCTAAATCATCAAATGGATCATCTCCATCTCAAATTGAGAAATGCTCACTAATAGGCCTTTCTAATGCTGCTATGTGATAATGTGGAGAGAGGATCCAATTTCTCAAACCTATAATAGGACATGGGGAAAAAAAAAATTATGCATTAGCTGATCTAATTTGTAAACGTTTTTTGATGTTCGAATGGATAGCTCCAACGAAATTGAAAATTGGCCATGTTGACCTTAACAGTATAATCTAATATATCCAAATTTTTACAATTGTAAATATGCATTTTTATTATACTAACCACAAACTGTATCCCACAAAGGATTTACTGCATGAAGCAACAAAATCAACTTGAACCAAAGCAAGTCGTCAGTGTACAATGCACAGAGAGGTTTTCCTCATTCCAATAGAAAAAAAAATCTCCAAATACATTCAGACACCAATCGCTACCAAAACTGCAATGGAAGAAGTAACACAAACAAATCAAACAAAATACTTGACCATCTGAATTTCTTTCTGCTTGAAACCACATTTCTCATAAAACGCTCTATTCTCCAAACTGCAGTCAAGAATCACCTTATAACACCCCATCAAACAAGCATGATCCATGAGGAACGCAATGATTTTCTTGCCTAATTGCATTCCTCGAGCATTGGTGTCAACCACAACATCTTCAATGTGCCCAACTTTGCCACAATTCCTCAAAAATTTCTTCTCAATGAACACGCTCCCCGTTGCAATAATCTTACCAGAACATTCATCTTCAACAACACAAATCACGTGGTGATCTCCAAGGGAGCTGATCTCTTGAAATCGATCTTCAAAATCCTTGTCAGATACAGAGTCACAAACAGTTAGTTGCCGCAATAGCTCTATGAAACCCTTGCTTTTGTCTGAGATCTGTAATCTACGGACTTGAAACTTCGGTTCTTCGCTGGGCAAGTCACCGGCCTGCATCTTTTCCAAGTGGGACTTTAGGATTGCCTTAAGATCTGGAAACATTCATTTGGATAAACAAGGAGAAAGCATCAAATCTCTGAAGAGTTATCTGTATTGCTTTTTGAAGCACAATACAGTACTTGGTTATAGTTCTCTATGCTTTCTAATCAGCTGCACAGCATGAGCAAGCCTGCTCAAATCAAGTTACAGAAAGAAGGCCAAGCCTCTCCTGTTTATAGCTTAGCCTCGGTTGGTTTGTGAAAAATAAAGTTAAGCAATGGCTTAAAAACTTAAATAACAACAAAATTTATATTTTCGAAAGGAGGGGATAACTCTATCGACAAATATCTATGTTAAGCTCTAGCTCTTTTAAGTTCTTTCATACTTGATGCTAGCATGGAGAGCAAAGCTAATTCCCCCCTTCTGAAAGAATACGTGTAGCTGATGCATTAGCAGTTTAGCACCATCACGATGCATTTAAACAGAGAAAATAACAGCAAATCTAGAACACTAGTAGGACTGCATTCACAAATATCTCCAGGTAGGGTTTCCAGCAAAATTTGTTTTCGAAGAAACCTGCTAAGGATATGAACCAATTACTAGAATGGTAACACAATTGAATTACAGCTTGGTAGGCTGCACAACATTCCATCAACATATCAAATTTTCCATCTCCTTCAGATGGTATGCAATAGTAAAATTTATCATCAAGACACACTTTCACATTTTCTTGGTCAAGATTATTCATACATCATGTGTTCATTTTGTAGGCTAGTTTGAGGAACCAAGGAAGTGTATGATTTCTCAAAAAATAAGCAAACAACATAAATTGAAACTTTTAATTCTTTTTCTTTTTCTTTCACATATATTAAAGCATGTCATCTTCTGAGTATGCTAAGTACCTACAATAACAGTATTCGAGTTCTCTAAAAAAATAAGATAACATTGTTAAAATATCAGCATCCATAGTATCCATAGAGAAGGTCTCAAGGTCCCCTTGCCAATATTACAAAAATATATAGGGTGATATATCGATTTTACTAGCTGATATTGGGAAGTATCAGAATTTTTTCAGAAAATACTTGGAATAATAAAATATTTAAACATCGGTTGCCACGAAAATTATCGGCCGATATCTCGGATTTCTGCGAGTTATTGCTTTTGTGGGACTCCTCCAATATCATTGATATTCTCAAAATTTAAAACACTGACCAACTAGAACAAGAAACATTCATGTTATTGTATTGATATTCAATACAATAGTGTCTAGGCTTTAAGCTGGTTCAGACTTTCTCCTAAACAACAAACTTCAATTCGTGAAACATGCATTTCATTCAAATCTAAAAGAAATGGGTTCAGTAATATATAAGGGTGACCTGAAAAATAACTAACAATTTTTTTTCACCTATAGGAATAGATCGTACAATAGCGCAAGTGTTTGCCTTTGTATTCTGTTTCAGTGATCTGACAATGAAGTACCATCTACACGGTTTTGGATACTGGTTTCAAATTGGGTTCATCACTTCCTCATGACAATAACGAAAACAAGCATTAAAAGAATAAGAATTTCACAATTAGATAAGATTGGCATGAGTAAGATTGGGGAATTTTACCTTTACCTCTCAGCTATGGCCTATGGGACCGAGTGGAATCTACAAAGAGGAAGTACAACTGTTCGACAAAATGACTGAGAGACACTCGGAGGAGTCTGTGATTAATGAGAACGTTGGGACTAAAGAGACAAAACAAAGAAGAACGACAGGCAGTTTAGTGGGGTGAACAACATGATGACATGGGCCAAGTACACGTGGACGTGGGAGTATGGCTTTGGACTGATTGGCACAAGCCCATTTCTGTGAAAGAGCAAGAGAGACGTCAGGCCGGAATCAGTAAGCACCGAAGGACCCAGAAACGCAAAGCTAGAGAAAGAGAATATGGGTTTGGCGCTCTGAGAAAGAGAAGGTAACAGACAGACACACACAGAGAGAGAGAGAGAGAGAGAGAGAGATGGTGAGATCGGCGATTCAGCGCTTGGCGCCGTACCTAGCAGGCCGAATCCGAGAGAACCAGAGGCTTCTAAGCTCCGTTTCTTCGTCTTCTGTTCTTCACGAAGACCCTCCATCTTCTTCTTATTCATCTCCGTCTCCGTCTCCGTCTCCTTCCCTCGATGCCCTTCAATTGACTGAAAATTGCGTCCGGGTACTCGCTCTCTCTCTCGCTTTATTCCATTTTCTTTGTTATTTCGCAAGGTTCGATTTGGTTCTTTTTTCTTTTATCGAGGATTTTTTTTTTTTTTTTCAATTTTCTGTATTGTTATATTGGGTCTTTCAGTTTTGCATCTTTGTGGGGCTTCTCTGTTTTATGGTTATTGAATGGCTCACCAAAACTGAGGAAAAAGAAATGAAATTTCCTGAAACTTTGGAGTTTTTGGTGAGGAATAGAATGAGGATTTTTTCTGTGTACAGAGAGACTAATGAAACCCAGAAGACTTGTTCTATAGAATCATCAAAAATGAAATTCCTATTATGTTGATATTCATGTTCTTTTTCTTTTCTTTCCATTTTTTTGGATAAAAATGTTCTGGGTTTTCCGTAGTTGAAGTCACAAAGTTGATGCCTTTAGTTATTCAATTGTGGGTCGCTGTTGCAGAGAATGAAAGAGCTGCAAGCTGGTGAGGCATCGGATGATGAAAAGATGCTTCGGTTGACTGTGGAAACTGGTGGATGTTCCGGGTTCCAATATGTTTTCGATCTGGATGGCAAAACCAACTCAGATGACAGGTATAGATGCACATTTGTGTGTGTGTGTGTGTTTGCTCACCTGTTTCTTTTCTAAATGAAAACTAAGCATTAAAATGTACTCATTTTTGTTAACAATTTGCTTCAATTTTTTTTAGGGTTTTTGAGCAGGAAGGAGTTAAAGTGGTGGTCGATAATATTTCATATGATTTTGTAAAAGGGGCAACCGTTGATTATGTTGAGGAGCTGATCCGTGCGGCTTTCGTGGTAAGCCAATTTAACTTGTTGGGTTTGTGTGTGGTTTATTGTTTTGTTTTTATGATATACAAAATTGGGTGTACACATCGCGTGTAATTTGTTTTCCCAACATGGCAACTCATTGTTAAGTGAGTTGTTATGCTTATTGATCAACTAATAAGCATAACAAGGGAGGACTAACATTTTCAGAAAAATATCTTTGTGAAGTGATACCTGTCATATTATCTATGTAAATCCTTAACGTATAATGACTTTGAGGCACAATTTGGAACCTTGTACAAGATAAACTTGATCCATGATAGTGTAAACATGTTATAACATCACATATAATCATCAAAACTACTTTATAGATGTTGTAACTTAACTCAAGTAGGCGTTTATCCTATTAAAATTGGGGTTGTGTCTATAGATGCCAGTCTAACTTGACACTTTACTTCCTGTGTTAGGGCCTAGGTGGGCTGTAGCAGCCAAAACACAACTAAGAAATGTAAACAAGGTCCACATTGCAGAGGTTGATGCCAACCTTCATGTCCTTTAGATGTCTGGTCATCATCGTTGTTGTTTTACGGCTATTTTCTGCTTTTGACTAGATTTCAGGCACCCAAGTTGTGTCTTAATTTGGTCAAAGAAGAAAATTAAGTGCTCTAATTTGACATGGTTCATTATGCTTGTCCATGTTTACCTTAAGGTGCTCTTTACGTGTCAGATTCCAGAAATTCAAGCATCATCATCATGCAGTACACAAATTTTTTGTAGTTTTATTTCTAGACTTTGCTAAGCACTATTTATGAATTTTGTAAGTGAGTAAAGTGATACACTAAAAGTCCTATTGATGTCTGGTCATCATCGTTGTTGTTTTACGGCTATTTTCTGCTTTTGACTAGATTTCAGGCACCCAAGTTGTGTCTTAATTTGGTCAAAGAAGAAAATTAAGTGCTCTAATTTGACATGGTTCATTATGCTTGTCCATGTTTACCTTAAGGTGCTCTTTACGTGTCAGATTCCAGAAATTCAAGCATCATCATCATGCAGTACACAAATTTTTTGTAGTTTTATTTCTAGACTTTGCTAAGCACTATTTATGAATTTTGTAAGTGAGTAAAGTGATACACTAAAAGTCCTATTGAAATGAAAAGGTTCCAATATATTTTCATTTTTCCATATAATTTTAAGGTACATACTCTTCTCTTTCAATAGAATGGTGCAAAATTTTGAGCTTTCAGCACAATGGAACCATTTTAAGAAACCATAAGATTAGGGCATTTGGTTTGAAAGGAAACAAGGTTCAAGGTCCATAGGCTCGACTGTATTTCTGTTATTTAGATATGCTAATGACCATGCTTGGGGATTACTTACACTAACATAAAATTTGCATTTTATTTCTTTGTTTCTTAGAGCATATCTAGCAAAATAGCCAAATGGCTCATAATAGTCAGATTTAACTATTACGAGCCATTTTTTGTCTCCAACAGAATAAGAAAAATAACATTTTTCTTTTCTTCTTGTATGAACAGCAAATAGGCTCTTTAGCCTATTCACTGTTCACACTAGATTTATTTTTTTAATCTTCTCTCTCTCTCTCTCTCTCTCTCCCCCTTCATGGAAGACAATCTCTGCAACACAACCCCTTTGCTCTTCCCAATCCAAGCCCACTTGCCTCTGATTTTTAGATCTCCCCACCTTCAGATATGTTCGTGATCCACAACCCATTTGCTCTTCGCAGCTGATTACTTCTCAGCCAGGGCAATTCGGAGAATCTAAAGAGAGGATTCTACTTGCTGTCTGTCAACTTCGTGAACATGTCCATGTTCTTGGCCATTGCTATGGCTGTGAGTTCCTTCGAAAAAGCCTGGGCTTTTATATTCATGATGCCTGAAGAGTGAAGCGTTGCAAGGAGGAAACGGTTGCTTCGAACAGGGCTAGTTTTAAGGAGGAATGAGTGCGTGGCTGAGAGAAGAATGATGACGATAGAAAACCAATGAGGATATCAGAGCAAGGAGTGGATTGCATGTGAGCTGTGTGGGTAAAATCGCTAAGTTTTATTGATTGAGCAAGAGAGTGGCTGATGGATCATCTGAATGGTGCAATGGGGGCTAGTAACTTGTGGTGAGAGGGAGAGGGCAGAAAGACCGAAGACTTGAGAGAGAAAATAAAACAATAAAAAATAATTGAAAATAATATTTAAAATAAAATAGATAGTAGAATAGAGAATATGTTGAGTGTATATTGAAAAAACAATAGCTAAAGTAGAAATTTGTACTTTTTCGGTAGCTATTTTAGCAACTACTGCTGAAGATGCTCTTAGTGATGATTTTTGTATGGTCATATGGTATCATCAAAATATCTTATTTGTAGTAGGTGATGCAGCTTTGGCTAAGTTCTGGTGTTATGTGCAGGTGACAGAAAATCCAAGTGCAGTGGGCGGGTGTAGTTGTAAAAGTTCTTTCATGGTGAAACAGTAGCGTCGTTGCAAGTACCTTCCCCCCTCCCCCGTCTTCCGGCACAGTGAAGAGGTCATTCGAGTTTAGCCCTAATTGGTCATTACTTCATATAATTTTTTTTTCTTCCCAATAACAACCATTTGAGCAAATTGACCATCTTTGTATAATGTCATTGGATGTAAGAGAGCAACTTGTAACCACAAATCTGTCATTTACCTCCTCTTGTAATTTTTCATCTTTGATGGCTTATATTTTGCATTTCCAACACCGATTTTTATTAGCTTGTAGCTCTTACAGCTTCTTGATGATTGCTGGCTTGTGGCAACTAGCAAGCTACAATGCTACATAAGTATGTATTGCTGTAGATTCTGGAGATAGATGTAAAAATGGTTTGGATGGCACCTGATGTTTGCTCGGTTATAAATCAGATTACTTATATTTTAAAAGGGATTTGAGCGATCGATATGATTCAAAAGCGAAGATGGTAAAAATTGATCCTCCTCATACAAAGGAAGCACCTTGAATAGCTTTAGAGCTGCAACCAAAAAGAGACACTGGGATGGAACCACGAGGCCATTTTGATTCCAGTGGAGATCAGTTTAAGCAAAAGGAACAATTAACATTCGCTGCCTGCGGGCATAGCAGTTTCTTTTTTCCATTGAAAGGCCTACCCCGATTTATAAAAGCACCGAAACTTGGTCTTTTGGAGTAGCTTATAGTAGAAAAAGTTGAAGCACAATCATGTGCATGGGCTAATAACGGGTAATACCATTTTAGCCGCATAGAATCAATCCTCAGGCCAGCATCATCAATAAGATAGAATGAGAAAGGCAAAAATATTTTCTTTAATCAACCACCAATAACATCAACCTAAAACAACATTATCAGCATTAACTAAACTCTGAAGCCAAAGAATCCAAAAAGGAAAACAAAAAAACCATCAACAGCATTCCTCAACGATGTCTTGCTAACATAACATTCATAAGACATTTTGCTCATCTCATAAAACAGAGAAACGAACTCAATAGAGCCTGATTGCCGATCCCATGGTACTCTTCAGATTCAAGCACCTCACCTATTTGCACACCAAATGCACAAAATCAGTTACGACTGAAAAGTAAGAAGATAATACACAAATGATAATTAATATATGTAAAACTTACATTTTGCCAATTTTTCTTCAACAATGAAACAAGGAAATTGACACTCATTTGCACGTTCTGGAAGAGCTGCTTTTCCTCCATACTGCAATTCCCCACAGCAACGCCCATACACAGAACCTTCTTAAGTTGAAACTTCACCATTGCTTTTGTTTCATTAACCTTTGACTCCAGAGTTTCCTGATGAGTCACCAGTGTAGGAAACTTACCTGCAGTTACATCCTTTGATGTTATAAGAAAGATACTGAAGAATCTAGCAGCCAAACTAAATTCTATCATATTATATATATTAATTATATTAATATGATGAATCACACGAAGTTGGGGCCCACCAAAACGAAAATCCTACAAAATGCGAATCACTAATCAAAATTCTAAATACCTGAGCATTTCCAAATTTTCAAAATATCAACCAGAGGACTAATAAAGGAAAAAGAAGAAAGCAATTACGGGTAAGTTCAACAGTTGTTTTAGAACTACCGAAAAAAATGGCTAGGTTGACAACAAGACGATACAGCCCCTTGATTTAATGCTTGCAAATAACAGATCAAGTTCCACACTTTGTACAATTAAAAGACTTGCAATCACAATCAACTGAAAGACATAAGAAGCCATCATGCTTCTTAATTATCAATATTAAGAAGATGAAACTTCCATCTGCTACTATTGTTGCTACAGGGAAATGTCTAGCAATCCTCATTCCGAAAACCAATATAGCTCGGACAGATAAACCAGCAAATAACCTATGGTATATATCAATGTCAAACAAAGACCAACTCTTACACTGTCAAGACCTAATTGGAAAATTCTAAAGCCAAAAGAGCTCATACCACAACCAAAAACTGAACCTTACCCTAACGTTTTAATACCAAAAAGAGTAAAATCAGCTAAAATATACAAGCCACTTGCCTGCCTTGTTAAGACCAGGGCCCAAAAGGCGAGGAATCTGCTTAATGATAGCTTCAGATGCTAAAAAGGCATGGTACTTCTTGGCCAGCTTCTTGACCAACTTCTTGTTCTTGTTGAGTTTTTTCAACCCCTCCACATCCATATACTCCAATCCTATCTTCTCAGCCTGCGGTAAAAGATAACCAAAACAATTGAAAAATCATTAAGCTTTCCAGTACAAGCAACCGCAGTTGTATATATATGTCATTAAATCGTAAAATTGCACTTCAATTTGTATCTTCTGAGACATGAACACACATAATATGCAACAAAAATAATACGCAACAATAACCTAGATGTCAATCAAAGCGCTTAATAAATGACACCACCACATAAGGGGCTAAGAAAATATAGCTAAAACCTAAATGCGATAAAGAATCCATAAAAGAACAATACAGGCATAAATGTCAATTCAAGCGTACACACGCAATTACAATAATACAATTAAACACGTTTTTACACGCATCTCACAGTTGATTTAACTAAAACATGATCTCTTATAGCATTCATAGAATACATTAAAGAAATTGGAGTACAATATAAAACCTCATACAAAAGTAATCTATGAATGAATGAGTGAACGAGATTGGGTCACCTCTTCGACGTGCTGAGCGTCACCAAGCATGCAGACCTTCATCTTAGGTCGAGGGATGTGGGGGAGCCTCACGGAGCCACTGAATCGCTTGTCCTTCTGGGGATCGTAGTTCTTCAACCCGATTTGAAGTTCCACAGTCTCAGTGAACTTACGATTCTTCTCCTTCGCGCTGTTCAACACCTGGGAGATCACCTCCCTAAGCGTATCGCTCTGAAGCTTACTGTTCACAATAACACAGAGAACAAATAAAGATAAGAATAAAACACTGCGATAATCAAACAAAATTGTTAGATTCATTTTGGAGAAGTTACCTCATGGGTAGAGCTTTGCCGTTTCAGGTGCTTCTCCAATGGCTACTCTGCAATAGAGATAATCAAACAAAACAAGATTATTTAGAGAACTAATTGAGGAGATCTGAGATATTTAGGCCTTTGGGAGTTGGGGAAGAATCAGAAACCCTATAACTTGTGGGAGAGGCGTATACCTTAGAGAGAGGCTTCGGAGGCTGCGTTGAGCGATAGCAGGTGATAGAAATGGATGGGAAGTTATAACGAAAACCCTAGCGACGTTATGTTTTTTTTTTTTTTTTTTTAACAAAAAAAAGAAAAAGAAAACCTAGCCACGTGTTGCGGGTTGAAGTCACGTGCTTTTGAGTCGCAGGTTTTATTTTTTCTTTTTCTATATATCTGCTATTAATGGTTGCACGCGAGATGTGTATTTCATTAAAAAGTAAATAGTTATTATTAAAAATAAAGAACGGTGGAATGAAATAATTATTTTAATTTTTTAATTTGGTGACAACGTATATATCACCAATGAAATTAAACCTAAATTACTTAAAAAATTCACATAATTTCTTATTTTTCTAAAAAAAAACTTTAATCTTTTTTTTTTTTTAAATGAATACGTTCAATATGTGGGTGGAGATCTAACGAGTTGGTTTTTGTTTAGGTCGTTTGAAAAAATTAAAGAAAAATATAGGTTTTTTAAAAAAATAATGTTGTCTATTCTCTCATGAATAGCTAATCCTAAGAATATGTCATTACCAAATAAATGAATAACTATTTCATTCTAAATACTTATTATACGAACCACACGAGGCCTTAGGTTGTGAATTGTTGACATCTTAAGCTGCTTGTAATAGATTGGCCATATAGCTTGTTCTCTCTTATAGATTGTATGTAGTATATCTCAATCCAATAGTCATTCAGTGACGTTGATTTTTATTTTCATGCTGGGTAAGTACCTCATTCAGGGTACGGATGTATAAGTAGGACGGTTATTAACCGCTAACTAACTATATATATATATATATATTATTTTTCTTCTTCTTTTTTACTTTGGCGTTTAAAAGAAAATGAGTTTTGAATTTTTATAAAAAACGGTTACGAGTTAATAACCGACCTTGAATAACCACATAACCGCTAATCAACCTAGTGGTTGCAATTATTTAAAAATGAATAATCGCATAAACTGGTTGCATAAAGAAATAATCACAATCGCTTGTACACTCTTTCTTCGGAGTAAATGGAAAAGGGTGACAACATTTTAAAATTTTGAAGTATTTTATTAAAGACCATCTTCTCAAATTTTAACCATTGTTTTAAAATCAAATGGTTCATATTTTATCAAATATGCATTTGTTGCTATATTTACTTTTCACAATGCCGCTAAAACACAGAGAGTTGTTAAAAGTAAATATAATAATAAATCTTGATAGGACAAAATCAATCATTCAATTTCAAAACAACGGTGGTTGAGACTTTCATGGCTTAAGCCACTAAAGATTAACAAGTTATGAACTAATATTTTTCCAAGTTTTATTTTTACTTTGGCTACTTTTACTACAACATGGTTGCCATCATAAACCCACAACGTTGAGTTTATGGGATGTGCAAAATGAGAGCAACTCAACTAATTGTGTGTACTTAGAGATTTCGATTATTAAAGAAAAAGGGACACGTATGATTTATGCTCTGTTTGTATTGGCGTAAAATGTTTTTTAAAAATAATTTTAGTATTTTACAGTATTTGGTGGGGGCGAAAATAATGGTCAACGAAAATCATTTTCAGTTTGACCGTAAAAGCTTATTTAATTTTTGAAAAATCGTTATTGAGATTTAAAATCTTCATTATTACATGCACGTTTGTGAGAATCTGCCACTGTCGGACATTTGAATTTGTTGGTAGTTCGAATCTACAGCCGAAGGTGCTGGATTTTGGTATTTGATTGTCAGAATCCGGCGGCACTCGCCGAATTCTAGCGATGGTCGACCGCCGGAATTCGGCCAATGACGAAATCCGGCAACATCCTGTGGCTGTCACCGGATTCTGACAGGCCGAAATTTGGCCAAACTGGCCAATGTCCGGCCGAATCTGGCCAAACAAACCGGAATCTGGTCAAACCGGCTGGATTCCGATAGTAAAGCCGGAGTCCGACCAGTACAGCCATATTAGGCATGATTCCGGTCAGTACAGCTGCATTAGGCCTGATTCCGGCCAGTACTGCTGGAATATGACTTGCCGAAATCCGGCAACGACGACCGAACGTTGCCGAATTCTAAGGGCTGTCACCAGATTCCGTTTTTCGCGGTTGAGATTTTTCCGTACGTGCCAACTATCAAAAAAATATTTTTAAAAAAATCATTTTTTCAAAAAAATAATTTCGTCAAAAATATTTTACGACGGAAATCATTTTACATTGAAACAAACATAGCATTAGAACCAAAAAGTCCCAATTAACTTATAATCATAAATTTGAATTATTTTTCTTTCTTTCTTTTTCAACAGTAGGATTTTGAGCGCGTAACAGTTATTTATTATATGTAAATCAAAGCACCTAGATGGTTCTTGATTTAAGTTCAGAGAGCAACATAGCCACACGCTAAAAACAAAACGAGCAACATATCCATATATACAGAGGGCTCAACACATCTTCCTCAATTTCACAGCAAAATCATGGATCATTATCCTATTAAATTTGGATGTGCCTTTACCCCCATCAAATTATGTGTATTTAATGAGTAAAACCAACAGCCAGAAAACGAATATGGAGATAACCTGATTAGAAACTCTGAAAGTTAACTGAAGAACACAATGTTCAGAGATGAATCAAGTAGTCATACAGAATTTATACCGATTTAAGACTTCCAAACAGCGTGGATGAATGAACCCATGCTTGGAAAATATCTTGGAAAATGTCTGATGCACACAAGCATACAAACACTTATTGCAAACATGCACAATGCTATCTAGTACATAAATGCTTCAAACTTTCCAAAAGTATTGAACTTCAAAATCACCAAGGAGAGAACAATTCATTCTTCTGATTGTCTTTGCCCCAAGCCTGGAATGTCTTCGTAACGTTTCTGCAGCAAGACAAGAACATTATCATTAAAATTTGGAGATTATCTGGTGAATAGCTTCAACAGAAATTCATAGTTAAAGTTCATAAGGGGGTTATCAATGGGTCCTCAAGTAATTTTTCTACTAGCATATATGCAAATGAATACCAAGTAACCTCCAATTGGACAATGACTTTAAACATATTAACATTTCCCTTGGCCAGATTGAAATTTCTAGATTTATTATGGCTCCGTTTCTGTAAGTTATTGTAAGGGGGCAAATGCCATAGAGAAGAACTTACAAATATAGCATGGTTGTTCAGGCTATCAAAGGAATCAGGAGACATTT
Organism: Alnus rubra; assembly: GCA_028654335.1. Lineage (NCBI taxonomy): Eukaryota > Viridiplantae > Streptophyta > Magnoliopsida > Fagales > Betulaceae > Alnus > Alnus rubra. The sequence continues at coordinate 1,999,986 of JAJPGS010000281.1, forward strand.
TATCTAAAACCAAATGCTGGATTTTGAAATACTCCAAAACTAGAGAAGCAAGTTGGCACAAATCTTTTTGCAACAAAGCTTCATCATTACCAAAATCTGCAACTTCTTTCAAATGTATACTTTACGAAGTACGTATTGCAACTGACCAATCTTATAACAAAATGTATCATCAAATTCACATATAAGGGAAAACTTGATTTCTTTCTTTTCCAAACTTAAGTTGCACATGAGTCTATTGATTCTAAAGCTTAAATCATTTCAATCCACCCCCGATAGAATAAGAGAAAAAAGCAATTTGCAAAAACAAGGCTGACTAAAATACTATTTTTTTTTTTTTGTTCTTTTCGAAAAGCTGAATAAAATACTGATAAGATTAAGGTAAATCAGAAAAAATCTTTTAAGCTTATCAGAAACTAATCCTACGATCATGTAAATTTCAATGATAGGATCTGAGTTTGAATTGAATTCAAATCCAAATTCAGATTGGATTATCAACAAAAATTTCATTCTAACCCTCCTAAGTGCAACAAGGACATGAGCATCCACATGTGCGTAAGAAAAAAATCTAATAATTCCATTAAAAACCTCTGGCCGTATGGCAAGAATCGTTCATATAAAGGAATATAAACAAAAAAGAAAAAAAGAAAAAAGAAAAAAGAAGCAATTGATAACAATGCAATTGATGCAAAAATGTTCACGCTGTTATTTTGTATAACGATTTGCATCTAACAGAAACTAAATTAAAACTGCTTGGCTGATTGGGATCATTAGTAACCACAACTCATTCCAAATACTAGAGCTCAACCATAGCAGGTCCAGAAAAAGGCATGATTCCTATGGCACACTGGGGAACATTTTATATAAAATGGCTATATAATGCATCTGACGCACTGTGAAATTCATTCAAGCGTGTAAGAGTAATAAAACAAACAAAAATTAAGGCAAAATATTAACACAATAGATGTCATACCCCAACATTGTTGTATTCCCAGAGCTTATGAACTCCATAATCCACAGCCTGCACCCATTTCAACCAATGCTATAAGAAACCTCTCAATTTTAACAGTAACATAGACACAGGGTACATTAATTACCCACAAAATTATGCACGAAAATCATTTTAATCCATTTCTCTTAATGCTGCCATCTCAATCAACACAAACAACCAAAAACGATTAATAATTCCCGAAGCTCTATTTGGTTGCTCACAATATGTACGGTATCAAATATTGCAATTTTAAAAGTATAGAAAAATTACTATCAAACAAATCATTCAGCATTCTTTCTTTTGGTTACATTTATAATCCGAGGTCGCACGGCAATCAAAAATAACATAGCCATATAATGGATCTGACCTCACTGCTAGACTTAAATTAAATGTTGACCAGAGCGTGTGATTCAAAAAAAAAAAAATCTATCATTTCCTTGACTTTTTCCTCAGATTTTTGGCGACCAAACAGAAAATGATGAAAATAGAAAAAATCAAACAAAATAATATTGCAAAATCGAAGGTGAACAAATTTGTAGCCTTACTCGTTCTCCGAGGAAAGCGCCGGCGATGACGAAGGTGGCGTAGACGGAGGTCCGGCGCATGAACACCTTGTAAATCCCTTCGAAAAACCCTCCGCCGCCGCTTCTTCTAGCCGCTGAATCCATGGCGATTTCGCTGGCTTGCTGTTGTGCCTCTGTCCTCGCTCCTGATCTCGTGCGCTAGGGTTTACAGAGCGCTCTCAGCGTTGAATGGGATGGGATTGGGAGGTCGATTTTGGAATTGTAAATGGTTTTGGGACGGGTTGGCTTTGAACGGGCCGCAGAGGAGATGGACCGGTCAGGATGCGCATCATATGGGCCAGTCTAATTGGGCTTCGTGTGAAGTGTCAATTTACTATTGGGCCATGAAAATTGTATTTTTTTTTTTTCAACTATGAATAACAAATTAAGACAGAGTAATCCAGCAAAAAGCACCATAAAAAAACAAAAATTAAAAGGGAATGCATCAAATGAATGATGTGACCTTATTGAATCTTGAGACGAACGACAAGAAACGTCGTCGCTAATTAAGGCAGTTAAGCAAGCCGTAAATAGGGACATGACCGTCATGAGACTCTTTAACCATATCCAAACTCTCCGAGAAATGAGTTAAGATAAGTTCATGATCTTCGTGATACACTTCAACCTCGTCCAAATGCCTGAAGGAGAACAAAGACAGCAAACACATACAAATAAAGGGAAATACATCAATTTAATAACAACAATACTATAATAAAGCCAAAAACAAAAACAACACAACAAAACTAGCACGGGGAACTTAAACTCATAGCTTGTAGACAACCCTACAATTTTGAGAGGATGAAAGTTATAACACTCTAGAAAAATTTAGAGCTTTTTTTTTTTTAATAAATAGAACCCAAAGAAATTTTTTGTATAATAGATTAAAAGAGTTTAAGTTTAAGTTGAATTCTTTTATAAAGATTTTTGGGATAAATATGAATAAAATTATAAAAGAGAGTTAAAAAAGAGGGGGATTCTAGAATTTCGGTAGGCTTCAACTTGTTATGCACGTTTGCTGAAAATGGTGGCCTTGTTCCTTCACACGTGGCATGTAATCCAACATACTCTTTTGTGCATGTAAATGAAATAGATGATTAAGATATATATCTATTACATGTATGCTTTACGTAAATGTATTTTTATGCTCAAGTTCATGTTTCCCTTATATTTCAAAATAGGGGCGTGACAAGATGGTATCAGAACAAAGTCAACCGTAAGTTGACTTGCTAAAAACCTAGGGAACGACATGGAAACCTAGGCTTAGGATAAGTTGCACCATTACACTTACGATTAAAATTTATTTTTAAAAGATAGGAAACTCTAAATCATGACTCGTTGCAGAGAGTTATAGCAGACGGAGGAGAAGGATCAATGCAAGGCATGAGAACCGAAGCTACCCTCGACATGGCCCAAATGTTCCAAGATATGGCTAGGCAGTTCGTCACAGCCATAGCCGACTTCAGAAGCGAGGCACCTCGCGACGGGGAGCAAGGTTGCCAGTTCAAAATATTTGAAAGGCTTAACATCCCTATGTTTGACGAGAAACATGTCCTATAGAGTCTGAAAATTTGCTAGTAGATGTTGAATAAATATTACAGCTGGCAGGATGTACAGAGGAACTGAAGGTACAATATATAGCTTACAGACTATTAGATGAAGCCAAACGATAGTGGAATGCCAAGAAAGTACTACTAGTCCAAGAATTATGAAGTGAAAGGGCGATCTCTTAGGAACGTTTTCAAAAGGAGTTCCTTCAGCATTACTTTCCTAAAATCCTTAGAGACGCTAGAGCACAGGAATTTATGGACCTCACCCAAGGGAATATGACTGTCGCTCAGTATGCTACTTGTTTTAATGAGTTAGCTCGCTTTGCTCCGTATTTGGTAGCAGATGAGGAGAATTGAGTGAGAAAGTTCGAACAGGGTCTCAACCAGCGAATTCTTGACCGGGTTGTATGTTTCGAAATTAGGAATTTTGTGGAATTGGTTAACAAGGCTTCTTTGGCTTAAGATAATATTAAGAAAAATGTTGTAGCAATGGCAGGTTCACGGAAAAGAACAACACTCCCAATGAACGGTAACCAACCCTCTTGGAAACGAAGGCAAAATGGAGGTAATCAAGGAGTTGATTTTATGGAGAACATACCGGCCTCATTCAACGACATGCTTTGGCCTAAATGTAACCATCCTCATCAAGGGCAATGTCGTATAGGAACCAACGTATGCTTTTGGTGTGGTCAAACTGGACATTTCATACGAGATTGCCCAAAAACAAGGGTAGGAGCCAAATCCAAGCAAAAGGGAAATGGACAAAAGCAGTTTGCTTAAGCTAGAGTATACGCTCTCACACCAGGCAAGGCAGAGACAAAATAATGAAGTAGTGACATGTACTCTACCCCTATTTTTTGGCAAAGTGTTAGTCATATATATATATTGTGTGATTAGTTAAACAAATTTTGAGGACCAAATTTTTATAAGGAGATAAGGATATAACACCCCATAAAAATTTAGAGCTTTTTTTTAAAAAAATAAAAATAAATAGAACCAATGAAATTTTTTGTATAATAGATTAAAAGAGATTAAGTTTAAATTGAATTCTTTTATAAAGATTTTTGGGATAAATATGAATAAAATTATAAAAGAGAGGGATTCTAGAATTCCAGTAGGCCTCAACTTGTTATGCACGTTTGCTGAAAATGATGGCCTTGCTTCTTCACACGTGGCATGTAATCCAACCTACTCTTTTGTGCATATAAATGAAATAGATGGTTAAGATCTATATTTATTAGAGATATACTTTACGTAAATGTATTTTTAGACTCAAGTTTGCGTTTCCCTTATATCCTAAAACGGAAGCGTGGCAAAAGTGTTATTACCTATTAGAGTAAAAAGTAAATGTATACATTTTATTTTTCTTTCCCCTTTTCCCCTTTGAATATATATGTATACAAGAAGCAAATGTATACAAGCGCCAAAGTCGTATACAAATAAATGACGTGATAGTAAAATAAGCGATTAAGTTATTGCAGTTGTATAGTAATCTACTAAATAGTATTACTCATACAAGTATTACTATTTTATTTCTCTCTCTTTTCCCTTAAAATTTTATTAATGATTTGAGATATGATACACTTACAACTATTTTATAACTTAGTGACATGTGTCAACATGTGTTTTAGGCTGTTAAAAGAAAAATTAGTGACGATACAACTCCAATAATATACTGATACATATAAACAAGTTATAAAAAGTTATAGGTGTATCGTTCGATTGGATTTTGGTAAGAGAGAATCACTTTTTTTTTTTTTTTTTTCATTTTTCCTTACCATTTATTTTTCTGTATGAATCTGCCCCGATGAATTTAGGCCATTTTATTTTCAATTAGGAATTTAGTTATAAGCAATGAAAATCTTGTACAACTTTTTGTTATTTGCAATTAATGCTTGTGATTTTTATGTGTGAGAGGGAATATGTCAATTTTATAGATTGAGTTAGATGAATTTCTCTAAATTCAATTTAAAGGAAATTTTAAATTTAAGGAACAATTTAATAATAACACAAAGCACATGGAGATATATATATAAAAACCATTTTCCGTGGAGGACTGAAAGTCTGAAACGGGGTCTGTTTTTAGGAGTGAAAAAGGACAACGGCGGCTTTCTGGAATTTGGGAACCCAAAACGACGACGACCCTCTCGTTTTATACACACATAAAACTCAGTAGCACGAGCACACCACGCTCCTCCACCGGTACTCAAACCCCTTACCCCCGGCGCGTCTCCGCGCGTATCAAACCCGAGCTCGTCGGCTCATTTGCGCACGAAAGCAATTCCTTCGATGGAGTTGTACGAAGGAGCGTGCGAGCTGAAGCTGCTCGACAGGCTCGAAGGCCACAGCGACAGGGTGTGGAGCCTGGCGTGGAACCCAGCCACAGGCTCCGCTGGTGTCCCGCTCGTTTTCGCCTCCTGTAGCGGCGACAAGACCGTCCGCGTCTGGGAGCACGCGCCCTCCCCCTCCTCTGGCTCTTGGACCTGCAAGGTTCGCCCGCTCTATATCTATTTGCTCTCAATTTTTCGCTTTATTGGTTTGAGAAATTTTGATAACGATCTCATGTGATTATTCAGGCGGTTCTGGAAGACACGCACACCAGGACCGTCCGATCTTGCGCTTGGTCCCCATGTGGGAAACTACTGGCTACTGCTAGCTTCGATGCCACCACTGCAATTTGGGAGAACGTTGGTGGCGATTTCGAATGTGTTTCCACTTTAGAGGTAGTTAATTCTACATTCTATCACTATTATCCGTTAATGTTAATCTTTCTGATAATTTTTAGTAAATATTTGGTGTTTAATTTGTGTATAAGGGTCATGAAAATGAAGTGAAAAGCGTGTCGTGGAATGCGGCGGGGACGCTTCTCGCAACATGCGGCCGAGACAAATCGGTGTGGATTTGGGAAGTACAGCTTGGGAACGAGTTTGAGTGTGTTTCGGTGTTGCAGGGACATACTCAGGATGTTAAGATGGTTCAGTGGCATCCGACTATGGATGTTTTGTTTTCGTGTAGCTACGATAACACGGTTAAGGTACCTAGGAAAATGTTTGATTACAATGTTGATTGTTTTGTTTCCAAGTCGAATGAGGTTGGATGGTAGGAGTTATGATGCGATGCAATGTTGCTCGCAGGTTTGGGCGGATGACGATGATGATTGGCAATGTGTTCAGACTTTAGGTGAACCTAACAAGTATGCGACCTTGAATCCTTAACCTGTATGTAACGTAGTGTCTGTTTGGTTTAGTGATTTCAAAACATGCAATTTGAAAAAAATAACGATTTCAAAAGACAGTTAATGAAATTGTTATTTTTAAAAATATAGTTACGCGTTTAGTAAAATTTGCTGATTGAAAAAAATAGTGCCTTAAACTACCTCTAAAATAAAAAACGCACTCCTTGCTTGCTGCAAAAATGTGGATTTTCTACGTTTTCTAACTGTCATGTTTTTTTTAGAAACACGCTCCCAAACGGGATACTTTATGCGTTTAAAAATGCACGTTTGGCCTGTGAAATTGCGTGGCCAAACGCACTCGTAATACGTGTTTGGCCTTGATAGATATTGTGTGCACTGATTTATATAGGACTATTGAATAAATTTGTTAACGATGTGTTGATTTAGTCTAATTCGTCTAGGTTGGTTTTCTTGTCAGTGGTCACTCTTCTACCATTTGGGCACTCTCTTTCAATGCTAGTGGAGACAAAATGGTCACATGTAGGTAGGTGAAGGTGAACTCTCATTTTCATGCTCACTAACTGAACTGTTCTTTCTCCTGTCCAACTCTGTAAATGGCATTGTTAAGAAAATATTTCGGTAAACGTTACTGGCTATTTTGCAGTGAGGATCTTACCCTAAAGATATGGGAAACAGACAACATGAATATGCATTCTGGTGATGGCCATGCTCCTTGGTGAGAAATATTCTCCCTTATGTGTATTTGCTGTTTTGTTTTTGGGGCCAGAATGTGCATTTTGTGTTTCACATGTGGGAACTTTCTGTTTTGAGATATTGTATAAATGGAAGGTTACTGTAGTAGATATATGTGTGTGTGTGCGTGTTTCCAATTCCTTGTGGAAGACTTCAACTCCTACTATTCTGAAATACAAGATATATTTGATGGAAGTGCTGTTAGAGACTAGGAAGCATGTGTATGGCAGATTTTCTTTAGCCAGTTCACATGGTACATATGAGTTTGAATCTCCATCACTTCCTCCCCCTCTCCCCTGCCATCTTGTTTCTATTGTTCATTTTTTGTCTACTTGTGTCTGGATTCATTTTCTTCTCTTTTTTTCTTCCTTTTCATTCTTTTTCAATGCCTCTTTGTAATCCTTTTCCGCTTCTCTTGATAAGTCTGTGATGTGAATGTTTTGAACTTAACGCACACCCAGAGAGATGTGCATGAGCAAAACCAACCGCCCCTCCCTGCGGCATGCAGTCACCCTTTCCACCATCACTACTCTTATGGAGGAAAGTATTGTTTGCTGATCATATATCTTCTAGAGGGGGAAAAGCAATGCTTGTAAAGGACTTGAACAAAAATTTGACAAAAATTATGCAACGTGGTTTTCATAATTGAAGTTAGTTTGTTCATCCTATAATTATTTCACAGATTGGTGCGGTGGTTGGCTGAGTCTTTTGATTCCTGATTTCTCATATCCACACATTTAACAAGGTTCCCTCTTTCGTGTTTTCAGGAGACATCTCTGTACTCTCACAGGTTATCATGATCGGACCATTTTCTCAGTTCATTGGTCAAGGTAGTGACAGTAAAACTAATTACAATAAATATTTGTCTCATTTGAGTTCTACATGGAGTTCAATTTCAGTACTTTTTCTTGGATTAAACCCCCTCCACCCACTATTTTCCACTTTAAATTATCAAGGTTAACAAAAATAGTGAATAGTAAATTGGCTATATGCTCTGCTATGACAGTGTGGGTATTGACTGCACATGGCTTGTGCTTACGCTCCCCACCCCCAACCTGCCGAAAAATGAAAGTTTTTGCCTTTGCTTGTGCCCTTAATACCATTGAGTGAGTAGTAGCCTAGTAGTTATACGATTCTTGTTAAAGCTCAAATGTTAAATTCGCCTGAGTGTTAGTTATATACTTGGTCTGAAAAACTTGATTCTTGTATCTTGACTTGGGAGAATATCATGAACTTATCATCATCATCATCATAATATACCCACATTACAATTGTTTGGCATCTAGAGATTAATAGCATATATTAAAGATTGGATACTATGTAATATTCAAGTTAGTTTTAGCCAACTTTCTTTCATATTGAACATACATTAAAGATTTAGCCTGTTTGGTCTAATTACATTCATCTCATTCAAACCAAAATATGTTACAGAGACAAAAAAATTAAATGTACCGACACACATACATACATATGTATTATGTATTTTTCCACAATTCAGGGAGTCAACTTGAGTGAACTTGGTTCATTGTGATAACTAAGCTGTTCCATTACGTTCCTCTCTCTCTCTCTCTCTTCAAATAAATTGTCCCATCAAAATTAATTATATTTGATGTGTATGTGACAGTGAGGGTATTATTGCCAGTGGAGCAGCTGATGATGCCATACGATTTTTTGTGGAGAACAAAGACGGTTTGGTATTCATTAATGTCCCTTCACCTTTCCATTCATTGCTATTATTTATCAACATCGCCAGTGATGCAATGACAATGCTTCATTGTCATCATTTTATCTGAAAAGGATATGGTTAATGGGCATTGATCTCCACTGTCCTGATACATCTTAGCCTCAAATGCGTACTGAGAATGGAATATTTGATAAAAGGAGAATTTCCTCTAGATTATGTGATATGAATGTTTATTTCCTGCTTCTAATTGATAGGGGTATTTATGTTAGTATTCCGAGAAACTCTTTATAATTATTCCATGGAGGATCATCCTTGTACAAATCCCATTGGGACATATATCCAAAGCATATACATATAGTGTGGTTTTCAAATCAGTAATAGAAATTATAGTAAGAATTATTAGAAAATGATACTCTACCTGCAAGTAATAAGCTTATTTAAATTAATTTCCTACCAGGAAAGTAGGAGTCCTTTGCGGAGGTGCTTGCTTTGTCAGTTGGAGTGATGAAAATCTAATTAATTTCTTGAATTTAACAATTTGATTTCATATTCTTGTCCTCATTTTTATCTACTTGCACTAACTAACTTCTTTACACACGCCCTCTCATAGGTCTTTTAAGACATAAGAGTGAATTAGACTTTGACCTTTGTGAAGTTGATAAGGGGATAATAACCCAAGTCTGAGAAAATCGATTTAGCCGATTGTATATTAAATGCAAAGGACCCTTCAAATCCTTGGAAATTCTAGATTACTTGGCTTTCATATGGAGTTTGGAAGTTACCAATTGAGTTGATAGACTCCATTGCGCCTTTTTTTTAATCACAGGTTGATGGACCTTTGTATAAATTGCTGCTGAAGAAGGAGAAGGCCCATGAAATGGATGTAAATTCAGTGCAATGGAGCCCTGGGGTAAGTTTTCTTGGTAGAGACTAATAAAAACCAGGTGCAATCTCATTCACATTGACACAGAGTCGTCTTCTTCAAACATGGTGGAATTGTATTTGACTATTTGCTGTGACTATGTTTGAAGTCTCATTTATCTGTCACAAGATTTTCCTTTAAATTATTGTTAATTATCAGGAGAAACGGCTATTAGCTTCTGCGAGTGATGATGGTACAATAAAGATATGGGAGCTAGCTTCCCTATGTACAGGTCAACATGTCTTCTTAAGCTCGAAAATGTTCTATTTGTCTATTTACCGTGGATTTACTTCAGAATAATGCCATTTTTCACTCTGATTTATCACATTCATGTCACACTGGTTGACTTGACGTGTTTTAAGTGCCTTTTCATGTCAGCCATTTAAAAAATACAATAAAAAAAATCACTTAAAACACACTACGTCAGCTGGTGTGAAATAGGGATGATAAATGGATATGAAAAGTTGCATTATTCAATATTTCGAGTCTCGTCTTTCTGTAGTAACATTTCTCTTATTGTTTCAATTGTCAGGAAATGGCTACTAGCTTCTGCAAGTGCTGATGATAGCTTAAAGATATGGAGCTAGCTTCACCATGTAGAAACGGCTGCAGTTACTATTTGTTGTTATTATTATTATTTCAAATAGACAAACTCAACATTAGTGCAGTTTTGTGGATAATCAAGATAGTTTATTCAGCCAATGGCCTTTACCCAAATAGTGTTGGCCTCCTCAGTACAAGGTGAAGGCCAGGCTTCAAGCTCCGGTCGTATGGTTAGGGAGGGAGTTAATCCTATGGGTATAAAAGAAGGGGATTATGCTTAATAAAAGAAGCTCATTTATAAGAGAAATATGGCTGTAATTACTGTCAAGCAGAAATGTTGACCGTTTGTACTTTAAGTTGGCTATAAGATTAATTTCGGCTTTGGGTTTATAGGCTCTTTTTGTTAATGCTTTTTTTTTTTTTTTTTTAATTATTATTATTATTTTAAGGTATTTTTGTTTATTTGAAAACAAAAATTAAAAAAAGGCTTTTTTAAAACAAAAACGCATAAATTGTCCCATTTGAAATTTCATTTTAAAAAAATGACAATTTCAAAACGCTAACAAATTCTCGTAATCGCGAGCAAATGGTGTGTTTTTAAAGGTTGAAGCTCGATCTTGGTTGCAGGGTTTGGGTTTGAGAGTATTACTTTTAATTAAGAGTGTTTGGCTTTGCAATTTTTGTAGGTCAAAAACACTTTTTTTCTTTTAAATGAAAGTGTGAAAAGTGTTCTATCTGGAAGTGTATTTACCAAAAAATAATGACGATTTGAAAACCTGAAAAAATTTACGAAGCAAATGGTGTGCTTTTAAAAAACACAATTTGAAAGGTTAAATTATAATTTTTTTAAACACTTACCTACGTTTATAAAAAATATAATCTCACAAATTACGTTTTGAAATTGCTATTTTTTCAAAAAGCAACCAAACAATTGCTAAATTAAACCAAATCAATACCAAATTATACTTCACCGACATTGCTAAGTCAACTCTCAAAGTAGGGCAAATGTGTTCGATAAGATTGTTGTGAGGAATTTGTTTTTTTTTTAGTTATAGTAAAAAGTTATTGATGTGAAAGTTTATATGGAAAAGTGAAAAAGTTTTACTTTTGTAATAAATTTTTATATTTAAATAACAATAAAAAATTATTAATGCTATTAAAAATAAGGGTTAAACACTTTTTTGGTCCCTAAGTTTTGACAGCTTTATTTTTTAATCCCTGAGTTTCAATTCGCATTACAGATGATACTTCAATTTAAAAAAATACCAAATTAGTACTTCATTTAAGTTTTTCGTTCAAAAATTAACGGTATGCAACGTGTCAACATCTAAGGTTGACACGTGGTACTATATAAAAAAATTAAAAATTAATTAAAATTAATTAAAATTATAAAAAAGCCACCCCTTGTTTTTTTTTCTTCAATTTTTTTAATATTTTAATTAATTTTTAAAGATTTTTAATTTTTTTTTTATATAGTGTCACTTGTCAACCTCTGATGTTGACACGTGACGAGCTGTTACTTTTTGGACGGAAAACTTGACTGAGGTACTAATTCGATCATTTTTCAAAATTAAAGTATCATTTGTGATGCGATTTGAAACTCAAGAACTAAAAAGTAAAGTTTTAAAAATTAAGGATTAAAGGTGTATTTAACACTAAAAATAAAAATAGTGAAAATGTTTTGAATAAGATTATTGTCATTCGCATACAGTGTTTTTATTTTTGTTTTTTCTAAATTTCTAATCACATCCACAACTTTGACCAACTACTTTTCAATAGCTTGGACACCCCCCCCCTCCCCCCAAACACACACCGCCGCCGCCGCCTCCTCATACCTACTCCCGATGGGCGGATCCATTGCATAATTTGCATGCCTCTGCTACTTTTCAAAATCCTCATATATATTAATTCATCAAACCCAAAAAGAAAAGTTCATAAGTTTATATATATATATAAATATATTCAATATCGTGTCCCTGCTTTGTTTCCCCCTCCTTCTGACTGCCTTACATTATTCTATATGTTCACTTGCCGGTCCTCATCCTCTCTGAGCAAATTTCAGAGCAAACATCAATGACGCATACAGAATTTGTCCATACAAATTAAAGATTATTTCACAAGACTATTCCTGGCATTCAAAGGGCTAATCACAGACATAATATATATCACGTTTTTTTTTTTTAAATATAAACAGTGATTTAACGTGATAATAGAGGCGAAATAAACAGGAAGAACAAGAAAGGAAATCGACGTTGCAATGAATCTCAGAAACCATTGACATATATTCTTTTGAGTATCAAAAACTAAGGATTAAAATACGTGCATTATTATGGTGATGGAAAACAAGGAAAAAGATCTTAGAAAATAAGAATTTAACACCTGTTTTCTATTCTTAATCCGCTAGAGTTTGCTCTCCTTCCCTCTTCGGCCAAAGCTTCACGTGCCGACATGATTCCGGTGGGGACTAACGAAGCATCAAACGCAGAGCAGTCTATCCAATCCTTCAAGAGCTCCTCCTGGCCCCATATATCAGGAATCCAAACCCGACCCGCCACTTCAACGCTATGCCTCTTCAGCCTCTCACGTACTCCTGCATCCTCGGCCGGCAGCATGGCCTCGGCGGCAACAGCTGGCATTAATGCTGTTTCCTGGTACTTTTCTCGCTGATGGGTTTCTGAAGACAACCTTTGTGTATGCTCTTTATGATCATTACGGCTTTCTTGTTGATCATGAGTCTTATGGGTTTTCTTGCGAGTACTGCATGGAGCTGAATCTTGGTGGTCACGATCCATTCTGGTGCGTTTTTCTTTCATGCAATGAGAAATGGTGCTTCTTGGATCTTCTTCTTCTGATGATGATGAAGATGATCGATCTTCTTTCTCTTTATTCTCTGTGTAAATTTGCTTTTGCGTTGTGTTTGGAAATGAAGAAGATTACATGGTGGGGATATATGTGTGGGGGGGAAAGAAGCAAAGAGAATGGGTGGGGAGTTAGTTTACACGTCATCCGCAAGTGGTTTGCTTTTGTATGGTAACTGAAAAGGGTACGTGTCTTGTAAGAGAGTGGGTGCCAATTTCTGTGGTTTAGGTCAAGTTGGATATATGCATACACAGAATTGAAAGGGGGAAAAAAACGAGAGGCTAGATCTATATATGGGAATTGGAAGGAAGGATTCCTTGGAGGGATTTTTGGAGGGTTGTGAGATTGATGTGGATTGTAGGGCTAGAATGTTTTGATTTTTGCCCATTTGGCCGGCCAATGGGGTTTCAGGATTTCATTATGTTGAACAAAAATCAAATAATATATGGAACCCTATTTTTTATTTAATGAGATGAAGACTTGTTTGAGAGGTTCATGTAGATATTTTTATTTAATTTTATTTTTTATGTACACCTCAACTACCACACACCCTTTTTTTTGGTGCTACTTGTTTGAATATACAACTCTTCTTCTTTTTCTTTTAAAAAAAAAAAAAATCTCTCTCTCTCTCTCTCTCTCTCTCTATATATATATATATATCAACATACCCACTTGACAATCTCTACTGTTGTTTTAGATATTATTTTGCTTGTTGAACTCCCTTAGAGCATTTCCAACAGAATAGGTAAATATATAGTTCATAATTATAATTAAATTTGACTATTATGAGTCATTTTCGTCTCCAGTAGAATATATATGTAAAATAGATTTGTTTTTTCCTTCTAGTGTGAATAGTAAATAGGCTATCCTGTCTATTCATTATTTTATATTCACATTACAAATAGTTTTTTTATTATTATTATTTTCTCTCTTCCTTTCCTTCTTTCTCTTTTCCTATTAATTTTTTTCACACTTTTTCCACAAAATGATATTTAAATGCAAGTAGTGAATAAAATAAGAATCTATTTAAAGAATATAAAAAAGTAATAGCTAAAATAGAGAGTTCTACTTTTTTAATAGCTACTTTGGTTGTTATTGCTGGATATGCTCTTAGTTGGTAAGTCGCTAAAGTTTACATATAAGCGCAAATTTTTACGCTCGTAATTTAGCAAAATTAGCAATTTTATCCAAATTTTTTTGGAAGCATTTTCTGTTGTACTTTTTTATTAGATCTTTCCTTTTATAGGGGGAAGGATCCCTGTAATTTTCTTTTTGTCTTTATAGCAACTATATATATATATATATATATGGTTGTCTATAACATGCATGCATGACGCATTAATTAACAGTAGTCTTCTTGTCATATTTTGGTCCCTAGTGTTAATAACAAATTAGATGAAAAACAATTCAGCCAAAAGAGATGGAAAAGAAAGAATAAAAGGAGTTACATGACAAATAAAAATAATATATAATAAATAATAAAACGGATGAGACAAATTCTTGCCTTAAGCTGTAAAACTTCGCCAATTGGTTGTTGATAAACAAATCTACATTCAAAATAATTAGACATGGAAATCTTTGTCTAATCAAATAGTCTCTGTAATCAAATGGACAAGGCTTTCAAAACAATTTGATCGATGGGGCTTTCTTAAAGATAAAGTGTACAATTTATCTCTCAAGTCATAAAAATCTTTCACATCTTTTCTTTAATTTATTCTATTGCTCGGGTGATTTGGCGTCAATCCTTTTGACTTTTGGATTTTACTGTACTACATGTGACTAATTGACTCCTTATCATACTCAATCCTCATAATTTGCTTGGTATCTTTCAGGCTTAGGTTCACTTGTTTCAAACTTTTGCTGCTGTTGCTTGTGATTATCTTTGGTTTATCAGGAATAAAGCCCATCATAAAGGTCTTATCCGGAATGCTCTTGTTATATCTTCTACAATCAACAAGATTGTTTTGGATCATGCTGCTTGGAAGAGTACACTTGTCATCTCTCGTGAAGTTTGGCAGCCGTCTTCCCCTCATTTTTCAATATCAATTATCAGGGACGAAGTCAGACATTTGGATGGGAGGGGCCAAACAAAAAATAAATTAAAATATGTAGTCAAAATATAAATACAAAATATATGGATTTGGTATCTTCATCTTCAAGTTTTCAACGCCTTATTGAGTCTCTTATGTGTTTGAAAAAAAAAAAAAAAAACCGCATATTTTCTACAATAGTACATTTCTCCTCTTTTTTTCTCGCTTTCTTCTCAACTCTACACTACATCATCTACAACACAAACCAATATTTCTTTCATTCAACCGGTAATATCAGTCACAATATGGTGGAGCAGTGCTTTTCACGGCGTAGCTGAACCGCCTATTAATCCAAAATTTCTTCATTAAGATTCTAACTCATGCAATGATCAATATTCTCCCCAAATTATAAACTGTTTCACAAAGAATCAATTGACACAGATAAGCTCTAAAATGTTTTTCCCTCCACACTTTAACAGCAAAATTTGGCTAAAATTTCTAACAGGTAACTTAAATTAAGATTATATATACCAACATGAGATCTTATTAAGGCCACCAGTCCAACATATACCAAATTTGCTTCCTAATTAACTTGACACGTAAGATTAAATTAACCTTAATTCTCTTAATAAAACTACATATAATTTAATAAGAGATATGATTGGGCCAAATAAAACTTTTCTTGCACTACATCATACGTTTATAGTACTAGGCTACCAGCATCATATATAGTAAACTCAAGAATACATATAATCTTATTTTTACTACAATGTGCCAGCTTGTTTCCATTTTTGTCTCATTTATGGACGTTATATAAAAACAAACGTCCTCAAAAATTAAGAGTCCTTTTTTTTTTTCAACTGAACTTGGGGGGGGGGCATGGCCCCTACCGGCCACCCCCCAGTTCCGTCTCTATCAATTATGATACAACTATCAGAGATACATTTTCTGCTCAAGCTGCAGTTTATAGAGGTTCTATTATCAAGTGCGTCTCTCTTATCAGTTCTCCCAATTATGACGAAGCTCTTGCAGCTTTCTTGGCAGCTTGACTGGCGATTTCTTTGGACTTATTCGATTTTATTTTGGAAAGTGATTCGCTTATGATTATTCAAGCTCTCCAATTGCTGTCATTACTTAAGACTGGATAATTACTTCTACTATTTCATTATTCATTCCACAATTCCACCTTTTATTAGCTGGACAGCTCGTAAAATAACCGAAATGCAAACTTTTGTACCCACCATGTAACAAATTGAGCCACAACCAGATTGTTTTCTGGCTGCATTCTCATCATTTCTTCTTTATCTAGTTCTTTTCCTCCCTGTATTAGAAAATATTCTTCTTCCTCCTTCCATGTTTCTTAGCTTTGTTCTTTTTCTCATTGTACTTATATAAAAATAATAATAATTAGACATAATTAATGAGAATATGAACTATATGTCAAATTTTTTTCTTCCCAACAACAATGTTTTCTTAATTAGTTTCACGTGTTGGTATGTGTTTGTTTGTTTGGTTTTTTTTTTTTTTGTGGGAAGTGGGGAGGTTCGGGAAGGACAAAGTTTTCTTCTAAATTAGTTTTGAGAAAAAAAAAAGAGAATCACATATTCTACATACCTATGTCAATTTAATTAGTAAATTAGATTAATTGGAGGAATTTCACCAACTCAATTTAAAGGAAAGCTTTTAATGATAAATCTCTATATATATAGCTAATTGCATAACTAGGTAAATGCAGGGCAGAGCTAGAATTTTAGGTAATGGGTCAAAATTAAAAAATAAAAAATAAAAAATAGGAGGGGTAACAAATTAATAAATGTTATGAGGTTATCCAATAAAAATAACTTTTGGAGCATTTTCTAATTTTTTGGGGCAGTATGATGTGGTTCCACCCGTGTAAATAGAACACAAATATAATGGGTTGCGATTCTTACACAACAAGATTTAGACAACTTTTATATAATACACTGGATTTATGTGTGGGTTTCACTCATATGGGTTTCACCTCATGTGAGTGTGTTGTGTAAAACTTGTGTAAATATCATTTCTCAATATAAATATTAACAAACAATTCAAATACAAGACACTCTTAAAAACACAAAAATAAATTTATATATATATATATAGAGAGAGAGAGAGAGTAATTCTACATATCATATAAATGTTCATCAAATATCCATTAAATAATGGATGATTTTAAAATTATTATTTTATCAAATTTACTATTTAATCAGTCACATGTTAATAATAATTTTAAAAATTATCTTATTATTTAATAAACACTTAATAAATATTTATACGACATATAAAATTACTCTATTATACATTTTATTTTTAAATTACATCAAAAACACCTTTTCAAACCAACACCTGTCAAATCAAATTAACAAATAGAATCCAAAATGTCAGCGAGCGGTCACGTGGGCATGTTTTCCTCCACGGTCAGCATGGACCCCTTTACAACACTGAACCTGATTCAGTGCACATAGAAAATGTGGACAAATTTTGATTAGACTTAGAGTTAATGGTACAAAGATTCGTTAATTTCATAAATCAGGTTAATTGTTTAAGATTAACGGTTAAATCCCTTTTTCCATACTTATGGTTTAAAAATTTTATTTTTTGTACTTCAATTTTAATTCGCATCTTAAATGTTATTTGAGTTTTGAGAAAAAACGAATATGGTACCTCTATCTATTTTTGCATCTAAAATTTAATGAATTGCCATGTGTCTACTCTCGGCATTGACAAGTGGCACAATGCAACAAAAAAAAAAACAGAAAATAAAAATATTTTAAAATTAATAAAAAATTAAAAATAATAAAACTTCACAAAAAATTAAAAACTTGAAAAAAAAAACACTAGTGGCTGAGCCAATCCCTTGGCTGGTCTGGGGGTGGCCCCCAATGGCCAGAGATAAATATGGATTAAGCTTAGGTGCTGTAAAAAAATTTACAGCACCTATGCTGTAGTAAATCTAAGGGTTTGGATTTGATTTCAAACCCTTGAAATCAAATCCAAACCCTTTGATTTACTACAACACCTAAGCCATATCCGAGAAATATATATATATATATATAAGTAATGATTCACTACTACCTAAATATACAAATTTTCACCACCTTAATTTATTTAAAAAAAAAAAAAAAAAAAACTCAAAAAGTAGTAGGGTACCACCTTGCCACATAAGCAAGATGGTGAAAAGTTGTATCTTTGGGTGACATTGAATCATTACTATATATATATATATATATGCCCGACTACCCTCAAGGCCAAACCCTCTAATTTTTTTTTTCTTTGACCATGGACCACCCCCAAAGGCCAAAACCTTTACCTTTTTTTTTTTTCTTTTTTTTTTTTTCTTTAGCCATTGGGGGAGGCCGCGCGCCACCCCCCAAGGGATGACTGCCCAATCGGCAGCCACCCCTTCACTATTTTCTATTTTTTTTTTAACAAAAATAAGTTTTTTTTTTTTTGTTGTAATGGACTTATTGGATATGACGTGGCAAACTAACGGATTCTGTTAACTTGGTAGATGGAAAACGGGTTCAGGGAGTGATTCGTAATTATAATTTACCACAATGACCCTCAATTAATTTTTTGTACTACATGGATCGATCGGGTGATTCGTAATTTAGGCCAACCCTAAAAACCAGATGTGCAATTATCCCTTATATATATATATATATATATATATTTAACAATAGCTTATATAAGGGTTACTATACTTTGATATCAACATAATGAGATAAAAGTAAGATAAACATGTGGGTATATAGCATTATTCTTCGATTAATAGCTAAACCGATCTTGCAACATTCTTTGCTACAATGTATCTAGCCGTCTTGCCAAGTGAGACGTTAAGATTATGAGTGTTTTTAGGACTGTTATTATAAATTTCTTATAAACAAATGTAGTAGTCTACGTAATACTTATTATGTCAGTTACTAAATAATTAAATTTGATTGTATTTGAAATAGTCATATCATATGAACTGTGACGTCAGTTTACAAGAAAATTATAATAACAACTGTAGTATTACAAGAGTTTTTCCAAAATTGATAACTAAATCAGAATGTACTCAAAATCACAAATAGCAAACCACAGAGCAAATACAAAACATATGGTGGATTGGGAAATGAAAAAAAGCTTCACAAAATGAGTGGACTGTGTATGAAAACAAACAATATTCAGTAGCATACATGTGATCTTCTACCATCGAAATTAAGAAGAGAAATTCATACATGGCCTAATTTACCCTGTTCTAAATGCCATAGAGTAACATTTGGCTCCGTTTGTTAATAATTTTTAAAATGTGGTTTTTTATTTTTATTAATATTTTTATTTTTTAAATGTTTTGATGTGACATAAAAATGAATATAATTTAGAGTGTTTTGTATTTTGAAGGTTTGTTGATTCTTTGTCTTTTAAAAGGAAAAAACAAAAGAGAGAAGAAACAAGATTTATCAAACGAAACCATTTATATGGTCTTATATGACGAGAATTCTATACACACAATCCACCAGTTAAATATGGTATCGTAGTGACGATGACACACAAGTAAACTCCACACACCTAATGTTAGAACAGTTAACCGTTGGTTGAGATAGCAATCTGAAGTACTTGAAAAGAAGGGGAAATATTAGCACAAGAGCTTGTTTGAACGCTCGACGGAGGAAAATTATGATGCTCAAGTTAGTATGACCGAAGTGAATAAAGCTGAAAAAGTGAAATTGACTTCTAATATAAAGCAAGTGTGTGTGTGTGCACAATGTGTTAACAAAATAATGCGGAAAATTAAATCATACAAGATTTTTTTTAACGAAGTGGAAACTTAATTAAGAGACTCTGGGGCAGCCAAACCCAGGATATCCACTATTCAGAAGACAAAACTAGTTACAAAGTAGTAGGACTCACATACCCCTGATGCAGTGGTCGTACCTTGAACTCTAACGTGTAACCCAACACGAACGCCTCCCAACCAGGTCTCCTACCTAAAGGGATCTTCCTTTACCTTAGGGCCAACCCCTAAGATAGACTTCACAGGTGATCAAATCACACACTGACAAAAGCTAGAAAGCTAGCAGATCTTTAATATCTCCCTAAACACTATCTCTAAGCTATAAGGAATTCACCATCGAATTCTGTGTCGAATGCATGCCTCGAGCCTCTTATTTATAGGCTTTAGAAGACCTAAAATAGGGTAGAATCAGAGTCTCTGGCACGAGCGTCCGGACGGTAGCCTTGGCCGTCCGGACGGGCTACTGTTTCCGTGTTCGAAAAGCAATTCTGGAAAATTATGCAGGGCCATTCGGACGCTTGATGTTTCCATCCGGACGGTCCCTGCCCGGACAATTCTAATGGCAGTCCGGACCATTAATTTACAGCATTTTTTGTTAGCTTTCCAACGACACCGATTTCGTCCCAATCAGATATTTGAGTAAGACGTTATGACCAAAATACCGGAGGGTGTCCGGACGGCGTCTAGATGGCTTGACCGAGCGTCCGGACGGTCAACTGCAACCGCCTTTCCAAAGTAGCACTGAAAGCTTCCATAACAAGGCCGCGTCTGGACGGTTGCACTTCGGCTGCACGTAATTACCATAATAAGACTTTGAGCCTCCGGACCCTAAAGGCAAATGTTCGGACGGTTGAACTGGTGCACTCAATTTTCATATATGATGCTTGATCGTCCAGAACATGAAGACTGATGTCCGGATAGTTGAACTTTGTATGCACAACTTGCCTTAAGCAGGACATCGTTCGGACGGTTGCAGCCATCTTCCCATAACTGTGACTTGAGGCAAAAACCTTAATGCTTGTCAAACACTGAATGTCGTCCGGACAGTATAGCCACGTCGTCCGGATGGATTCACTGGAACACTGGGATCTTCTCGAACTCTGAAGAGCGTTCGGATGATTTGCCATTACGTCTGGATGGATGCAATCTTGAACTGTTCGAGGCTTCTAGACACTGATGGGCGTCCGGACAGAAAGTTCTCGTCGTTTGGACGGATGTTGCTGATTGATGAGCGTCCGTACGGATACAAGGGAACTAAATTGATTGATTTGAATTCTGCACCGAGTAATCTTGAAGCTCATAACTGAAGTGTAGACTCTTAATAAAGCAACATCCCTGTGAAAACAGCAACATTACATAGAAGTGATTTTGTCCAACAGAATGTAGCCAACACAAAAACTAACAAAAGCAATAAATAGATAATAGTGTCTAAGAGAATGAGGAAAAATCCTTTTTTTTTTACCCCGTCCTTTTATCCCCAACTTGTCATAGCCTCGTGACTCTTGTAGACCATCACTTTCTGTTGGGATAGTGGGGATCAATGCTGATGTACTAAAAGACGGGATCCAATGTGGCGCTTTGTGCCTGTATTCGGATGTATTGGTTAATGGGCCCGGTATTCGGGTCATTAACTGGGAAGACTCGAACTAGTCTCCCAACTAGAAGGTGATAGTGATACTACTTATCAGTCCATCCACGTCTTAAGGGGTAAGGAGGGTAGGTTGGGTGCACAAGAGTTAAATCCCGAAAATAGTTGAAGTCTGGGCCGTTTGCTCTTACAATCCAGGTGGCAGGTACCAAGAAAATCAAACAAATTACCTTTAGTTTTCTAATTGACAAAATTACCCCATATTTTTTTAGAAGTTGTTAAAATTATTTTCCAAAATTTACTTTTACACCCCTCCGGTATGAAAGAATTGAGCAGGCTCATGCTTTGGGATTCTGCCACCATAGCCCAAGTTATTCAAACTTACGCACAAACCAGATAGTTGAACAAAGGGAAGAAGCTCCATAGTCAGCAAATATGCACCGGGCACCCACTATGCACCTTCCTCACCAACCACCTCCTCAATATGTACTCCAAATGTGGATACCTCAATCATGCTTTCAAACTGTTCGACACAATGCCTCAGAGAAACATAGTTTCTTGGACAGCAATGATCAATGGGTTTTCTCAAAACTTGAGGCTTCCAGAAGTGTTGGGAACATTTTGCCAAATGCAAAATGCTGGGGAAAGCCCGACGCAGTTTGCATTTTCGAGTGTTGTTCGAGCTTGTGCTTCTCTTGGGTGGATTGAGATTACGAGGCAAATGCATTGTCTTGCTTTGAAATGTGGGTTTGGTTATGAATTGTTTGTGGGTAGTAATTTAGCGGATATGTATTCAAAGTGTGGAGCGATGGTTGAGGCTTGTAAAGTTTTCGAGGAGATGCCATGTAAGGATGGTTTATTAACTTATAAGAGTATGATCAATGATGGTTTTATGATTGATCATCACGTTCTTTGTAGTACTTTAAGTGCTTGTGGGGCAGTTAAGTCTTGTAACTTTGGGAAGTTACTACATTTGAGTGTTTTGAAGTTGGGATTTGAATTAAAGATTGCAGTTGGGAATGCCCTCACGGATATGCATGCAAAAACAGAAGATATGGAAAGTTCTTCAAATGTGTTTGGGACTGAATCTGAGGGTAGAAGTGTTGTGTCTTGTACTTCTTTGATTGATGGGTATGTTGAGAATGATCGGATTGACAAGGCGTTATACGTTTTTGCTAACTTGTGGAGGCAGGGAGTTGAACCTAATGAGTACACTTTCTCTAGCTTGATCAAGGCTTGTGCTAACCAGGCTGCACTTGAACAAGGAACCCAACTCCATGCTCAAGTGGTTAAATTTAATTTTGATAATGACCCTTATGTTTCTTCAATTCTTCACTACAAAAAAACTTGCAAGTCGCCACTTGCAAGTTGCCACGTGTATGGGGCTCATACACGTGGCAAACTGTTCGCCACGTCTGCGCAGCGTGGTAGATCCGGTTGTTGCGAAATGTACAATTTGCCACGTGTCCACGTTGTCCACGTCGCCACTGTGTCACGTGTCACACCGAACACGCTGCGACACATCAGCCACTTGTAATACACGTGGCTGACGTTTCAGCCGCATGGAATTAATACGCGTGGCACATTGGCCATGTGTATTGTGGTCCACGTGGCTGATAGTCGGCCTTGTGGACCATAATCCACCTGGCTAATGTGCCATTGACTTAGATCCACGTTGCCGACTGTAGGCCATGTGGACTTAGATCCACGTTGCTGACTGTGGCCACGTGGACTTTGGTGGCATTTGCCATGTGGCAATTTTATTTTATTTTATTTTTCCAAAAAAAAAACCCACCAGGCCCCGTTTAGTAATCTCCCTCCCCTACCATCCTCTTCCGTTCTGGGAGAATTTTTTTTTTTGAGTGTGAGTAAAAAGTGATTGATGTAATATAAAGTACAAATAATTTATATGGAAAAGTAGATATTTTTTGTTTTGTAGTGGATTTTTTTATTTAAATAATAATAAAAAATTGTTGATGTGATATAAAAAGTAAAAAAGGTTAAGAATGTTTTGAGTTGATGTTTTTTGGGAAATGTAAAAATAAGGGGAAGGGGGAGGGGAGGGGGTTATTAAACGGGGCATAAGTCCAATACATTTTTGGGAAAAATATATTTTAGCCCCCCAAACTACCACCCTTTCTCTAGATGGCCCCCCAAACTACCAATGCTTAGATTTTGGCCCCCGAAACTACCACTTTCTAATTTTTTGGCCCCATCCGTCTATTTATGCCGTTAATTCTAAACAGAATTCTGAAAATACCCTCTTTCACTTTGAAATTCTCACGATTAAGGGAGGGGTATTTTTGGGTTTTTGGCCAATTTCTGTTAGAATTAACGGCATAAATAGACGGATGGGGCCAAAAAATTAGAAAGCAGTAATTTGGGGGGCCAAAATCTAAGCATTGGTAGTTTGGGGGGCCATCCGGAGAATGGGTGGTAGTTTGGGGGGCTAATATATATTTTTACCTACATTTTTTTACCCAAAAATATCATGAAAATATTATGACAACATTTGAAATTTATCATAAACACAAAATCAAATTACACAAATCAATAATTATAAGTCCAACGGGAATGCTAAACATGAGCCTTTCTTCAGCCTCATGTCCGTCCCTTTCCAGCGTGGCACTGACATTTTATTAAAAAAATGAAATCATTTGGAAAGGCGTCGTCGGCTTCGTTGGAGATCCGGTCGGCTGGTTTCGAGAGAGAGCGACCTGGGCTTCAAAGGCGTCGGAGATCCGGTCGGTGGGCGCCGGAGCAGACCGTTCGAGAGAGAGAGTCGTCGGCGATGGATTGTCCGGTCTGTGCTGGGTTCGAGAGATCGAGAGAGCTAGGCGTCGGAGTCGGATTCGAATTTCCGGTCGGTGGGCCGTGCTACTGGTTTCGAGGGACTCCGAGAGAGAGAGAGAGAGCGGATTTCCGATCGGTGGGAGCTGGTGTCGGCCGTGCTCCTTCCCCACGGTGTGGAGGAACACCCCGGAGACCACCAAGTCGAAGCTGTTGTCTTCGAAGGGCAACCTCCTCCCGTCACCTTTGTTGGAGATCTGGTTGGCTGGTTTTGAGAGAGAGCGAGCTAGGCTTCAAAGACGCCGGAGCAGATCGTTCGATAGAGAAAGTGTCGTCGATGGGCGCTTGTGCCGGATTTCCGGTCGGAGGGAGCAAGGGCGTCGGATTCCGGTCGGTAGGGGAGGGCACGACGTTTTGATTGCTTTTTTTTTTTGTTAAAAAAAAAATGAAAACAAAATGACACGTGGAAAAAAGACTGAAGAGGGACAGATGCGGTGCGCATGTGTAGAAGGACTCAAGTCCAACACAACAATAGATTATGTACTAATAAACGTTATTGTTACTAACAAATTTAAATTACACAAAATATCTACAAATCTGAAGGTCGTCCCTGCGGATCACGAGTTTCCGTACCGGGCATGTACTCGCCAACAGGCGATTGCTGTGCAAGTGATGGTGTAGCAGGCGATGGTGTCCCGACGGGGGAGTGCTGACTCAGCTGTCGTCCAATAGGCGACAACGGACCTATCGTTGTCGCATTAACTGCAAGTAATGAAAACAATTTAAAATTTTGATTATATGCATATCAAGTCCATAACATTGATTAAAAATAAGCAGTTTACACAATATTAATCATACATGCAGATGCACTACTAACAGACAATGTACTACCACCGTTTGCAGGTGGAGACTGCCGAGCACCCGGGCTCACATGTGATACTCCCATGGAAGTGAGCACAGCCTCAATTTGTCGCAGGCGCTGCTCCAAGGCGTCATTCCTCTGGGTCTGAGCCTATAGCAATGTCTCCATTGTCACCACCCTGCTCTCGTGTATGCAACAGCCTCGAGATGTGCACTGGGATGATCCTCCTTGTGAGAGCCCGGTATAAGAAACACGTCCCACGTACAGGAGTAACGTTCTGGCCAACCTGCCGAACCCTCCCCGCGTACTCAGGCCTCCCCAACGCCTGTTCGTACGCGTCATTTGATGCCCAACGCACCGTGTCTTCTGACACGCTCTGAGTAGCGGCATGATCATTGGATAAATTCTGTGTCATCCTCTCTTGTACGTCGTGAACATAAAATACACAGGTTGTCAATATATAATTTATCACACGCATAACTTTGAAATATTAGTAAAATAGATCAGTAACATACGCATAGGACCCGTGTACGTTCGTTCGGGTGAGTGCCGTCCTTCCTAGTGTGCGTCTTCACGAACGACTCCGCTCGAGTGGGGGCCGTGCCAGAAGTAGTTGCCTGACGCCGTCCAATTGAAATAAATAACAAACAATAATATTAATTTTTAAAAAAATAATTATATACTAATATTATAAAATCTACATATATATGTTCATACCTCATCATGATTAAATATGGCATAGCTTTTCAATCCCAAGCAATGGGGGAGGTCGTTCTGCTCCCGCATCCGCTTCATTCATTCACAGGTCGCCTACGCAGTGAACATTTCATAATATTTAAACATTGACACACTTAAAATAGTAATAAACCTAATTGAACAATTATTGAAAATTCACCATTATAGTAATACAATCAAATACCTACATACCCTTTTCTGCTTAATGCATCAATCCCTCAGCAGGTACTCCACATCTGATGGGTCATACTTGTCAAAAAATTTGTCCGGCACTCTTGCTCGTATACTTTTGGGGGTGTCACCCTCTCGAATATGTAGCTCTTTTTTAAATGAGGCCTTCTACGAACGGTGCTTGCGTCCAATATCAGCTCACGCCTCATGTTGCGCCTTGCGCAAATCTACAGATACAGGCAGATAAAACTCCTCTTGCACATGCAATTTAAACATTAATTTTATAAGTTAAACAAAAAACATTACCCTAAGTTAAAATTTAAAAATAAATAAATAAATTAAAGTAAAATGCCAATGTATATTGAAATATCTTTTATAAACATACCATCAGTGCGTCTCACATAGCCTTCTTAATCTGCTTATCTACCATCGCCCATTCGTCCCGCATATGTATGTGAAACCCGCTCCTCACAAGCATTCATGTAGCACGCCTAAAACGATTACAGGCTCATCCTACGGGTTGTGTTGCAGCATTGTACTGCAACACAATCTTCTTCCCTCTCAGGAGCACCCAATTCCTCTCCAGATCCCTAATCAACTCATAGTAGATGCTCCCGCCAGGATGGTACCCTAACCACGAAATTAGATAAAACATTTAATTTAATATACTAAAAAAATAAATTATAATAAACAATGATATAATTTATGTTATATCAAACTTAATATTAATTGGAAATATAATATAGGTTTCAATAATGTATAGATATGTACTTACCATCAATCGAATCTGGTCAGTCTGTATGCGTTAGGTCGCTGGGTATCTACATGCTCCTCGCCTACCCCTTCCCCAGGGGGAGGCTGCTGGTCGTCGTCTGATAATAGCATATCATGTGGGCTATCGGGGGGCGACTGATCGGGACCCAACGTCGCGAAGCCCCCCTCATGGGGCATCTAGCTCTCCCCTAGATCCGGCCCCTAACTCTCCCCAGAAAGCGGCACTTGGCTCTCCCCCGGAGCCGGCATCTGGCTCCGTCCCGGTGCCGGCATTTGTCTCACCCCCGTGGTCGCCATCTGCCACGACCCCGGCTGTGACAGCGAAAACCTATCATCCTGCGTCTCACTATTAGATCCACATGGCGCAGGTCCATACCAGGGTTACGGAGTGTACGGCATGTGTGCCCAACTATGTTGGCTGATCCCATCATGACCCTCTCGCATCCACCATCGAGTCACATGATCCGGTGAGGTGATCCCTAGTTGCGAGAACGACGGTGGCTCCGAATATGGAGAACAAGAATACTCAGCGGAGCCGGTCTGCCTGTGATCTGACATGGCCATCCCTGCAGTACCCGACAATAACGGTCTATAAGCGTCATCTGGGTAGTGTGACCATGACGTCGTATAAAGTGACCTCTGGGCTGTGGACGTGGTCGTGGAGGGCTTGGGTGGGCGTGGTGCCCTGTGTAAAAATTTAAACCATGTTTCAGAGTTTTCGTGATTTTTAGCCATTAGATTCGTATATTAAAGTTAAAATTATAATATGAACCATCGATATTGTGATGTTTCTCGTCCGAGTGCTCACACCCAATACGTGCCTATAAACCAGCGTGTCTCTTCGACTTTTAATTTACACATTAAGAAGATAATTAATTTTTAGTAAACGAGTAAAAATAATTAATTTACACGTATCATCTTAAATTTCAAAAAGCAACATAATTTAAATTAAATACCATAAAAAATCGCATTATCTTAGATTTAAAGAATAAAATAATTAAATATGAAATTTTAATATTAATAATCATTTTTTAATTATAATAATTATTTCAATCATTTCACACTACTTTTCATAACACCAATTATTATACACAACTTTTCATACTTCCAATTATTTTCTATTATTAAAAAATACTACTTTTCAATCTCAAAAATTCAACACCCAAACACAATTTCAAAAAGAATTTAAATTATATTCATCATCCAAACATATTTTTTTACCTCGAAATTCACAAACAAAATAAGAATTCTTCTCTAAATTCTCAAATCCAAACACCCGAAAGGACGATAATGCTTCTACATTGGTTTATCTCTTTAAAAGTGTGCAACTCTGTACAAGCCATTTATTGACAGAAATTCTTCAACTTTAAGCACAAAACAAACTAGAACTTACTCGTAGCTATTAATCAAAAAAAGAAAGGGACTAATTTCTCAGAGCTAGAAACCACTAACAAAGGAGAAATGCTAAACGTGAGCCTCTTGTCCGTCTCTTTCCAGCATGGCACTGACAAATTTATTAAAAAAATGAAATAATTTGGAAACACTCGGATATTGAATATTCACTGCACCATTGCAAATTTTCTCCCCTCTCTCTTTCCCTCAAATCTCCCTCCCCATTTTTCGGCAATTTCCATCTTTTTCGGCTGATTTCCAGCAGAGGCGTGCCCCCATTTTCCGGCCGATTTCGGGGTTCTGCTGGAGATCGGGTTTGACAGAGAGCGGCGTCGGCGTCGGATCTAGGCGGCCGGACTGTGCTGGGTTCGAGAGATCGAGAGAGCTGGGCGGGTGGGTCGCAGAGAAACCTGGTCGATCTGGGCGGCGTCGGACGGTCGAGCGGTCGGGGACAGTCGAGCTGGGCGACGGTTGGTCTGGGTTCTGCTGGGTTCGAGAGAGAGAGAGCTGGGACGACGCCGGATCTACTGGTTTCGAGGTACTCCGAGGCAGAGAGAGCGTCGTCGGCGTCGGCAAGGGCGTCGGATTTCCGGTCGGTGGGGGAGGCGACGGTGGAGAGGGGACAGTGGAGAGGGGGAGAAAAATAAACCTAACCTGCGTTTTCAAGCTTTCTTGTTTTAAAAAATAAAAACGAAAAACAATTACACGTGGAAAAAAGACGGAAGAGAGACGGTCAAAAGATGCATGTGTAGAAGCTCTCCTAACAAAGAGCACAAAGAGATCTAGTACCTACAACGGTGTACTTTGAATCCCTAAAAGGATAAGAAAGGGAAGAAAAAGAAGATACGAAGGAAATGGGAGAAGTATTTTATGGAAAATCCTAGACTCTTGGATAGCGTGAGCGTCCTTTCTTCTTTAAAAAGTCAGGAATTTCAACTGAACCACCATCAGCAAAAGAGGGACGTCGCCGGTTAATTCCAGAGCCGATGTCTCCTTGTGCTAGCTGACTAGCCTGCATATTGACAAAAACCCAGCAGAATTGGAAATGAGAGAGAGAGAAGAGAAGAGAGAGAAGCAATACCTGGAGGGGCCTGCCTTCATTTTCTTCTTGGCGTTTGAATCCAGTAGCAATTAGAGTTATACTGACCTGAATGAACTACCAAAACCAGCAGCTCTCATGAAAGAATTAAGCAGGCTCATGCTCTGGGACTCTGCAACCATAGCTCAAGTTATTCAAACCTACGCACAAACCAGACAGTTGAACAAAGGGAAGAAGCTCCACGGTCAGCTAATATGCGCCGGGTACCCACTATGCACCTTCCTCACCAACCACCTCCTCAATATGTACTTCAAATGTGGATACCTCGATCATGCTCTCAAACTGTTCGATACAATGCCTCAGAGAAACATAGTTTCTTGGACAGCGATGATCACTGGGTTTTCTCAGAACTTGAGGCTTCCAGAAGCGTTGGGAACATTTTGCCAAATGCAAAATGCTGGGGAAAGCCCGACGCAATTTGCATTTTCGAGTGTTGTTCGAGCTTGTGCTTCTCTTGGGTGGATTGAGATTGGGAGGCAAATGCATTGTCTTGCTTTGAAATGTGGGTTTGGTTATGAATTGTTTGTGGGTAGTAATTTAGCGGATATGTATTCAAAGTGCGGAGCGATGGTTGAGGCTTGTAAAGTTTTCGAGGAGATGCCATGTAAGGATGAGGTGTCGTGGACTGCTATGATTGATGGGTATGCAAAGAATGGTGATTTTGAGGCTGCTTTATTAGCTTATAAGAGGATGATCAATGATGGTTTTGTGATTGATCAGCATGTTCTTTGTAGTACTTTAAGTGCTTGTGGGGCAGTTAAGTCTTATAACTTTGGGAAGTTACTACATTCGAGTGTTTTGAAGTTGGGATTTGAATTAAAGATTGCCGTTGGGAATGCCCTCACGGATATGTATGCAAAAACAGGAGATATGGAAAGTGCTTCAAATGTGTTTGGGACTGAATCTGAGGGTAGAAGTGTTGTGTCTTGTACTTCTTTGATTGATGGGTATGTTGAGAAGGATCAGATCGACAAGGCATTATATGTTTTTGCTGACTTGTGGAGGCAGGGAGTTGAACCTAATGAGTACACTTTCTCTAGCTTGATCAAGGCTTGTGCTAACCAGGCTGCACTTGAACAAGGAATCCAACTCCATGCTCAAGTGGTTAAATTTAATTTTGATACTGACCCTTATGTTTCTTCAGTTCTTGTTGACATGTATGGGAAATGTGGCTTACTTGATGACTCAATCAGGGTCTTTGATGAGATTGCAGACCCGACCAAAATTGCATGGAATTCATTGATGAGCATGTTTGCGCAGCATGGTTTAGGAAAAGGTGCGATAGGAACTTTTGATAGGATGATCCATGAAGGAGTGAAACCAGATGCAATAACATTTGTTAGTCTTTTAACAGCGTGTAGCCATGCTGGACTAGCAGAGGAAGGGTTAAAGTACTTCCATTCCATGGATAAGACTTATGGTATAGTGCCTAGAGAAGAACATTATTCCTGTGTTATTGATTTACTTGGCCGAGCTGGAAAGCTTAAGAAAGCTGAAGAATTTATCAACAACATGCCAATTGAGCCAAATGCTTTTGGATGGTGTTCTTTTCTTGGGGCTTGCAGGATCTATGGTGACAGGGAGAGGGGCAAACTTGCAGCTGAGAAACTGATGAAGCTTGATCCTGAAAATAGTGGTGCACATGTTTTGCTTTCCAATATTCTTGCAAAAGAAAGGCAATGGGAAGACGTGAGGAATATAAGGAAGATGATGAGAGATGGCAATGTCAAGAAATTACCAGGTTATAGTTGGGTTGATGCTGGAAACAAAACCCATATTTTCGGAGCTGAAGACTGGTCTCACCCTCAAAAGAAAGAAATATATGAGAAGCTTGACAATCTTTTTGATCAGATAAGAAAAGCTGGGTATGTTCCTTATACAGATTCTATTCCATTTGATATGGATGATAGTATGAAGGAGAAGCTTCTTCATCATCACAGTGAGAGGATAGCTGTTGCATTTGCACTAATTAGCATTCCAGCTGGGAAGCCAATCATTGTGAAGAAAAATTTAAGGGTGTGTCTGGATTGCCATTCTGCAATCAAGTACATTTCCAAGGTGGTTGGGAGAAAGATTATTCTCAGGGATAACAGCAGATTTCACCATTTTGCAGAGGGGTCATGTTCCTGTGGAGATTATTGGTAACGTTTCCTTGAGAATTTTTGAAGTCAATGCCCAGAATACATGAGTGGTGATCGCAGGGGCAGATTTCTGGGTAACTGCAGAGCTTCTCTGATTGATTGCATGCCATTTAAACTGGAGAACCCGTGCACAGATGATGAGCCAAAGTACTTGTTGGCAATTGATTTTTCTGATAATTATTAGTTGAGCCAATGGATAGAGGTAGAAATGTAGATTAGATGAAGGTCATGGAGTAAAAGAGGCTAAAGCTTCAAAATCAATGGATATAAAACACAAATAACCATCAGGGTAGAACTTGGGTGGGAAGTTCCAACTTCCTTTTGCCCATACTGTTAACTCATTTTCTTGTATATTATCACTTTAATTGCCCCAATATAAACTTTATGCATCCGTTTGGTCTGGCTCGATATCCATTCTCTGATTGGACTGGATCATTCTCTGCTTACCAGTAACTTAAACCAAGTTTTTTGTCTTTTTTTTCTTTCAAATTTTGGATTGAAGAAAATTCTTTTAATATAGTCTATTAAACTGACCTGAATTTTTAGATCATATAATTATAACATACATTTTTAATAGAACATGTGATTTATTAATTTCTTACATACATTTTTATAAAATATGTAAAAAATGCATAATAGGAGTTTATAGATGATGAAGTGGATACACAATTTTAAACTAATTACTAGGCCAAGCCCAAGAAATTAGCATAACGCTGTTTTAGGCTTTGGTTGCAAAACACTTGCTAAAAACTTATATTACCATTAAAAGGTGTGAACTAAGAAAGTTTTTTTTTTTTTTTAAACATTTATGACTTACATTTTTTTTGACACGACTCATGAACCAAATACAAAATTAGTGAATTAAGATTTAGTATAATAAAATTTGTATCAAACCTGATTAGCCCGATTAAACACAATTAATTAATAAAATAAGTCGATCTTGGGTCAACCTGCTTAAGGTGCAATAACCCCCATACATGTGTACATTTAAATTATATTTCACTAGAGATTTTGTTTGAAAAAATATATGGTATAGATGAAATGATTGGGGGAAAACTCCAGTCATTTGGAAGAGTTCCTTAGGAAGATACATGGCTTTGGCTCTCCCACCTATTTGGAAAATTAAAGCTCAATGTCAAAATCCGACAAGGGGGAGTTAGAACATTCCCAGGAACACTATATAACACCAAAAACATTCATTCAATCATTAATGCTTCTACATTGGTTTATCTCTTTTAAACCGTGTAACTCTGTACAAGCCATTTATTGACAGAAATTCTTCAACTTTAAGCACAAAACAAACCAGAACTTACTCGTAGCTATCAATCAAAAAAAGAAAGGGACTAATTTCTCAGAGCTAAAAACCACTAACAAAGAGCACAAAGAGATCTAGTACCTACAACGGTGTACTTTGAATCCCTAAAAGGATGAGAAAGGGAAGAAAAAGAAGATATGAAGGAAATGGGAGAAGTATTTTATGGAAAATCCTAGACTCTTGGATAGCGTGAGCGTCCTTTCTTCTTTAGAAAGTCAGGAATTTCCACTGACCCACCATCAGCAAAAGTGGGAGGTCGCCGGTTAATTCCAGAGCCGATGTCTCCTTGTGCTAGCTGACTAGCCTGCATATTGACAAAAACCCAGCAGAATTGGAAATGAGAGAGAGAGAGAGAGAGAGAGAGAGAAGAGAAGAGAAGAGAGAGAAGCAATACCTGGAGGGGCCTGCCTTCATTTTCTTCTTGGCGTTTGAATCCAGTAGCAATTAGAGTTATACTGACCTGTATGAAGTACCAAAACATATAAAATACATCATGTATTCAGATGAATAGAAGTTTACCCTGCTTATGTTAGTTTAAGCTAACATACTTGACCACTGAGTGACGGATCTATCACTGCTCCAAAGATTAAATTGGCAGTTGGGTCCACAAGGTCATATATAACCTCTGCTGCAGCATTTACCTGTGACAATAACCACATTGAAATTGAACAGAGAGAGAGATATTATCGCATTGTTTGTAATAGAGCTTAACCGTAATGAGAAAGAGAAGATAGCAGAATTTCAAAACTGATAAGAATTTCAAGACAATTATATCTCAACCATGTAAATTCTATAGAGAAGATCAACAGAACTGATTCAATTTTAAGGCCGAGTGAGTATAATCTCCTTCCAACTATAAATTTTTTGTCTAGTTGGCTCTGAGGCAAGATATGAGGAATGAGATTGCAACATCTCTCCAGCAGGTTAAAATTAATAAATGAAATTTTAAATTTGAATGGGTAAAATATACTTCATAACAGCGTCAGCTTAATCTATAATTTAGGATGTGAAATTTAACAATCGAAAAAGAAAAGCCACGAGCAACACCAAGACGTCTACAAAAATTTAACACAATGATAATATGTGAAGACAAGTTAAAAAGTATATGATTCATCCCATTTTTCAAGTAAATCAAGAAATGCTGTTTAAATAATTGCTTAAATAAGTGCCCTGAGGTGCAACGCACCCTTTACAACAATTCATACAATCCATAAAGCACTTCATTCTAAGAATTGATAAATCCAACTTTAGACTGCAATATATTTGGTGTTACTCTTACCAACATGACATCAAATCTCATGCACATGGGATTGTTTTCATAAAATGCCAAATAAAGCAAGAGAGAAATACCTCAAATAAGGTCAAATCACTTCCACCAGTTATATTCCACACAATTCCAGTCGCCCTCTCAATACCAATATCTAGTAAAGGTGATTGTATGGCATTTAATGCGGCATCTCTCGCCCTGGTCTTCCCTACACAGAAACAAGCACCACAAATTTTTTTAGTGTTTTATGTGCACACTTGATGAGAACAGACCAAAAATTCTAAGAAAAGAAGCTCGATCAAAAGGTATCCTCAGGCAAATGAACTGCCAATAGCATGACAAGCTAAGCATCATTACAAAACCAACATATGCTTGGATATGAACAATCTGCTTCCTTCCAGTTCAATTTAAACATAAATTCTCATATACCAAAATATAAAAGTAGCAAAAACTATCTCTAGAAACTTTAGTGTGTACATGTATGACTATTTTTGAAAATCAAACAGCAAGCAGTGCAAGGACTGCTATTTAACAACCTCGATTACTTTTTGAAGGCCTATAAGCATAGGACCTGCACTTGTAGACTTTTTGCCAAACCCACTATTGCATTACATATCCTTGCATACTTTGACAACTGCAAACTGAATTTGAAAACTAACTAATCCACGCAGCACACCCATTCAAGTTTTGTCAATTTAAGAAAGATAAGTGGCAGTACACATTGAACCACCACTTACAGCATGCAATTCAAAAGTGGGTTGAAAATGGGTAAAGTAAAGGACATCCAGTTAGAAAGGGATAACTTCTATTTCGTTTCTCAACAATTATTGCAATGCCCAGTCCATGGGCAGCCATCATTCACCAGTTCACTTTTCTGATAATAGGAAGGTTGTGTTACAATTCACTTTGGCAACATGTTTGCAATGATTATTAGAAAAACTGATCCTAGGCAAGATAAGCCCCCTTTCAGATTTTTGGTCGTATCAAACACCGGAAAAATAGGAAAAACGTTTTACAAAAAGGATTTAACGTCGAAACAAGTAGAGCCTAAGTTCATGTTTCTAGTGAAAATCCAACCACTTCAGTCCATTGGCTGTGAGTAATTTTCCCAGTTCGTAAACATTGTATCCAGATTTTCAGCTGTTGTTAGACCTTACCACCCCCCCCCCCCCCCCCCCCCCCCCCCGATTTGGTTAGGAAAGAGTCAGAGGTAAGAAAAGCCCCAATAACCATCCGGACCAACAATAAATATCACGTTACCTTCTCATCTTAAATTACAGTTAGACCAAGAACAGATTGAGAACCATTCCTGATATAATTTGTATCACTTTACAGGAACATTTTAAAATATAAAAAGTAAATAGAAAGCACAAAATCAAACAAGTTTTTCTTCTATGAGAATCAATACAGTAAATCTGGTTTAGGAAAAGATTGTTCCTAACTCATGATTATAGCTTTTAACACGATATAAAAATCCTAATTTTTCTTGTAAGAATTAGCTTGAAATTACCAGTTGCAGTTCCTATTCCCATCAATGAAGAACCTGCATTTGCCATTATAGCTCGCACATCAGCAAAATCCACATTTACTAGTCCTGGTATCTGCAATCAAGGTGACTCACCACTAATTAGAGTGCAGAATCATAACTCTCAAAAACGGTAAAAGAATTATAAAGCAATAGTCATCGATTCTGTTCACCTAAACAAATTAAAGATGTATCAGATATATCATTCACCAATGCAATGCTCATAAAATATTGCTCGCATTGAGACCTCCATAAATACATTTAGAGAAATTTATGCACATCAAGGAGTTTCAGCATCCAAAAGCTAAAGGTTAACATAAAACTGCAATTTTACCTCATTATCCAATGCAATATGGTGAGAGATTTTAGGGAAATGCTTTTTGTCCAACAGTAACAGAAGTAACTGAGTATTTATTTCAGCATATAAGCTATCACTAATTAAGATGCTTTCAAAGAGAATGCTAACATACCTTTCCAACAATCTTTGCATCATTCTCTATGATTATGAATAAAATTCTAAGGAATCAACAATCAATATTGTGGTCTATGGGAATACAAAGAAAGGTAATGACATATCAAGGATCTTCTCTTTTTTGTTCTTTTTTCTTTTGTTCCCTTATCTATTGATTAATTTAGTATTGCTACTACTAATAGCACACTACTACTACTACTTTTACTATTTTTATTGTGTTAACCACAGAAGTAAAGAATATAAAGTTCTTATAACAGGTTCTTTGGATCACATACCGTAATTATGTCAGAGATACCACGAACACCTTGACGAAGAATATCATCAGCAAGGTTAAATGCTTCTGTTACTGGGGTAGACTGGGTAACTGCGGTCAATAACTTGTCATTTGGAATGACTATCAGCGTGTCAACATTGTCTCTTAAAGCTGCAGTTCCTTCCTGGGCTTGAACTGCCCTCCTTCGTCCCTCAAAAGAGAAAGGGGTTGTGACAATACCAACAGTCAATATACCCATCGACTTTGCAACCCCAGCAATTACAGGAGCTCCACCAGTGCCAGTTCCTCCGCCCATTCCAGCCTGCACATATAGAAGTTGAAAGTCCTAGATAAGAAAAAGATACGAGCACTGCACAAACACATAGAGCTGCTAGCACATGTCATCTTAGTTTTTAACAAAACAAATCCTATGATTCATGGACAGGAACACAAGTTTTGCGTGTGACATAGATACCTATTTTCGGACACAGCAACCATCTAATAACTTTTTAACATTAGAGAACAGATATGAACATAGCCAAAATCCCAAAACATATAAGAACATAAATTTTGAAGAAAATATGATGTTAATGTACATAATGCTACAGCTCAGATTCTATCAAGATTTAAGAATAACAGATCCACTAAATCTAGATAGTTGGGAGCAAAACAAGAAAAAGAAAGTATTGGATGTTGACAAACTTGGAGCAGATGAAAGCACAGTAAACCTAAATATTAAAAGAAATAAACAATGTAGATGGGTCCATATTCTCAAATAAACCCAATCCATCAGTACGCTTTGCTGATTTGCATCCCAACTAATAGAATGTGTAGTTAATAGGGAATCAGTGCCAATTGCAAGGAGAAGGGTGTCAAAATTTAGGAATTATCTAACAGAAAAGAAGTCTTTTCACACACCCATAACAATAATTGATGAGAAAATAAAGATACTCCATCTGATATTATTCTAGGCAAGCCACACTGAGATGGCCCACTCACCGTGTGACCAGAATATTAACCTGCTTTTTCCGATTTTATAAGATTTTTCCTCTTATTTGTAATGATAGTCCAAGACTGTTAAGTATTAGAAATGAGCAGATAAAACACATAAAAAGTGGTCTAACAGTCAGAAAACATCAACAATAATACAACAATATAAAACAGTTTCCGCTGGAAAAAAAAAAGTCATAATGGCTGAAGAGAAGTTAAACCTACCGTAACAAAGACCATGTCTGATCCATAAAGTGCCTCTTCTATTGATTCTTTGCTTTCTTTCGCAGCATTCATGCCAATCTCTGGGTTCCCACCAGCACCAAGACCCCTAGTAAGCTCTTGACCAATTTGCAAACGGTTCTCAGGAAATACAGGTGACATTTTCATGGCTTGAACATCGGTGTTGACAATCCAGAACTCCACACCCTTCATTGCACTCTCTATCATGCGGTTAACTGCATTAGATCCACCACCTCCAACACCAATAACTTTTATCTTAGCTTCATTGTGATTATTTGGACTAGAAGTGTCTCCTAAACTCTCTGTGACAGTGCCTCCTGAATTATCCCTTCTTGGGTTGTTCGCAGAATTGTTCCCATCCCCTCTAAGCAATGAAACTTCAGGGTGTAGATTCAGAAAAGGATCTTTACTGTGATAAGGACTGACACTCTGGGATTTGGCACAACACTTAAAATAAGGGAAAGTTGACTTTTGGCGACAACCCAAAAATCCATTCTTCTCCTCAGACATTTTCACACAGCAGGCTCTAGCAAAGTGATTCTCAATTGATACTCTTCCCCCAAGAACAGTTAACACCCCGGTTGGGTTTCGAGTACTAGAAGGCATCAAACTCGTACTCATATAAGTAGTCATCATGTAATGGCGAAACTCGAGAGACAAGAAAGCTAACACTGCGTCAAGAAATTTCAAGACCACAAATGGCTTAAATTCCGAATTTTAGACCTGTTAATAAAAAAACAGACGATCAAAACAGTACCCGGCAATAATTAGAACACCACATTTTGGAACTTACAGTCTATATCTGATTGGGAGAGACCCAATAAGCGCTAAAACAAAATCAATCTCAGAAATCATATCATAAACATCAGATTAGTCACGAAACACAAGAACCCAGAAATGTAGTATGTTTGTAACCCCGAGAACAGTAGAGAATAGAATGAGACAGGTACCCCAGAATCAATGAGAATCCCAGCAACAATCACCAAATTCTGCGTGCTCATACAGCCTAGAGCGACTAAAGTACTAAAATGAGACACCATTTTGAACAAGAAATTCAGAAGAGAATTAACTCCAAAAATCATCAAGAAAATGCATCGAAATGAAGCAAGAAAGCAAAAACGGCACCTGGGTTCTAGAGAAAGAGACCTGTGACAGCTGAGCCCGAGGAAACAGAGAGAGCAAACCTCCTAGAAGCATTTGGGTGCTGAGCTCATGAGGTCCAATTGGGGGTTTAGTACTTTAGTCACTGTTTGGTTACTTAGCTTTCCAATTGAGGGTTTAGTCACTATTTGGTTTCCCCTCCCTATCTCTTTCCGTTGATAATGAAGCTCTTTCGGCCAGCAACGAAAATCTCGTGACAATGACGTGGCAGTGTCTACCATTGCCATGTCAGTGGAGTCAATCATTTTTTTTTTTTAAAAAAAAAAAAAAAAAAACCACCCAATCAAATGGTCTTTTGAGGGAAGTTGTGAGCACCAAATTCTATAAATTTAGTGGTCACTTTGGTTGCGAGAATTTGGTCCACCCCTAATGACCGATGATTTTGAGGGTAGTTATACTACTCTAAGGCCTCGTTTAGTTTGTAAAATGACTATTTCATTAGAAAAATAAATAGTCATTTCTAAGAATAGAAAGTAACGGAATTGAATGACTATTATTAATCTTTAGTTTTGTAAGAATACATAAATTTTAATTGGAATTCAATCAAAATTATTAAAAAAACTCAACAATTTTTTTAAAAAAAAATTGAAAAGAAAATCAAATTATTAAAAAAACAAAACAAAAAAAAAGAAGAAAATCCATGGGTGGCCGACCACCGATTCGCTTCGGGGGTGGAGCGACCACCCCCGGCTCCATATACTGGCCGGCCAGCCAGTTAAGGGTTTGGTTTTTGGTTTTTTTTTTTTTTTTTTTTAATAAAATATAAAATAAATTGTTTTTTTTTTGAAAATATTGCATTTACCCCAAGGAATAGCTATTCCTCTCATTTTTTTAGAGGAATATCTATTCCTCTTCGTAAAGGAATATGCATTCCAATGGGAATACCTATTCCAATGAATAGACCTTTACCAAACAAAAGAATGACTATTTCATAGGAATAGTCATTCCATTCCAGTGGTCTATTCCACGAACCAAACGAGGCTTAAAGGTTTGTTGGGATGACTGACTATTCCTTAATTTAAGGGAGGGTCGGCCACCCATTAAAGGGGTTAGGGGTGGTTATTTGGCATAAAATGCTAGGCTTGTCTAATAAGACATGTACAAATTTTCTATTTATTCATTATTTTGAATTTCTATACCAAAAATCTTTCTAGTCGTACTCAAATATTTCATTTTAGATTCGCTACTAAATTATTAATCTATGCTTTATTCTATACGTATGGTACCAATTATATAAAAATTCCATTATAATTTTTTCTTTATTTCCAGTTATACTGACTCTCAGAATAATCATGTCTAGTCATAAAGATACCAAATTTTTGCATTGCTATGTAAAAAATTGCTTCAAACTATAGAAATATTTGTTTAACCCATCTTTAATTGATGTATATAAATCTTTTTTTTTTTAACACATCCACACTAGAGAGAAATGAGAGATTCAAACTGATGACCTTCACTTCATAAAACGTAGTTTCCAGTCGATTGAGTTATTCCTTAGGGACAATTGATATATATAAATCTAGTCATAAAGCTTGGATTAGAATTTTCAAAAATTTGTTGTATAATTAATTGTTAGTAATTTATACGGTATATTGTGAGAGTATTATGAAACATATTTGTCCAAATAAATTTGAAATTGTCTGACCATTTACTATGACACAGATAAATATCTTGTGAGTTCTATTATATTTATTGTCAAAATTATTAACTATTTCAACAAAAATTTGCTAAAAATCCTTACCTCTATCATGATCTTCACGCAGTAAAATTGTGTTTGACTTTGAGCTATTATTGCTCAATAGTTAAGGGCATGTTTGAGTGTTCATTTTTTGGCGTCATATTCTTTTTTATTTTTTTATTTTTTTTATATTTAAAATTGTGAATAATGAAAAGATATAATTTTTTAAATTATGCTTCGATGGCTTAAAAAAACTATGACAAAGTTGACTGAGATATTTTTATTCTGAGAATAAAAATTAAAACTGGATTTAACCAAAAACACTTTTTAACCGTAACAATCCCCTCCAAAGTAAATCTCAGCTATACAGGATGTCAATAACACTTTTTCAATTCGCAATAAAAATTGACTTTTAAAATATTAGCCGATATCACTACAGCGTTCTCGAAGAAGATAACGAAATTACCGTCGTGGGAACGAAATTGCGTGGCATTGGGGATCAGAGGATTCGGAAAAAATCACTATGGCTTCTCGAATTCTCGCGGCCGCGGCAGAGAAGATTGGAACCGCAGCAGCGAAGCGCCAAGCGCTGACGTTGACGGACGCTGCCGCCGCCAGAATACGCAACCTGCTACAGCAGCGCCAGCGGCCCTTCCTCAAACTGGGCGTCAAGGCTCGCGGCTGCAACGGCTTGTCGTACACTCTCAACTACGCAGGTGGATCTCCATGAACTTGCAGTTTAATCTCACATTTGCATTTGGGCCTTTTAGTTTTTCGATGATCTTTAAATTTTAAAGCTTTAGTTTGTTTGTAATTGCAAATAATTAGGGAATATGAAAGGGTGTATTTGATGAAGCTAAGATTTTTGCACTATGAAGTATGAAGTATCATATGTTAACTGTTTAGT
The DNA here is from genome assembly GCA_028654335.1 of Alnus rubra. NCBI lineage: Eukaryota > Viridiplantae > Streptophyta > Magnoliopsida > Fagales > Betulaceae > Alnus > Alnus rubra. The sequence goes on from JAJPGS010000281.1 coordinate 2,041,211, forward strand.
AACGCAAAGATGTGGTTTGTAGAATAATCTGGCTTGACTTTGATTTAATCACTGGGATCTGAAATGAATGTAATTGCTCTCAACAGTGTTGTTATTATTGTTATTGTGCTTATTATTGGGTGTGATTATGTTCTATGGTACGGTAAAAGAACGAAGCTTTGAGGAAATTATGGCCTTGGTTTAACTTGGGAAAGGATCAATTTGCTATGAATCTAAGTTATCTTAATGTTCCCTGTAATCCTCATTTAAACATAAATGTTCGGTTGGTGTAGTAGATTTTGACACAGCGATCCAACATAACTTAATCACATAGATTTTTGGTTTTAGCTGTCCTCTTGATAAATGAGTATTCAGAGATCTTGATCATATGGGATTGGGTTCGGGTTAGTAGTTGATAGTGTAGAAGTATGCTTAAGGACTGTGATTAGATTATTATTCTCGGGTTTGATGATTTTCAGCAAAGAAAGTTCGTTTCTTTCCTTTTTCTGGCTGTTTAGTGAACAGGACCAGCCCTCTGGTGGTGGTTTTGATCTCTATTGCTCTCTAAATATCTCTACTACCGAACAGATCCATGCTGCATACAAGAAGCATAAGGGTTCTGTGGGATATGCTATTTTCAACTTCTTTTTTAATATCTTTTTCTTTGTTGTTTCTTTCTAAAATTCACTGCCTCTTTGAGTAGCCTTATGGGTTATTATGTACCATATTGGCTTAGTTAGGAGGCAAAGAGTAATGGACTAATTATTGGTCTTCTTAGGGCTTTGGAGTGGACTCTTTGTTCTTCGATTGATAGTCCTCCAAGCAGCCTTAGGACATAATCTATGGCATGTATCCTTCCTAAGAGCAGCAGATTGTCTCTCCTATAAACTGGAAGTGGACTAATACAGCCCTTCAGTTCAGACACAGGCAAAAAAGCAAGATGGTGCATGTTGTATAGCTTCACCGTCACGAAGGAGCACTTCTTTTCATCGTTCCTTTCCTAGATGCCTTTGGATAGTTTTCCTTGTCGTTTCTCATTTTAAGTTTTTTGTTTTGTTGTTTTTTAATACGAGAACCCACAGATACACATAAGAAGAAATTATTTGATTTAAGGTCAAACTTGCATCTCGATTTTCCTTGTCAATGGATACAGATGTAAAATCATGCTGTAGAAAGTGTGTTGGTAGCAACCATCTATGTCAAACTTCAATTTAAAACATTTTAGGTTGATAAAGATCTTGTTGAAGTTTGAAGAAAAAGCCACTAGAAAACCATGTACTTTGTGATTTGAGATGAGAATCAGTTGAAACCTTGTATTGATGCTTCAAGTCTATGTGGAAGTAAACTAAGATGTATGGTGTAAAAGAAGTATGTCGCTGAATCTTTTATTCTGTAATCTAGACAGGTTGACTTTCCTATGATCTGGTGTGCTCCTTGTATTGATGCCAACAGTAAAATGATTATGCATGTTAATGGGTGAAATAACTTCATGATAAATTTCCAGCCATATGGACGTGTTATTCTTCTATCTAACCAAAAAGAACTGATTTTTTTTTATTCCTTTTATTTTCTTGAAAGTATTTTATTAAATCAGTTCTTAGTTTCATTTTGCTTATCAATGTGATAGATGAGAAGGGGAAGTTTGATGAATTGATTGAGGACAAGGGTGTGAAGATACTGATTGATCCAAAGGCCCTCATGCATGTGATTGGGACCAAGATGGATTTTGTAGATGACAAACTCAGGTATACTCATTTTTTCATGTTTTTCTTTTTCTCTCTCTCACTTTTTTTTTTTTTCTTTTTTTTTTTCTGGTTTGTGGGGAGGGGAAAGGGTGGTGTTTATAAACATTATACACTTTGACTATGTGATAGGAATGCATGGCCATATATCCTCTTTTTGCCTTCTCTCTGTAATGGAGTGTATTTGGATCCGAATCACCATTCCACATGAAGCAAAATAAGCAATTATTACCTATTCCCTTGATTGTGTTTGCTGAGGTTGTTCCATTCTGGAAATGGAATTTGAATCCCTCTATTTTATTGCTTTGGTCTGGCCATAGGATATACCTGTGTCAGAATGAAATTCAACACTTGCACTGGCTCACTGATAGGAGGAAATATGCCTCCAAGTTCCTTGTACTCTCTCTCTCTCTCTCTCTCTCTCTCTCTCAAGGGGTTCTTAGCAGATCCACCATCCATACTGAATGTTAAATAGCTTGATAACCTCATCCACTTAGGTGCTTTCTCTCCCTCTCTCTCTCTCTCTCTGTCTAAATGAATACACTCGCAAGCCAGAGGGAGTGGTCACTGATTTATGTATTACACAGTGGAACAAAATTGAGGACCTGACTGGTTCAGTCTGCACTAGAAAGAGAGAAAGAGTCTTTGGTGTGACCTTGATAGATATTTCTAACATTTGACCCTACTAGTATGAATGAAATATCCCTTTTGCTTAATTTTGTGGTAGTTATATGCTTTTTCCTATTGCTATTACATCACTGAGTTTGCATCTATTTCAAATTGTACCTCATTTTGTTCCTCGTCAGGTCTGAGTTCATATTTGTCAATCCGAACTCTAAAGGGCAGTGTGGCTGCGGTGAATCTTTCATGACAACTTCCAATTCTCCAGCTGCAAAGCAGGGCACTGGTTAACACTTATGTTGAACTTGTGATGGATCAAGACTCTAGGGAACCCTTCATTTTATACTTCTATTACTCCTGTTGGTGACATCTTGTAGCAGCCACACTAACAGGTCCTTCAGTGTATACATTCTTCTCTGAAACCGATGCTAATTGGGCTTACAAGAACTTTTTGTAATCCTGCCATATATGCTTTGCTGATGTAAATGTTATAGCGGAAAGAACTGGAACGTCTTAAAGCAGTTGTCATGTAAAATCTGTTTGAAATGAAACTGGTTTTCATTACCATCACATGCCCATTGCCATCGGTGCTAATTTTGGCTTCGGTATCACTTTCTTCTTAATTCCTGAAAAGCTGAAGCTAATATGGTTTCTCATAACAATGGTACACACTAACATTGGCCTATCTATTTGTAATGTGTCATGTGTGTATAAAATTATTTCTATTTCATGACCACTACTCTCGAAAAATGTTGGGATACCGCACTCCTATCCTACTTGGCGGTGCCACATCACATCTTGTAATTTTTTTATTTTTTATTTTTCTAACATGAGTTAATGGCACTGTCATATCAGTCCAATAGGATGGGGTGAGATGAGTGTATTTACCATTACTACAAAAAAGAAAAAAGAAAAGATAGTAATATTATTCTTCACACTAAATTCTTATACTAGCTTTATACTGGTTAATGTGAAATATTTTAATTGACTTTTTATATTAGTCACTTAAAAAAAGATATATGATATGATATAAAAAGCCAATTAAATATAGGGTTAAATAGCCTGTACATTCTTGTGCTTTACGACCTTTATTTTTTGCCCCCTCAGTTTCACTTTTTATCAAATTTGGTACCGGTGGTATATGAAAATACGAAAATGGTACCTCCGTCTAATTTTCCGTTCAAAATTAACGTCCAGCCACGTCATCCTACAGGTGTCGGCGTGCATGTCCGACACCTGTCCTCGTGATACACTTCAGTGCTGACGTGGCTATCATTTTTCTTTATTATTATTTTAATGATTTCTTTTATATATATAAAAAATAAATAAAAAAATTTATGTGGGGTGGCTGAGCCACCCCTTTGGTGCCACATGGGGGTGGCCGGCCGCCCCATGTGGCCTAAAGGGGTGGCTCGGCCACCCCAACAATTTTTATTTTTATTTTTTTAAAAAAAAAATCTTTAAAATAATATATATATGGTACAAAATATATTTATTTTATTTTATTTTATTTTTTGACATATTCGCATAAGAAGAGGAGGAATGATTCAAACTAGTAACCTCAATTTCATGTGGCGTGGTCTCCAGTCGATTGAGCTATTCCTTGGGAACAAAAATATATTAATTGTGTACAAAGTACCATGTGTGATATATTTATAAAACCAAGGTACCATTTTTGATAATTATTTAAACTACAGGGGGCACATCATGAAATATATAAAACCACAGGGGTATACATTGGGAAAAAAAATTGTGTTTAAGTAACAAACATTTGGTCATTTTTTGGGTTATATCAATTGGTCACGCAAATTATTTTGTGTTTCCAATTGTTACACAGAACTGATAGCATTTATTTATTTTTTATGAAGGGTTCAATTCTTGGCAACATATTATTTTCATACACGACATGCATATATATGTTACTTTTGGTTCAAAACAGGCATTCCAAATATACCAAATATTGTTTGTGTACAAAGTACCATTTGCGGTATAATTACAAAAACAAAGTATTATTTTCGGTACTTATTAAAACCACATGGAGCACATTGTGAAATTTATAAAACTATAGGGGTATCTATTGGAAAAAAAAATGTGATTCTTAATTTTAAGGCTTTTTTTTAAAAAATAAAAAAAAATAAAAAATTATAAGAAAATATATAGGGTTGGCTCAGCCACCTCCATTTGGCTTGGAGGTGGGTTAGCCACCCCCATTAGGCCTGGGGGTGGCCGATCGGCCGGTCTGGGGGTGGCCAAACCACCCCTGTGGCCGGTCACCCCCATAAGCGACCCCCATAATTTTTTTTCCTTAAAATTAAGAATCATAATTTTTTTTTTACAATAGATACCCCTGTAGTTTTATAAATTTCACGATGTGCCCCATGTGATTTTAATAAGTACCGAAAATAATATTTTGTTTTTGTAATTATATCACAAATGATACTTTGTACACAGACAATATTTGGTATATTTGGTATGCCTGTTTTGAACCAGAAGTAACCTATATGCCTGTCGTGTATCAAAATAATATGTTGACAAGAATTGAACTCTTCATAAAATAAAAAAATAAAAAAATGCTATCAGTCCTGTGTAACAATTGGAAACACAAAATAATCAACGTGGCCAATTGATATAACCCAAAAAATGACCAAATATTTGTTACTTGAACACTTTTTTTTTCCCAATGTATACCCATGTGGTTTTATATATTTCATGATGTGCCCCTTGTAGTTTAAATAATTACCAGAAAATGGTACTTTGGTTTTATAAATATATCACACATGGTACTTTGTACACAATTAATATATTTTTGTTTCCAAAGAATAGTTCAATCGGCTGGAGACCACACCACATGAAATAGATGTTACTAGTTTGAATCCCCCTCTTCTTCTTGTGCGGATATGTCAAAAAATAAAATAAAATAAAATAAAATCAATATATTTTGTACCATATATATATATATATATATTATTTTAAAGATTTTTTTTTTTTAAAAAAAAAAAAATTGTTGGGGTGGTTGACCACATGGGGCGGCCAGCCACCCCCAAGCCAAATGGGGGTGGTTCGGCCACCACAAAAATGGCCTTGGGGGTGGCTGAGCCACCCCACAGATTTTTTTTATTTATATATATATATAAAAGAAATCATTAAAATAATAATAAAGAAAAATGATAGCCACGTCAGCGCTGAACTGTATCACAGGGACAGGTGTCGCGCATGCACGTCGACACCTGTAGAATGACGTGGCTGGACGTTAGTTTTGAACGAAAAATTAGACGGAGGTATTATTTCCGTCTTTTCATATACCACCGGTACCAAATTTGATAAAAAGTGAAACTGAGGGGGCAAAAAATAAAGGTCGTAAAGCAAAAGGGACAAATAGGTATTTAACCCTTAAAAATATATTTGTAATTTTTGTATAACTTTTATATAACTTTTTTGTTTTTTTTTTAAAAATGTTAGCTACTTTCAAACACCAAATTAGCCGATGTGAAAATATATTGACTTTACTAAAAAAGAACAAAAAAAAAAAAACAATAATTATCTTTTTTTTACAATAAAAAATAATAATAATAATAATAATTAGTAGACCTTGCATAGTGTGAACCGTGATTGAAGTGAGATAGTGTGGTGTATAAAATATATATATATATATATTTTTTTTTTGAAAAAAAAAATTATAAATTATTCCGTGAAATCAAATTCGAAATTCCAATTGTATCCCCTTGGCTCGTTGAGTCGGACAGACGAAGTCCCAAACACATTGACCCTTGTCCCTTTTACACGCCTCTCTCTCTCTCTCTCTCTCTCTCTCTCATTCTCATTTACGATTGGGGCACGACTTTGTAACTACGGAGCACTGGTTTTCGATTTTCTGGGAGATCATGGTCGTCCGAGTCTCCTGGTAAGCCGCCCTTACTTCTGTTTTGTGTTTATTAGTTCTGCATATAAACTTATTATCTTTTTGATTGTGGAAATTAGATAGATGAAAATGTGATTGAAATCTGATCGAATGTATTATTTCCCGATTTCTGAAGTGTGATTGGATTTCATGGGAACATATTATTTGTTTCATTGTTTTCGGGTCCATAATCTCTGGGAACTTGTGAAGTTTGAATCGTTCTGTGATACCCAGAAGATGTATCCTGTTCTCGTTTTCTCTACTGGCTTTTGGGACTTATTTCTGCGTGCCAATGATTTTCACTGATTGAATCTCAAATTCTGGGTTGGGTTTTATCGCAAAGATACTTGTAGATATTGATCTGGGTTTTTGCAGAATTTTTGTTTGAAGACAATTATGACTTTATGCAACTTTGGCATGTTGAAATTTGGTTCTGATAAATTATGGTCCTTTTGCATTTCTGCTCTGAGAAAATCAGATGGTAGGCTTGGCCTTTCTCCATGTTCATTTCTGGAAGCAATAGCTGCTCTCAGTCTTCTCTGGGTATGGAGCGGCTTCCTGTTGAAGTCGTTGGTAACATACTGTCGTGGCTTAGGGCTGCTCGAGATGTGGTGATTGCGTCCACAACTTGTAGGAAATGGAGAGAGGCTTGTAGGAACCACCTCCACACTCTCTCGTTCAATTCCAATGATTGGTCAGTCAATCATGATCTAACAACGAGTAGATTGGAGATTATTATAACACAAACGATATTCCAAACCGCAGGGCTGCAGTGTTTATCGATTTTTATGGACGGTGTTGATGAGTTCTCGGCTGCCCCTGTGATTGCTTGGCTCATGTATACTAGGGACACTTTGCGTGAACTACATTATAATGTAAGGACTAGTCCTAATGTTAATATTATAGAGAAAAGTGGCCGACAAAAGCTGGAAGTATTGGCATTGGCTCATAATTCTATAACGGGTATTGAACCCAGTTATCAGAAATTTCCTTGCCTGAAGTCACTTTCGTTGAGTTATGTCAGCATCTCGGCATTGGATTTGAGCCTTCTGCTCACTGCATGTCCAAAACTTGAGATTTTGGCTCTTGTTAAACCGGAAATTGCAATGTCAGATGCACAGGCTACCATGGAACTGAGCAGTCCCACATTGAAGGAACTCTATGTTGAAACAATCAGTTTGGACAAGTTTTTGTTGGAGGCTGATAGCCTTGAGAAGCTGCACTTGAAAGATTGTCCCCTTGAGTGTTTTGAGCTTATTGGCAAGGGGACCTTGAGGGTTCTGAAGATTGATGATGTAAGTGTAGTCCATCTTGATATTGGTGAGAACACAGAAAATCTTGAGGTCGTGGATGTTAGCAACTTCACAATGATTTGGCCGAAGTTTTTCCATATGATCTCTAAATCATCAAAGTTGAGGAGGCTTAGGCTGTGGAGTGTTGTGTTTGATGATGAGGACGAGGTTGTGGATGTGGAGACTCTTTCAGATTGCTTCCCTCAGTTGAGCCACCTGTCCTTAAGTTATGATCTAAGAGCTGAAGTACTTCTCTATGGCTTGCAGGGGTCATCTCATTTGGCGAATCTTGTTGTGTTAGAACTTGGATGGACAGTAATCACTGATTTCTTCTCAGAGTGGGTAGCAGGACTCTTAGAAAGATGCCCCAATTTGAAAAAGTTGGTCATTTATGGTGTTGTTTCCGAGGCCAAAACCCATGAAGAGTGCCACATCCTTGCCAACTTCACCTCATCCATTGTAAGCCTCATGAGAAAATATATGCATGTAGATGTTCAATTTGAGTATGAATAGAAACTAAGATAACTGCATTGATGGCTGTCCAAGTTTTGGTTGGTTATGAGTAGTACTAGAAGGTTTTGTGATACTCCATGAAGAAGATTTTTGTCATCAACACTTGTCCATTTCTAGAAATCTGGAACATGCTTCTTTCCCCTCCAAATAAATTTTCAATTCTGATCAATTGTAGATTTGCGGATTCATTACTAAGAGAGATGAGTTTACTCATTTATTTGTATGTTCCATACTTTCATTTGTTTTTATGTGAATATCCGTGTTACAAGAGATGGAGTTGGTCTGCAATTTTTTTTTTCTTATAAATTTATTCAGTAAGGTGTCCTGCAAGAATGCTTATGATGTGATCCACATTGAGGATAATTTTTTCAATGTGAAATAAAAATGTTAAATGGGTTTATTGTTGCCGCATGGTAAATATATTATCACGTCATTTAAAATTGGTGCCGTATATACTGTTAGATACAACAAAACAAAATCTAAACCGTAGAATAATCTTAAAATAGATAAGATCCTGTTCCTGTTGACATGGTGGGTTACTTTTTTATCCATTTAACTAGAACCGAGTCACCTCTTTGGGTTTACTTCTGTCTACTTCTTTTTGGGCTGAGCATTGTTTGATTTAGATTTCTAGAAAGGTCCAAGTAAATTAAGGTTAAGTAGGAACTTCAAGCCCTAGAAACTTTAGGGTTTACTAAATCTATGGTTGTCATTGGAAGATTGCAGCTTTCCCCCTTCCTCTATTACTGATCTTGTTTCCCCATTTTTTGTATTGTGACTATTTTATCAGGAAAAAAAAAAAGAAGAAAAAACCGGTCCAACTTATTTATTTATCTTCTGGGATGAATAATTCAAACTTATTAACATATAATTCAATGTGTTTGATGACATTCTGGTTGGACCGGGTTGGTCTCAATCCATAGCATTAGGGTCTGAGAAAAAATAAACATTGTCACACTTGGTAGCCTGAAAACCTTCAGCAACTGTTCCATTGGAGCTCAATGGTACCTTCAATGGACAATCGATGTTCTGCGGCTTGAATCGGAGAGTTTTGATCTTACCGTACTTGATCCTTATCTTGACGGAGAGATTTATATCAATATTATAAACACCAGCACTCTTCTCGGAATCAAACTTTGAAAGGTCCCGAGTCCCAAGCGATAGGACTTGTTGCCCTTCAAAAACCGGCCTTAGAACACTAGTATTCTTGTGGCCTTGGTAAAATGGAGTCAAACTGGCCGTAGAGAGCCAATTCTTTCCGTAGTAAGCAATGGCTTCGATGCGGTCGTAGTATATTCCCACCCTCTTGTTGGAGTTTCTGAGAGTGATGTTGAGCGCCAGTTTATAGTTGAGCGTGTTGTTGGCGGCAGCGGCAGTGTAATTGAATTGTGTGAGCGAGGCCTCAGTGACGTGAAATTTCACCTCACTCGGAGAGAATATAAGCCAGAAGATGAAGCCCCCAACGACGAAGATGAAAGTGGCTGTGTAGAAGAACCAGAAGATGCTCTTGGAAAGGCACCAGCCGTCACACCTTCCATTCATAGCTTGGAACTCAAGAGCGAAGGGGTCTTTTTCTTGATAGCAATGATGGGGCTTTATTTTATAGCCTTGAAACTTGAAAGCGAGGAAAGTGAAGCCCTCGCATCTTCTCCATGTGCTCGATCGTGTGAAAGGAATATTGCTGTCTAAAGTCAGCGCTGTTGCCTTAAACTTCTAGGAAAGATTTGCAGGGACTGGAAGACGTAGTCTTAACACGGTTGCGAGAAGAGATGAGTTAGGAAGGCATTTCTTTGTAACTTCCAAAAGCCGTTGAAGATCGCATATATTGTTCCCTGATTCTGCTTGCTAGCAACTGTAGAAGACGAGGAATGAGTCTTTTTAATGTGGTCTTTAAATATCCCTTATTTATAATTAGTTTTTTTTTTTTTTTTAAAAAAAAAAACATTAGAAGAAAAAACCAGCGAGCTTACCTCTCCATAATTATCAAAATGTATGTATTTTTGCGACGGAAGATGATTAGGTTATCAATGGGGGTTGGTTCTTCGATCACCAAATGCGACTTTGAGTTATTTGATAAGAATTAAGAAAGAAATTATTAGAATTGCCTGTTGCTTTCTTTTCCTGTTTGAGTTGAAGAGAAACAAAAGCAAGACTTGTAAGAATTACTAGTGCAAACAACTTCCATATGAATGAGAACCTTTTATCCAATCAAATGTTTCATGCACATATAGTTCAACTGTATGTACGTGTATGCCTGCAAACAGCAAATGTTTTCCTTAAATCTGCTATTTCAATTCATAATTCTAAGTAACTAAACTTATGCCTGCAAACTTCTGTGTGTGTGTGAATACAAGTTCCCTGTCTCTTCTCACTTTTTTTTTTATACAAAATCTCAGCACAGTCCTCAATGAAATTATAAGGCAAAGAGAGAAGAGATAAATATTTTGTGTTAAAATAATGGATAGAGAAGCTATAAAGAAGCTAAAGTTGCATGGGGTAGAGCTGTAGCATACCTAATGTTTAGGAAATGTATATGGTATCTGTTGCATGTGATTTTATTTTTTGAGATTTTTCCTATCTCTACAGAAAAGAACAGGCTTTAAAAAGCTGTTGACATGCTATAAACGAAGGGATCCAAAAGTGCTAACATAGATTAGGATAACTCTTTTGCTTTCCTTACAATTATTTTATTTAAAAAAATCTTTCTCTTTCCTCTCTCTTTCTGCTATCATTTATTTGAAAGAATATTCAAATGACTTTCTCGATCTTTCCCTTAGCATTTATTTGAAAGAATATTTAAATGGTATATATAAATAATAATAATAAAAAGCTCTTGTGGAGCTTACTTGAATAAGGAAGCAAAAAATAGTTTGGTTCTATAAATTTAAAGAAAATCGAAGGAAAGCTGCTACTAATACTTTAAGAACACGTGTATATCAAGATCACGATGGTGTTGAAGTGAATCTACTTAGGCAAAAGCATCAAGCCCACTGTGGTTAAAATGGTGAGACAATAGAGTATTTAGTCCAAGTAGACTATCAAAGTGGAGTTTATGTAATAAGCTTTAATATATTAATTGATTCTAAGGTATACTTGGAAGTTAATTTGATTAACTTATAAAAGAGATTATAGAAGTATTATATAACATAGGAGGTATTCTTAATCGTGTGTTATTTGAATGAGGGGTAATGTTTAAGTAGCAAAATGTTCTGCCTTCTACACTTATCTAAGTAGCACCGGGTGAATATCGTTTAGTCTCGACAACTTCTTAATTAATGATTCTTCGGATAATTACAACTAATTAAGGTATATATGTTTGCCTAAAATCTGTTATTCCAATTCATAATTCTAAGTAACTAAAGAATATTAGGTAGTTCCACTGCTACCAAGGGCATTTCTTTTTTCTTTTCTTTTTTTCTTTTGGGGGTTGTTTAATATATAATATAAAACAATATTGCATGTGCTTTTTTTTTCTTCTTCTTTTTTTTTTCTTCATCTTATTGGCTTAAACTTATTGGCTTAAACTTCTAGAAAATAAGTAATGATTTAACATGGTATTAAAGCAAAAGTCTTGAGTTCAAACACTAATCGACTCTACCAGTTTAATTACCCTATTTTTTAGATAAATAGTCTATATATGTGTTGAAAGTTTGAACCTACATATGAAGAAGTATTAAATATTAATTAAATAATTAAATTCATTATTTTCTATCAACTTAAACTTTTAAGTAATATTGGTATCGGTGAAGTTCACTTGTGGGTTTAAAATCTTCATCAACAAATGAGACCTAACAATTGAACTAAAAATGAAGGTAATTAAGCAGTAAAATCAAAATTTCAATTAAGGATATTTGCTTTGATACCATGTTAAATCACTACGTACGTATCTCAAAAACTTAGGCTAATAGAAAAGAGTGACCATGTCTTAATGTTCTCATTCATAATTTATTTGACAATTGATAAATAATTAAAAAAAAATTATAATTACTATTTTTTTTTAATTGATTAAGGAAATGGTTACAAAGGATGATTATTCTCACTTCTAGTCCGAAAGGAAAAGTGAGTAAGCAATCTTATAAACAAAAAAGGGTTGAGCTCCCCAACAACAATCTCAAAAGGAAATATAACAATGCGGAAATAGAAATAAATGTTAGGAAATTAGTCAAACAAGTGACCCGATCATTTCAATGGGCCACACAAGGCGGTTATAGAAACAAAAAGGGCTATGGATTAAGGCGAAAACATTTGAACCCCCACTTGGAAACATCAACAACCACCAATAAGAGGTTGAAGCTGAATATGCACTGTCATAGTTCGATGCAAGGACTGAAAAAAAAAAAAGAGGTATCAACATAAATCCAGTTACAAAATTCACCACTTGAAGATCTGCACACCAAAGTGCAAGGAGACAGTAACCCATCAAAAACAAAAGCAGCAAATAGCAAATAACAAATAATTTTGCAAAACACAAGCAAAATAAAAATACAGAGAAAATAAAAATAACAAAAAAAAGCCCACTGAGCAGCAACTTCAACAGAGGACAGGGCAAAGGAAGATTGGCGGTGGAGCTTCTGGCAGGAGCTCAAAGGACATGCGTTGGCGTGTGAGAATCAGGCATCCGCGCATGAGATCCACACATAGGCGCTTATGTGTGTGAGGAGCACGCGGCGGCGCGTGGTGGCTGGGACAGGATGATGGTGGCAACGACGGAAAGTTGGGAGGCTGAAGAACACGATGGTGTGGCGTGTTGGTACTATGGAGGAGTGGAGAATGAAAGATTTGGCTTGTAAAGGATCAGATCTGAGATTCATAGTAGAATTGAGTACGGTGCGCTGGCTGGGGGTGGAACACGACCAGAGGATGAAGACAAGGCAAAGCGAGGTTGTCGAAGGAGGAACGACGGTGCTGCTACTCTGTGACAAAAAAAAAAAGAAAAAAAAAAAGGAAAAAAGAAGATTAGTGACAAAGTGGGGAGGAGGTGCGGCCGCACTATGAGGAGGGGGGAGAAGGGAGAAAGGAGAAAGGAGAAGACTCTCCCTCCTCCCCGGGAAAAACTGTACAGAGGTAGATGAGAGCTCTCACTAAGGAGGTGGGAAAGTTGCAGGAGATTTCTAGTGAGAGGTTAGAGCCTCTCTCTCTAGTTGACCCTAAAATCTTTTTAATTACTTGTTCAAAAACACATGGTACAAGAATATTTTTTAAGGATAAAATCAAGAGTCGGAAGGAAGTGATTTCTTTATATCACCACTTATATTAAAAGTTTAAACTAATAGGAAGATGTAAATTTAATCATTACTTTAACACTCTCACTCACGTATAAGTCAGCTCAAACTCTATTTTAATAGATGATGTTGAACACGTGAAATATTTAATTGAAATGTAAGATAAATGATGAGACATGATTTGATCTCAAGATATCTGCTCTGATACCGTATATGTTAAATCATCATTTATTCTAAAAGTTGAAGCTAATAAAAATAGATAAATTTAATTATTTAATCAATATTTTAGTTTCGAGCACAGAAAAACAAGAGCAAAGATACACAAGCTAGGTAGCAAGAACTATAAAAGACTAAAAGAGCATACACGGTCTGCCAACTTCAAAGAAAGAAGAATACAAACGTGTACCGACATGATCAGCACTAGGTGTAGCTGGCTTTTATACATTTAGCAGTGTTTAATATATAGTCTCAATAAGAGCTAATCCTACGTCATGATCCAAACCATCGATCATGAAAATATGATCAAATTTCTTCTCATCACCCTCATCTGTTAGCCTTTCCTATACGTTGTTTTCATTATTCCTCAGTCATGGCTTCCACGTTTACTCCATCCTTGCACTGCAAAAAGGTAATTATGAATATGTTAATGGAGAAGATAAGAGAGAGAGAGTACTCTAAAATGCTGAAACTGATCAAACGCTCGCCGGCCTGCAAAAGTAATATTAATTAATCAATTACCATCTTTTTACTTCACAATGGGCAACTTAGATTCCTTCTCAAAACCCTCAGTCTCTCTTTCGCTTTTTGAGCCTTGGTTTGAACTTTCGTTTTCGTTTCCTCAAAGTACTGCCAGAGAGAAGGATTTTAAAACCCATGTAACAAAAGGGTTTTGTAGCTAGGGAATGACTTTAAAAAGTATGCATGCATCTAGCTAGACGATCGAGTAGTTTGAAAGAAATTTGCATCACAAATTACCCTATCGATCATGTCGCACGTACATTTACCTGTTGTTTTCTTTTCCTCTCAGTCTCTTCCTGTTTGAGTTGAAGAGATAGAAACAAAAAGGAAGGCTTGTAAGAGTACTTAACAAGGGACATTAATTCATATAAATGAGATCCAACCTCTTAACCAATCAAATGTTCAGTGTAATAATTACCAGGGCCTGTTTAAGGTTGGCATTCTCTTCTCTTAATTGGTTCAATTCCGCTTCTAGCTCAACTGTGTACGCCTGTAAGAGTACATATAATTAGATGTTGCATAAGCATATGATGGATATATAATTTAAACAATACTAGCAAGATATATAGTATTAATTATTCTTCAGATAATTACGGCCAATAAGTGTTTTTTTTAATGATTTAATTAGATAATTCCACCGCTCCCAAGGGGGTGCAGTACTTGTTCATGCATGTACTCCGCAAGCATTCTTTCGCGCAACGTTCAAAACTTTTTTGACCTTTTATCTCATATCAGAATTTTTTTCAGTAAACAGAGTAAATTGCATGCCTCTCCTTATGTTCAAGGAGGAGTAAGAAATGAAGATATATAATTATGTCAGATTAATCCTCCAAGTAAATGAGATTAACTTACGTTTAAACGACACCCTGCGGACTTGATTCCAAATTAAGGAATAAGTTGATGAAAAGTACCATCCAAGTTGATCAAAAGGCAAGAGGCAATCAATAAATACATGAAAATTTGTATGGAATATTTAATTACCTGTTTCCTGGCTCTAGACCTGGCAGCGGATTCTCTATTCTTGATCATCCTTCTCTGTCTCCTCTCCACCACCTTTTCCACTGGACCATCTATGATCCTCTTCCTTCCCCTTAGCCCTCCCATCTCTAACTCAAACTGACTTGCTGAGTTATCAACCTGAGTTGTGCACATCCCATCAGAAGACACTGGGCTCACCGGCGCCGCACCATATCCACCGCCACCATTCATTAACCTCCCACCATAACAAACCGCCAGCGGCGGCGCCGGCGGCTGCTGCTGCTGTGGGTACCCACCAGTACTCATCTTAGTACTGTTTCCTGCATACCCTGATTGCTCGGCGCGGGCAAGGCCGCCGCCGGCGGCACCGCTCAATCCTATCATAGGCATGTTGACAAAAGTGGGACCTACTGTGGGGTTGCTATTCTGGTACACCCCGTACTGTTGCTGCTGGGGTTGTGGTTGAGACGCTGGCAATATTGCAGATGTTTCCCTCACTACCCCTGCCTTTATCAGAAAATCCTCCAAAGTCATCTCTCCGAAAGTCGGCTGGCGAGGGGCAGACTCAGGATTCCGAACATTATCGCCATTATTGTTATCGCTAGTACTATTATTCTGATCCCCGTGGATTTCAGACCAGACTTCTTCGACTGTTTTCCTACACAGCGGTGAGGGAAGCGTGAGCGAACCTTGCCGTGGCAAGCTCGGCTGCTTTGCTAAAAGGGCATGGTTGGTCATATTGTTAGCGGTAGTAGTATTGTTGTTGTTGGTTTTGGTTGTGGTGGTGGTGGTAGTGGTGGTGGTGTTGGTGGCTTGATTCTCTTCTGCTGTCCAGATGCTGGTCAGGAATTCGTCCATGTTCATGGAGCCGAAGTTCTTGCCGCTCTCGCAGAGGGTATGCTGGAACTCATCGAGCGTGAGGGAGTAGATGGAGGACTGTCTTCCGAGCGACGAGAAGGGGTTGTTTTTGTGTTGTTGGTCGGGCTCGCCTTGGGAGATCATGTCGGACTCGGTGACCACCATCTTTGTCATGCAGAGGAGATGGTGTTGCTCATGAAAATGGCGATCAAACTTAAGAACCTGCTTCGGGAGTACAAGGCAGGAATTAGCTGAAGCTTTAGGAAGGTGTTATCATTCAGAGTTTATGCACTGGCCAGTGGTCCAAAGAACAGACACCATTTCCAGTAAATACGAGAAGGGAAATGACGCAAGTTTAGCTGACCGAACTTTGGAATTTGGAGAACCAATTGCAGCGGAGATAAGTGCTTCTCAACAGGTTGTATTAAATCTCAGCAAAGTTATTGACACATGGTGAGCTGGAAGATGAAGGACAGATGGCAGAGCCATGGCTATTTACTTTACCAGCTGTCGCTCAAGTAGATGCATGGAAGTTAAACAGATGGCAGTCAAGCGGATGACAGTTATTTAGTTGAACTTAAAATTGTTATTACAGTTAATTTTTGGGTTAAATACATATTTGTCCATGTGCTGTACGACTTTTATTTTTTGTCCTCTCAGTTTCACTTTTTATCAAATTTGGTACCTGTGATATATATATGCAAAGACGAAAATGGTACTTCCGTCTGATTTCCCGTCTAAAACTAACTTCCACCCACCGCATTTTCTGTCATGTTGTTGTCTGGATGTTGTTGGAAACGATGTGTAAAGAATTGGATTCTGGGCTTCAAATTTTTAGGTACCCAATGACGTGGGTGGACGTTAATTTAGGACGAAAAATCAGACGGAGGTACCATTTCCGTCTTTTCATATACCACAGGTACCAAATTTGATAAAAAGTGAAACTGAGGGAACAAAAAATAAAGGTCGTAAAGCATATGAGCCAAATATGTATTTAACCTTTAATTTTTTTTGTTAAGTACTGTAATCGATGAAGTTAAAAGTTAGTTTTGTATCTTTAAGCCAAGAGCTGATAATTAGTAGGCATATAAATAAATAAATAAATATATATAATATATATATATATACACAACAACAACATGATGGTATTTTTTTTACGAGTGACAGTTTACTGAGATTAGTTACTGCAATGTAAATTGCCGCAAGTCATTAAAATGTAAATTACTATGTAATGGTCTTTGTGATATTTATTACTATGTAATGTTCTTTGGTGGTGTGATTCTATTCGGGTGGTTTGAGGTAGCTGTGGGGGACACATACAAAAGATTTCAGTTGTGTGGAGGATTTCTTCAAAATTTTCGCTTACCTCTGTGATAGATTGGAGGTTGAGGATTTGGAGCTTTTTGCGATTATCGCCCACAAAATTTGGTCTCGTCGAAACAAGGTGGTTTTTGGGGGCTCAGTGCTTCCTCATTCCATTCTGATTAAGGAAGCCACAGAGTTTCTGGGGGATTTCAGGAAAATTCAAGCAGTCACTGTTGACCCGGTGAATGAGGGCCAAAGTCCTCGTAGTAGGTGGCTCAAACCATTGACAAATAGCATTAAAATCAACTGGGATGCAACGCTAGATGGCCGGAAGAAGATTATGGGTATAAGGATTGTAGCTAGGGATTGCTTGGGGGTGGTAAAGGCAGCTATGTGTGCTGTCATTCTTTATATTAGGGATCCAACTGTGGCGGAAGCCATGGGGGCTCAGCGAGCAGTGCAATTTTGACTTGAGATGGGGTTCAATTCGATAGAGTTGGAGGGTGATACTCGTGAAATTATCTTGGCTTTGAGAAATTGTAGGGAGGCTGCGAGCATATTTGAGAATATTGTTTCGGAAACAAGGCAGATCTTGGAGAGTTTTTGCTCTTGGAAGATTTCTCATGTGAGACGAGAGGGGAATATGGCTGCTCACTTGTTGGCTAAGTTTGTTGTCTCTCACCAATCCCAATGTGTGTGGTTTAATGTATGTCTTAGTGTTTTGAATGTTATAAATGCGGAACAAAGTTAATGGAAAGCAAAGATTTCCTCTAAAAAAATAAAAATAAATTAATGTAGCAGTTTATGTGACATTTTTCACACTAATCACAAAAATATAGATCGGCACATGTTACTCATTTTCTTAATTAAAGAAAAATGCTAGACATTCAACTTGTTTACAACTTTTTAAATGTGTTATTGTGTCAAATATGATTAATTGGAAGGTGTTAAACACTTGCAACTTTTAGTTCCAATCATATGCCGACACATGTCAAAAACAGTAAAAAAGTTATATGCATGGCATTACTCTTTCATAAAAAGTGAATGTCACGTAAATTTCTAAGAAAGTGTTGTAAAAGTTATAGTACTCCATTGTTTCCATACATTTTAGTGGCAATTTGGAAACCGGATAATTTTTTATTTTTTTTAGGTAAATGCTTATACTGGGTTCCTTTTGTAACACTCTAGTAGTATAGGAAGAGATAAATAGTTCACATAGAGTGAATAATCTATAAGAAATAGTCCTAAGTGTTAAGTCTCACATTGTTTAGTTACTAAATGAAACTGAGCTTTATAAAAAATTTAATTTTTTTTCAAATTAATTAATTCTTTTGAAGTGATAATGCATAACGATGTAGCTCGATGAATTAAGTTAGTGATTTGTTCTAGGTTATTACACTTTTATTATCACATGACACCACCAAACAAATGGATTAGTATTTATCAAACAGATCCATTTGACAATGACAGAATATTTTAAAGAATTCAGGAAAAAAAAAAAATCTTATATATGATGGTATGTTAATATAACCAAGCAGAAATTTTGGATGGGGTATGGGGTTTGATCCTTTCTATGATAAAGAAAATCTGACAACCAACTTTACATAAACGAAATTTAAGCAATTTGTTCAAAATTCTAACAATAAATACGAGAGAGTTTATATAAAGTCACTTATCGAAACACGATATGGGCTGCTTGAAACTTGTTTGGACACGGGCTGGTGACCCTATAAAAACTCTCTTACATTTACTGCTTAAATGGTTAACGATCCAAACAATAAAATTGTTAAAATATGTATCATATCCCAACTTTACCAAATAAAATTGAGAGCGATAAAATTATTAAAGGCATAAAAATTCAAGACGCGCGGCGACGACTTGCATGTGTTCTGTTGTGTGCAAGTTTGTACAGGATCCAACAAGAAAAACGACACGTTTCGTGCATGCAATGCACACACAATTTCCAAGCAATCAGCAAAAAGCAACGGATACAAAGTGTTTAAACATTTAAATGCCTTGGTATCTTGGGAGTCTACGTACAGAGAGAATAAAAGGGTACGTAGCATCCAATTAATTGGGCAAATTCCTGGAAATCGATTCATGCATGGTTTCTGCAGATACTATTCTGATTCAACAGCTCTGGCTACACAATTAGCCAAAGCAGCACTGCTGGTAGGATGAATCAGAACTTTTTCTTTTTCTTTCATCATACTTTTTACCAAATTTGGCTGCATATTCAGGAACAAATCGTCATGCCTGCCCAATTTTTGTTTTTTTTTACCGTCCATATACTTTTATTTGGGGTGGCTGTATAGTATATACCCTACTTTTATTTGTGAATTTCCTTTGGATTGACCCGATTTGACCTAAGGTATATTTTACCAAGTCATAACCGGCCGGCTAATTTCATACTGAGTTCATATTTGATTCACAAATGATAAAAAAAAGTTGCAACCCTAATGATAAATATGTCACATGGAGTGTCACGACAGTTTGTGAAAAACTTTTAATAAAAGCGGTAATATCCATAAAAGGGAAATTTTTAAACCCACCTAATCTTTTGGTGTCACGACAATTAAACCTACTTATTTAGGCTACACTTGTTCACCGGGTACGTAGGAACTGTTGGTGTTCTTCGACGTGGTGCTATTTCATTGGAAACTGTATCGAATAATGGAATTCACAACAATGCCAAAACTTGTTATTACCACGTGTTAAGATTATTCACTTCATTTTCATTGGAATTTTGGAACAACTTGAGCGTCATATTATTTTAAAATTTAATAGTGATCAATTATAAGTTCAACGGCAATTTTAAAAATCACATCATTTTTAGAGAGAAATAAGAGTGACTTCTAATATTATTCTAATCTGTCCTTCATTTTTAAAACATGTAATTTTTAAGTTCATTTTAATAAGATTAACTTATTATTACGTGTATTTTTATAAGGCCTTATTAATAGATTGAATTAAAAAAAAAAAATTACTTTAGTAAATAGATGGGAATAGACAAAAGGGTTCAGAGTTAGTAAGATTTCACACGTGCCTGTTGAGAGAGGTGCAGTAATAAAATTAATCCTCATTTCCGGAATAATTAAGAATATTGTTTGGTGGGTTGAAAAGCAAAAGAACAGAGAATCTTTCCTCTTTTAGTATGGAACTTTAGTGCTAAAACAACTACAATAAGACATAATAAGGAAAGAAGCCACAAAAATAAATAAATTTTTAACACCAAACTAACTCTACAGAATCCCACCCAGATATTCCTCCTGAACGCACTAACAATAACATTGAGAAACACCAATATTGGAAAGCTGTTGCATGAAAGGAAAAAAATAAAATAATAATAAAAAATAAAATAAAATAAAATTTCCTCCTTTAGTATGGCACTGAGTGCTAATTAAATCATTTACCAAAAAAAAATTGCTAATTAAATTCATTATTATATAACATAATAAGAAAAAAGATAATGAAAACATATATTCTTCTAAAATCTACATACATATGAGATATGTTATTATATTAATCGAATTGAAAATGCAGCCAAGAATCGTGTATGATTGTATAGTGAGAAAAAAGTCTTATAGTTCAGATCTCACATCTAGCACAAAACATCAAAAATCGCAACGAAGAAATGAACATCATTCAAAGTAAATTGCTTAAACACTTTATACCACGGAAAGAGCAGAGAGAGTTGCAATAGCATTGGACCCCTAGAATATTTCACTAAATGATGGGACTTTAGCCGATGGGTAATCCTTGGCTGACCAAGGTCCCTAAAGAATTCCATGGACTAATGTCCCCTAATTACTATAAGTTGTCTAACTGATTGATGTACACATGGTAGGAAGGCAATAATAAATATAAAGAAATGCATCCCCTCATTTACAGCCTTGCCTATTTGATTTGGGTTTAACGCTCTAAAAGGAAGAACACTTAGGAAAATCCACCACCTTTCATGTTGAATATTCTTTTACCTATGATATTTGTTATATCAGACATACTTGCCTTACCTATAGTAATTCTATAAAGAGAGACACAAACCTTAGTATGAGGTATGCATTCTATTCTCTCTTCATTTTCTTGCTTCCTACCATCTCAGAGATTATCCTACTAACTTAAGCATCAGAGTGTCCATCATCGGCATTTCTCGGCAAGTCACCCACATTTGTTTTCGTTTGTCTTTGCAGCTATTCTTCGCCGGATTACCAGGGTGTGGTCAACGATACATATCAACATTTGTTATGTTAAATAATTAAAATTGTCATAATTTTATCACCTTAATATTTATCATACATGTTTAAAATAATAATACTAATAGAATAAGATCATATTATTTTAATTTTAGAACAATGAGTGGTTTAAGAAATTGCATATAATATTTGGGTCATTCTCTCATCATTCCATTTTGAAAATTAACCATTGAATCTGTAAAATTTACACATGACCTATGCATGTATCCTACAAATCCAATAATTTATTTTCAAAATGGGAGGATAACGAATATAAGAAAGCATTTCCCGGCAAATAAATAGTGACGGTTATTCATATGTGTTTAATTAGGTGAAAAAAATGACTTTTATTTGACTTTTGGGGATTCAACTTTGGGTTAAAGGTTTAAGGTTTTTCTAAGCAAAGGATTTTGGGTCTATGATTTTAATTGAAAGAAAAATTGTTGCACATAAAAGGTATTGTAAAAAATAATTCTAATCTTATGAAGCTAGTTATAAAGTCTGAGTTTTGAGTTGTACGTCAAGTGAAAATGGAGATGATCCATTTCATATTTTAAATTAGATTTCACAAATTTAATTGTTTACGTTGCCGGACCACATTTAAAGTGACATTATGTACACCGTAAAATACAACAAAACAAAATCTTGACAGTAAAATATATCATTTTCATTTCACTTGAAACAAAATAGTTATGGAAGCAGAAAGAGCCATAAAAGTCAATATTACATATTGCTATCCCTAGGAAACATGCCAAAATTAATAATATAAAGGGGACAAGAAACATCATACAATCCAAAGAAGGTCAATTTAAGCTGAAAGACATTCTCAATTTTACATTTGTTAACAGTGAGAGAAACTGCAAATGATTCTGTTAAGTGTAAAATATATAGTGGGTAGTGAGTCCCCATCTCTTTTTCCGCCAAAAGAAATAAACAATATACGTGGGTTTAACAAATTTTCACAGCTTGTTTATTTTAGCGTGACTTATTACAGCAATTCATGTAAGCCAGAAGTAAGATTAATGAAGATTTCTGCAGGGAATTGTGAGACCACCCATTGGAAGAAGTTTATTCGGTGAATAACCTCCCACTTCATAGGCAAATTCATTGTGGTTAGAATTATAGTGACTGCAACAATTTATGCTCTATGGCGCGAGATAAATGCTATAGATTATTTCAGAAGAGAAACATGGCAGTGATGGATGTGCAACCTTTTGTCTCTTCCTTCTCAAAAAGGGTGGGGGATGAACATTCCTATAAAAATGGACATTAGATAGAGGTTATACAAAATCTTAAAAACTTTCAACTAATCTTCAAGAGATTCAGCTAGTTGATTTTTCTTTTTCTGGAGGGGGTGAGAGGCAGGGGAATAAGATCATTTTCTGAATTGCACCAAGAAGAAAATGTATAAGAAAATCTAATTTAACAAAAAAAAAAAATGCGTTCTATCAGAAATAAGAAGATCCTATTAATATTTTTTTGACCGTAACGTGACCATAACAATCATGGTTAGATCTGCTGTAACAGTTTACCATGTGAAACTGAAAATAGGTGCACTACAAGGATGCAAGAAATCAAACCGGCATGCTATCCTCCTCATGCTTTTGCTTAGAAGAATCTGATTTCTTTAAGAAAGTTCACCAGAGATACCCAATATTAGAAGAACTATCCAGTACTGTCCCAGTTATTGACATGGAAGCTCTAGCAAAAGGAAGACCTGCCACACTCCTTTATGTTGCTTTCTCTGCAGAAAACATCTTTTTATGCAGCATTTAGAGGTGGGGATGAATCAGCCCAGTGACTGGATTAGATACTTCACATCAAATTTCACAGTTTCTAGATGCTTGTGAAGTTGTACTCAGTAATAAGTCTTCAATGACTTCATATTGGTGAACAAAGAGCCTACTCGCCACTTAGGAAATGCAATCCATTCAACAAAATCTTGTAAGTCTTCTCACCCATCCCACAATCCCTCTTCCGCAATTCATCGAGCAGTTCAAAGGCATCGTTCCCCCTCCCATCCCGACACATTCCCTCCAACAATGTTTTGTAGGTCAACAAATCAGGAGACATAGAATTCCCCAACATATCAAAAACAACATCAATCGCTTCCTCATACCTCCGTTCCAACGAAACACTGCAAATCACAGTCATATAAATACTACTACTCGGGACCAAATTCTTCCCTCTCATTTCCTTATAAAACTCAACACCCTTACCCACCCTTCCCTTCTCACACAAACCCTTCGCGATATACCCATAAGTATACGCATTTGGCTCACATCCATACAACCCCATTTCACGAAAGACCCGAATCGCCTCATCAACTTCAAGACACTTCGCATACGCCTTTATAATCATGTTCAACACGAACGTGTCCGGTATCACACCCACCGCCTTCATTTGCTTTGCTAACGACCGGACCGAATGTAAATACATATAACACACATCCAACTTATTGAACTTTCTGAGCAACGAATTCAACAACATCGTATAAGTCTCGAGAGTGGGCTTACAGTTCTCTGAGTTAAACATTTTCTTGTACACATCGAAGGCACGATTAAACAGAGATCCTCGAGCGCAACAGAACTTGATAATGGAATTGTAAAGAGGGACGCTAATGTCGCAGGCGCCGGCGAGTACCTCTTCGACAAGGGTCTCGGCGTTGCGGTAGCGCTTGCCGGTGATTAGAATCTTAATGACGGTTAGGTAGGTGACGTGGTTGTGCTTGTAGCCGCGCTGCAGTGCTGTCCATCGGAAGAGGTCGAGGGCGAGGTCGGGGTCGGATTGGGACCAGAGGGCGTATTCCACGTCGGAGGGGGTGAACCCGGGCTTGAGCTTCTGGACCCACGTCTCGAATTGGTTTTCAAGAGGGGTTTTAGTTCTGGGATTGGGGTTTTGTGATGGAGGGGAGGAGAGGGAACGGTAGAAGAGAGAGAGGAGGGAGGGTTTAGGGTTGAGGCGGAGAGAAGAGAGAGATGGGAATGGAGGAGAAAGGATGTTGCGGTTGCGGAGAGCGGAGGTCCTCAGTAGGCGATGCAACGGTGGAGGCATTGTTTGTCACAGTGGCAGCAACAGAGGGAGAGAGAGGTTTGTTGAAACTGCTTCAAATTGATGCCACGTGTGGTAACCTATCAAATATGGGCCGTCGATCGTGCTTAATCCGAGAACATTCTTAAAAGAGTTTGGCTACTATGTATTGCAGAATTTGCAGCATAGCACAGCTCTTTAGTTCACAGCTGCTTCCCATGAAGAACCTCTGCAGTCATCCAACGGTCTACAACGAGTCAAATGTTTTACTTTAAATAATCAACTAAGAACCTTTTAACCCCTCAAAAAAAAAGTTTTTTTTTTTAAATAAAATAAAATAAAATTTTAGGCAAAAATGGAAAAAAGCCTTATGATCTAACGACCGATTTTAGAATAGTCTCATGAATTTTTAAGTGTACTAATATGACCCATCAAACTACCAACGTGTGCAAAAAAATCAACTTTTATCGAAATATTCATATACTACTCCTATTCTCTTAAAAAAAAAATTATATTTTCTAAAACAAAAAAAGGGATAAATATAAAATCAATCCATGCGGTTGGCCTAAATTACAAATCGTTTAGTGCAGAATAAAAAAATAATTCAAAAGTCTTTAAGGTAGGAAAAAAATAACAATTTTGTTATTATAATCAAATTCTGTCAAAATACTTGACTGATTTTGTTAGTATCAACGTTAATACCAATAAAATGATGATATGTCTCTTACTAAAAAAAATTAATTAAAATTTTTTATCATTTATTTTCTTTCTTTTTTAATTAAAAAATTTTAATCTTTTAATTTCTTTAATTTCTTTAACTTTTTAATTTCTTATTTTTTAAAATAGTTTTTTTTTTAGAGGATAAGGATATTATTGGAATGTTTCAATAAAAGTTGCTTTTTTTTTACACACTTTTGAAGTTTGATAAGCCACATTAATACACTTGGTTTAATGAGCTATTCTAAAATTGATTGTTAGTTCATGAGGCTTTTTTTTTTATATAATTTTTCACAAAATATTAATTTTATCCCTTCCAAACCTAAAATTTTAGTTCTCTCGTGCCCATGGGCCTCGTTAAAGGGCCTAATTTTTTTATCTACTAGTGGGCGAAAACCAAGCTAAAATTATAAGGCTATGTTTGGATAACCCAAATTTTTTATTATTTTGAAAAACATGTTTGGGTGAGCTTTTTAAATTCAAATTTTATCAAACTTTTTTATAATTTTGTTTCAAATTCTCTAAACCATTCAAACATAATTTTAAAAAGCAAATTAAAATGGACTGAATATGATTTTTGGTTTAGGACTGGCTCAAATCAAGAAAAGGACCCGCATATAAGCACAGATGGGGATATCGTTGAAGTTGGAAAAGAGACAAAGCCACTTTCAATTTGTACGTGCTTGTTATGATGTTATTTCCTGACAAAGTTTTCTTTTAAATTGAATTGATTTTTTTTTAATCAGTCTATCAAATTGATCTAAAATTTGATATATGTTCTTAGACTACATAATTTTCATATGCATTTATATTTTGTTAATTTTATTAAAAATGTCGATGAGAATTGCGTGCTCTCAGGACACATAATGTGTCCGAACCAGAAATTCTTATGACCAAAGGTTACGAGTCAAAAAGATTTATTGGTAAAGTTTAGAGCAGCAGTAGTAGTTACTCTATATTGGTTCACTTCCCTATATTTAAGAAAAATTTCATGAAAAAATCAAAAAACCTCCCACAGCAGATACCCTATATTTAGATGAGGGTGTTGGAATGAATAGTAATTCCCTATGTATACACTCAGTATACATGTCAACTATTCATTCCCTATGTATTATTTTAATATAAAATAAGTATAATTAATTGATATATAGAAGAGAGGAAAAGTAGGAAAGAGAGAAAAATAATAAAATAAGAGTAAAAAATAATATTTAATTGATATATAAAAATATAAGGGAATCTATTGTGTGATATTTTTTATAGGGAAGCAAAAAATAGTTTTGTTCCTAAAATATAAGGAAAATGATTGAAAATCTGCTGCTAGTGCTCTTAGTAGGCTAAATTCTTATATTTTACCTAAACTTTATTTTTTTTAAAAAAAAAAAATTTAGGGGCTATGGCCTATACCACCCCTAAATTTTAGGGTTTATTTCTCATTTAAACTAAAATAATTACGTATTATCTGATCCAACGCCTGCATCGTGTTATTGCTTAAAGTTGAAGCATCACACGGATAGAAAACATGATGTCACTGGAAACAGCATCGAATCCAAAAATCATCACATCGCCAAGATTAAAACAGGTGGAACTAATCATGTTTCAGTAGCCTACACTACTCCCTTCACTCCCAAGCAAAGGGTAACAGCAAAGTTACCAAAGTACCCACTGTAATTATGGTCGTTGACTTTTAGTCTACACATGGCGTGAAAGTCCCACTAATTAATTTAATTATTCCAAATAATTATCAATTATGTAGCCGATTCTTATTGGCAGGACCCAATTAGATGATTATGTGCCTTGAATCTTGCAAATGAAATTGTTAAATCTTAGAGCACTGCTAAAAGTATAACTTTTATTACAATTTTTCTAAGACACTTATCACTTGGGCCACTAAACAATTAAATTTGATTGTACCTAACGTGACGGTGGCACATTGACAAATGTCGGTTTGTAAGTTTACGTCAACATGGTACTGTCACGTCAATTTGTAAGACAGTTAGAGTAAAAGTTATAATACTCCAAACATTTTCCTAAATCTTTGTTTAGGTTTGCGATTACAAAACGTGCAACTTAAAAATAACAAATTTAAAACGTTCAATTTGAAGACACAATTTTTAAAAACGCAATTAAGCATTTGATAAAATTGTAGTATAACTTTTAAAATCCTGTGTTTTAAAAAACACACCACCTTACCTGTGATTTGAGAACACATAATTTTTCTACATTTTCAAAACGAAACTTTTTAAAAATGAGAAATGTTAGAGGTACTAAATCTTTTACCAAGAGATAGGCACTAAGATGATGTGGAGTTTATTCATTGGTATCTGTAGCATTATTTTTTATTAATTGTTTTGATCATATCCAATTAATAAGCTCCACATCATCTTGATACCCATTTCTTGGTAAAAAATTTGGTACCCTAGCATTTCTCATTTAAAATTGTACTGCAAACAATATATTTTATACGATTTGATCTAAGATGACCCCAAAGCACTCTTATAATGCAATCAATTAAGGAGCCTACTTGGCTTTAAATGTAAGGACATTAAAGTAATTTTCAAATCTATCTACCTCTATAAAATCCCATCGATCTAAACTGACATTCGGAGAATCCGATTCAAAGAAGTGAATAAAAATGTCTCCAATTTTGACCATTTTGCTTGTCACAATCTCCCTCCTTTGTGCTGCAACACTGGCCTCAGACCCCGACCCAGTTCAGGATTTTTGCATACCCGACCCGAGATACGGTTCCTTAAAAGTTGCTCACCTTGCTACTCTCCCATGCAAGAATTCATCGGAGGCCACCACCGATGACTTTGTCTTCTCCGGCGTGAAGAGAGCCGGAAACTTCTCCGCAGACACCGGCCTTGCAGCCATACCGGTGAACCCAACCGTTTTTCCAGGCCTCAACACGCTAGGCATGTCATTCATACGCGCTGACCTTAAAGTTGGTGGAATAAACCCACCACATTTCCACCCAAGAGCCACTGAAATTGCATATGTGGTGGAGGGAAGTGTATATTCAGGCTTTGTGGATTCCACCAGCCGGGTTTTTGCAAGAACAGTCGAGCAAGGGGAGGTCATGGTGTACCCCAGAGGCCTGGTGCATTTCCAAATGAATGTGGGGGATAAGCCTGCAACCATATTTGGTAGCTTCAATAGCCAAAACCCTGGATCCCAGAAAATCCCAGCTGCCATTTTTGGATCTGGGATCAATGAGGAGCTTTTAGAGAAGGCTTTTGGATTGAGTCCTAAGCAAATTGGGATGATGAGAAGAAGGTTTGATCCCAAAAAGGTGAAGTAAAGGTTGAAAGAATGATATTTTGTGGCTGTTAATTCTAGTTTTACTGGATAATATGTGTTTCGAGTATTATAGAATGGCTGTTTCTTTGGGATCTCACAGAGATGTTTGGTCACTTCATAATTTTCATTTTTTTTTTCTTTCCCTTTTTTCTATTTTTTTTAGTTGGTATATATAAATAATAAGAATATTAACAACAATAAAGGTAATGTAGACGAAATTAATAAATTAATTAAAGCCAATCTCACATAATTAGGGACAGTACCTTGCCGACTGAGGTTGATCATGAGCATAGCCACAAACATAAGTGTGCATGAGTGATGTGTCATCATCACTCCAACCCCCAAAAGCAGGGGTGAGCTGTAAAGACTAAAAATAATTGCTATAAAAATAATTGCTACAAAAATAAAGAAGAAAAAAAAATCACATAATACTAAAATTGCCATAATTATTGTCATCTTCTCGACAAGCCATCAAGACAGTATAAAAATGAGTAATGGATTCTCACATCTAAGTAATAATAACAACGTGACTATAATAGTGTTGTGAAGAACATTACAACTTTTACTACAAGTCTTTTATAAACTGATGCGACAGTTCACGTACATTACAATTTTTATTATGAATCTCTCATAAACTGATGTGACAGTTCACGTGACACTTACTACGTCAACTACTAAATAATTAAATTTACTTGTTAAATAGTGTTGTTTTTTTTTTTTTTAACCTATGTTTTGCCACATGGCACTCATGTGAACCGTCACAAAGGTTGTAAGAAATTGTTAAAGTTGCAATACCTCAAGCATTTCCCTAACAATAAGTAGTGCATCTAATACTATTAGATTCAATCTTCTAATTTTAAGTTTTTAGATTAAGACAATGTCCCATATTATATCAAAATCTCTTTTTTAAAATTATTAAGTATATGTTTACGCTTATTCCCCAACACACGTTACCTTAAAATTTCAAACTTAGAACTCTCATTAATTTTGTGTTTTGCTTCAAGAAACAACTTAATTAAATTGAAAACATGCTTCTTTCCATTTCACTTGAAATTAAGAGCCACCATTTTATGGTTCAGATTAAATTTCACAGCATCTAATGGTGTATATATTACTACATTATTTAAAATTTTCAAATAACGTGTTACCATATAGAGAAATGCTAGGCTGTACACTTCAATCCTATTGCTATCCCACCCTTGTTTACGTAGATCAGTAATGTTAAAAAATCAGGGTCCCACTACACTCTTTTTACTATCTGACATTTATTGGTTCACATAGGCAAGGATGGAATAGGAGTGAGATGTGAATGTATAACCAAGCATTTCTCTAACATATAATCTAGACCATGAAATGGATGTCTCCGTGAAAAGGATCTTATTCCTTTAAATTGTTCCATAGTGAATTGTTTCCCAACAAGGTGGGATTTTTTTTTTATCCTACTTTACAACATTGTTATTAATGGAACTGAATTTTGATTGATTAAAAGTTAGCCTCATCCTCTTGATTTCCGACTAAACGAGAATATCAATATTTGGTTCAGTAGAGGCCATCAAGGAATCCCAATTTGGAAAATAAAAGTTCAGACATCATACTTATTAGCATATCCAATTGTTGTGTTCCCGATTGAATTTCTGTTTTTTAGTGTTGCAAGGAGAACTATAACTTTTACCATTAGTCCCTTGCAAACCGACAGAGCAATCCACCCGGCACTTACCACGTCAGCCAGTAAAATATAGACAGTCACATGTCAGGTCACATGGCACTTAATACGTTTACAAACTAACGTGAACTAATGGTGGAGCTAGAATTTTAGTTCATAGGAGGCAAAATTTAAAAATAAAGTCAAACAATTTCCTTTCACTATTATTAAAATGGTAATAAAAAGTTTTACTGAACGACTAACACATTAATGCACACAAAGAAAGACTCAATGCTCACACCACACTTGAAAAGTACTCAAAAAGCAGTCACTAGATGACAAACTACTAAAATTGCCCAACCCACAAGACACGGGGCTGAACACCTCTCACGCATTACACCAAACATCTATTCTACACCCATAGGGCGCACACTTTCTTTCGCACTGTGACACACACCGCAGAAACAAACTACTTCTGTGACAGTTGAAGAGATGCCGTAGCTGGAAGCTTCAGTTAGTTAAGGAATTTTCATAAGAGGGGGAGAGACTAGAGAGAAGTGCTGCTATGTTCAACACAAGCAACAGTTCACGTAGCACTTACCATGACAACCGAAAAAATGTGGACTGCTACATAACAATCTAAATAAAACACATTTCTATAAAATTTGGACTATCAGGTGAGTTTGTAAAGGAGTTGTAGTAAAAGCGGTAGAACCCCTATTTTCTTATGTTTTTTTCAGAGCAGAATTCAGAATAAGGACATTAGAAAAGATCTCATCGAATGATTCAAGATCATACAGATGACTATCATTTCCTGGGCATCTCCAATCTGATCTCATACTTAATCCATTGTATGAGATGATCAAACAAGATCACCGCCTTTCCAAAGATCCGTTTTTGTTTATTACTAAATTTATGAGATAGGGAAAGAAATACTAGTCACATAGAACCAAGTCCCATCAAGGAAATAGAGAATACATCCTTATAAGTTGTCTATAATTTTCTTACAGATTCATCATCTTGAGTGGGGCATATCACAAATAATGGCAGCCAATGACACATTATTCCAGTGGCCCATAAAAAGAAGCAAGTTGAAGCCATATAATTTTCATGTGCATAACCCATCTATAAACATTATGTTCATGCCAAGCCATAAAGCAAACTTAATCGGATAATATGGGCATTTGCATAGTACTTTCCCCATCACACCATGCACTAAACATGCACCCCATGCATTGGGCAGATACGAGCCACCCCATAGCCACCCCCTGGTTGGCCATAGGGGGTGGCTAGAGCCAGCACCATCTTGAACCTCGCCTTTATGTTGAAAAGAATAGATGAAAACATTCCCCACTCAACATACACATAAAAGCCCATATTTTCTCAGTTGGTCTAATCAACAGTAATGATCCAATAGATGTTAACTACCTGACCATCGAGTGACACAGAATCACATTACTTTCAATTCAGTCCCGAAGTAGCAACTGCATTATTACCCAACAGTATATAGAAATGCTAATATCTGGTACTAAAACTCATCAGGCAAATCAAAATGATCAAAAGAAATCTAATGTTTCCACATCAGCAAAAGAATGAAAGGCTCATAGCAATTGACCTGGGGTAGCCCATCACATGTGGAAGACTACTTCTCCCCGAGCAACATTGCCTTAATGATAGTATTGCATATGCCATCGGTTTGGGGGAAAAGGTGCCCAGCACCTGGCAATTCATGATAGTGAATCCATGGTAGCTGTTGAGCAATGTATCGTTGCAGCTTAACAGGCACAATCAAATCTTCATCTCCATGCCACAAGTGGACAGAACCTTCATTGTTTGCAAATGGGTTTTCCAGATCCATAGGACTGAACTCCCAGCTCCCAAATCCAACAATCAAGTCACGATGGAGGGACTCATATTCTCCTTGTTGTCTTACCTGGGCCTGAGGAAGAGCAGATTTAGAAAATAATTACATTTTTCTAGTAAAATTAAGGTTGATTATAATAGCATGAATATATGGTTTTAAATTCATATAAATCACCCAATAAAAATGATAAAAAAAAAAAAAAGAGATAGAGAGAGAAAGAGAGAGTAGAACATTCTACTGGATAAATGAAAAGATATCGCCTTAATTTTACAAAAACTTTTCATTTTAAATTGTCACATAAGATGGTTTAATTAATCAACCAAGCCTTAAATTTGGCTGAGAAAAAGGAGCTGAAAAGCCTAATCTTGTCTCAAAAGTTTGTTCCTGTAATTGTTGAAACAGAATTTGTGGAGCACATCCTTATACAAGAAGGTTGCTCATTCCATTTTTAAAGTCAAAGGTTGCTCTTATAATATTCTGCAACTATGGTAGAACCAGTAACATACAGACATAACTAAGGATTATTCAGTCACAAGTAATTCATGTATTTCAAGTGTCCTCACTTTCCCCGTGATTGGTTGCACTTGGAAAACTTGGTCAACCATAAAACATTTTCACTCAACCGTAAAACACTTCCATGTCTTTCGTAAAATAGTTTACATTTTTTAAGGCATAAAACATTGTATTTCAAGTGTCCTCACTTTCCCAGTGATTGGTTGCACTTGGAAAACTTGGTCAACCGTAAAACATTTTCACTCAACTGTAAAACACTTCCATGTCTTTCGTAAAATAGTTTACATTTTTTAGGGCATAAAACATTTTCCTCCCACAACTCCTCTCTTCAAACCTTCAAAGATGCTAAGAAAGAGCGTACGTCTGCAAAGTTCGTATGATTCGTTTTTTATTGAATTTTGTATGCTCTATTATGTGACCAAATGGTGCATTTCTGTTCTAGATATTGAGTTTGAGCTTGATTTGATCAGCTGGGTTTGAGTTTGAGCCATTAACATCTGAGAAATCTAATCATATGGTGACTGACTGGGGTAGTGTCGAGTCATTTGCCTCGTCTTCTCTTCATAATTTTGAGAATCTTTTGAAAGCTATACACTATAGAGTGATTTACAGAAATAGAAGATTGAAAGAAGATATAAATATGACGATCAATGTTATTATCTTGGTTGCATCTTTTATCCGTTTGCGGAGAACTTTATGGTTGATATGTTTGCAAAACGTGGCAAAATTGGATCTGCTCAGAAAATGTTTGATGAAATGGTTAAGAGGAATGGAATATATAGGTATGCTTAGTTGGGTGAGGATAAAGAGGCTCTAAGACTATTTAATCAAGCTTTGTTTGAAAATTTGAATGATAATAATTTCACATTTTCAATGCAAACCAAACAGTGGAAAATATTTTCAAGGCAATAGCCAGAAAATCAGTAGTTTTTTTTCTTTTCCCGAAAATGTATTCAGCTGAAAACATTTTACGTCAAAACCAACAAAGTTTGAATATAATTACAAAAAAGTGTAGGGGCATTCCAGTCCTTAATGTTCATAATGCTTTCAAAGATCATATTTATTCAGAAAGGGGCATTTTAGAGGTCCTTCACAACTATTAAGAACCATAATTCTCGAGACGAAAAAAGAATGTCATTAAGAATTAGAGTCCATGAAAGAAAAAAATCCAAATTTCAGGGGGCTTTATAGGAGGAGAAATTCAGATCTGGTTTCCACAGCTAATAAATTTCCCAATCAAATCCATTGTAACAGTCTTTATGTACTTTCTTGTGAAATTTTGGAAAGAGATGATAAGAAAGCTATGCAGAGAAGGTCAAAAGCCAATCCTAAAGTACTTTCTTTGCTTGTCATATGTAAAATTCAATATAAAGCTATTACCAATCACTCCATACCACTACTCTCTATAATGAGGGCCTAGCAAAGATTTCCACAGATGCAAGCAAAATAACTCTAAGAATAACACTTTCTATGTCATAAATAACAATCATTAATTAGACACATGCTGTCAAAGTATGAGAAAGTGAAATAGCAACTTAGCAATTCCCGTGACTGGGAATACCAATTGAAGCTACTGAAGCTATCACAAATACCATACAAGTCTTAGTATGTTTGGCAAAATGTTTTATAGTAAAGTAGGAAAATCAAAATTCAGTTCACCATTAAGCATAAAATGAAATTGAAGAATAACAAAGCCTAAACAAACATATAAAATTTAGGAATCACACACTCAAAATTGCTAAAGTTATAGAAAGTAATAAGATATTCCAAGTTTAAGATGTCCTTTCAAAGCCATTTACAATCCAATATAGCTTTGTGCTATGCAGCACAATTTTAGCACTAATTATGCACAGAAATCAGGCAACACTTTCTGGAGTCTTTAAATAACCAAATTTGTCAGCAGAAAAGCTTAAAATTTTTACATTGCATTTAAATGGTAGAACAGCTCAAGATAATCACACAATTTCAGAAACTTTAAGCACCAGAATAAGTATTAATTTTCTAAATTTTCTTGTGAATAAATTTGCTCACTTGGATGAATGCACACACATATGTGCCTAGTTTAAGAATTGGATTTATGAAACAAAATTTTTGAAGTTGCAAACTATAACAACTTAAGAAAGAGGTTACATCATAGATAATGCCAATAGTAAGTGGTACTCATATAATATTGTGCAACAGCATTCACTTCCGCAAAATACAAGCCATATACAATCAGTTAACCGATATCATTTTTCAAATCAACTACTTATTGGTTTTTCTTAATGCCCTTCAAAGAATTAAGATCCTTTCAAATAAAGAAACTTCAAAGAATTAAGATCCTTTCAAATAAAGAAAATTAATTCACAGAAATTTCCAGAAAAGTTAGATGCTAACCACATAGTTTTTCCTGTCAGACCGCTTGCGCAAGAGCTCTTTGTCTTGGGGAGAAAGAATATCAGGACTCTGAGCTGCTATGCTAGAAGCGGGGAACCATTTTTGAGTGTTCCACCAATAGGTAAGCCAGGGTGTGTAGTGAGCAACACGAAGTGTCCATTGATCTTGCCGGAACTGTAGGCGGTAGGCTTCAGCAGATAAGTTTGCAGGAAAACCAGGCCACCAATAGTTAATTACTGGAGCTAACAGTCCTGCCCCTGCTAGCCTGTCAGTGTTACAATTGTCCCTCACATAAGAGGGAAGCAAAAAAGGTGGCAGAAAATTCTCTCTCTCACACTCATGTCCAGGCACAAAAACAAATGCAGCCATTCAATTTTTTGTTTTCCTCTTTTCTCACATTTATTTATACAGAGGCAAATCATACCTGTGAGGGATGTACTTGAGGCAACTCCAAATCACTTGCCCACCCATGGATAAACCCAATACATAGAATTTGGATCCAAGTCCCAATTGATCAGCAAGCTCTTCTATATCCAAAGCCATGCTCTTCACTGTTTTCTTTGGATTAGGATCACTCTCCCCATAACCAGGTCTGTCAAAAGATACAATGTAGACCCCTAACTCTTCAACAATTTCCTGGAAGTACCCACCATTGATTCAAATGATGCTAACTCGAGTAATAACATTTAAATGCTTAAAATCAGTCCAAAAGAGAGAAATAAAATAAACCAAAGTGAAGTACCGGAGATAGATTTTCAGCGACAGCAGCATCATGCCTGCAAGAATCAAAACCATGGACGTAGACAATTTTATAGTTGGCCATTTCTTTAGGCATACCATGTTCTTTGTAGGCCAAATGCCTTCCATCACTAAGTTTGATTCTTGGTGCTGTAACAGGGGGACCATCTGGAGAACCACATATCTGGGGTGGAGGAGGTTGGATTGCCTTATAAGCCCATGCCAGAAACCCCACAAAAAGCAAAACAACTGTTTTCTTTAACAACCCTGAAAAATTTTGAGCTTTAATTAAGATGCAATAGACTGACTGGATTAGAAGTTGAGCCATTTTTTACCAGATTTGGGGAGAAAAAAATATATATTTAATGAACCTAATTAAACTCCATGGATTGAGCACAAAATCTGTATAAAAGACATGCATATTCTGCATAATATTTATTCAGAAGAAGTTCTCCCTGCAGATTACGAGAAACAAAATAAAACGACTCAATTGATAACAGAAGTTTGGTTGCCTTGAAACCCGTTCTCCGGTTGTGGACATGGTTTCACTAGTACAAATTCAAAGAATGCCAGTGCCAGCTTATTGAAAAAACATTCTATTTCACCAAGCAAGAGTTTGTGATCTGTTGGGTTCATAAAAAATTAGAAGTGACATATAATATATGTTTTGATCTGTAGCTAGGTTACACATCAAGTGAAATTTGAACTCACGACCTGACCCTCCACCTCATTCTCAGTGGGAGAGGAAGTAGAATTCGAGCAAGAGCTCATTGGTAAGAGGTGGTATATTATAGTGAGATGGACAAGAAGTGGGGTATCAAACCCACTACAGTGTACTCTCGTATAGGTATCGAACTGGTTAAAAAAGTGAATCGTGTTGTGTTAAGATACTAACAACTATGCACAAATTTTCATCAAAAAAACAACTATGCACAAATACCTAAGGATTCAGAGTTTAAAAAAAAAAAAAATCAAACAAAAAACTTCTCTTCACATCACATAGATGCCGATTTACACCAAAAAGTAAATTACGAATAAAAATAAATAATTCCAACACTCTTAACTTAAAGAACCAACTTGAAAACGATTTCCATGGAATTCCAGTTGATGCAGTCAAATTCGCATTAATCAACGATCAATTATATAGACAAATTGTAGATATATTAAAGGTAAAATCTAATTTCTTCTGTATCCTATGTTTCTGAATTCTGAAATGACAAATGTTGAACAGCGACCCAGATAAAGGCAATGTCATGGTTCCGATGGATGCGCGATAAAAATAAGGCAAACTGAAAACTTCCAGAGCATCTGATCAAATGAAAAAGAAAAAGAAAGAAAACCCACCTGAGGGAAGCTGAAAGGAACCCTTTTGCCTAGCTTTCCTGGTGTGAGCTCTGGCTGATGCCGCCGATATCTTCCTGTTCACTCCTCCCGCCATTTCCCCCACACAATACCCACCTAAACCCGACAACAAGACCACCCGAAAGTTCAAAGACTCGGAGAGAGAGAGATCTGAGACTCTGAGTGTGGTGGACGGTAAAGAGGTTGTGTTTTTATGTGTGGCTACTATTTTAATATGGTCAACGTTTTAGCTTTGGTTTGTGTCCTTCGACTCCTTCGTTGTGTGTTCCTGTGACGGTCGCCCCAACTCCTACCGAGCATCTCCAGCAACCGGAGGTATTTTACCTAATTAAAAAGTAAATTTTTTATTTTTACTTATTTATTGTTTCATACAAACTCCAGTAAATTTTTTATTTTATTTAAATATTATTTTTAAAGAGTGTGAGATATTAGAAAAAATAAAAATTAAAAAACTGGAAAATTGTGCAAAAATGAGTAACAACTTATTGCTATTCACTTAGCAAAAACATGTATTTTACCTACTCTGGAGCTAATTTGTTGAAGAAAAAAAGTAAAAATAAAAAACTCATTATGAACTTTTCAACTACTCTGTTGGAGATGCACTGGAGTTAAAGTTGGTCACTATTGTCTGTAACTA
Organism: Alnus rubra; assembly: GCA_028654335.1. Classification (NCBI taxonomy): domain Eukaryota; kingdom Viridiplantae; phylum Streptophyta; class Magnoliopsida; order Fagales; family Betulaceae; genus Alnus; species Alnus rubra. The sequence goes on from JAJPGS010000281.1 coordinate 2,078,768, forward strand.
TAATAGACTTAATTAAGCGGTTATTATTATTACTATTTTTTTAATCACAATCATTTCGTCTTATACGGTTATCGGTTATTTAAACTATAATCATTTTTAAATTTAGGTTTTTATTTTTTTTATTATTATTATTATTATTATTATTTGTCTATTTTTGGGTGTTAGATTATAGGACCCTTTTTTTTTTCTTTTTTTCTTTTTTTCTCGGATGTAATGTGTGTGTATATGTAAGTAGGCTATTAGCGGTTAGTAACCATCTTCACCTACTACTAAAACCACTAGCAGTCAAGAGTGGTTTAGGGCAATTATAAATTAGTAGGCGATTATTACATGGACGGAGCCAGAAGATCTTATGGGCAGGGGCTAGTGGCAAAAAAAAAAATTTGGTAAGGGCCAATATGCTAGATTTTTATTTTTTATCTTATACTTTTTTATTTTTTAGAATTTTTTTTTTTAGGAAATTGGGGGGGGGGGGCATGGCACCTGCCAGCCCCCCTTCCCTCCGTCCCTAAAGACGTAAGAGCATTCCCAATAAATTATCTATTAGTAATTTTAGGGTAGAATAGATAAACAATAGTGTTAAAAATAAACTTTATCAGCTTATCTCTTCAAACTCTAAAATAGATTTTACTTAATATTGTAAACACATTTCACATATCTATCTTTTTTTATTGTTTATTTCCACCTTCTGCGCTTTTTTTCTTCCTTTTCTCTCCACGTTCTGCGCTTTTTTTCTTTCTTATCCCTCCACGTAGAAAATTTGCGTTAAAAAAATAAACGTTTTAACAAACCGACCGTTAACAAATATGACCAAATATGATCTTTAAAAAAAATAATAACAAAAAAAAGAATAAATAAATAATATAGAGTTAAGAATAGATAATCGGATGTATGATGCGTTTTAAAATTCATTAGTTAAACTAAATAAAATGAGTTTGGATGTATGATGCATAAACCATCAGAAGTAACCGTGTCCATCCGATCCCCTCGTTATTGTCTCTTCTCCTCCGTTTAGCCCCCACCTCAGCACAAATGTTTAGCAGCCGCCCAGAGAATCAGAGAGATCTCCCTTCGGATTCCCAACTGTCCACTTTTTCTTCACTCTATTGCCCAGTAATTGCTACGTCAAATATCTTCTTGTCTTCATACAACTCGTTGTATTGTATTGTTGTTACTTTTCAATCCAATGGTTTCAAATTTATTTGGGACATCACATCAGTTTTGCTGATGTTGCAGATATGTTTAACGTTTCTAATTTTGTTGGTAATCTCTCTGCAGACCACAACGAGAAATATCCAAACTTTTGTTGCCAAAGTACAAACAAATAAATAAATTGTCTAGGGGGATAATTTTTTTGAAATTGGCCACAAGTTAAATGGTATATATTTTCCCTTAGTTCTGATTTTAGTGCATATATTTCATTGCTCGTTTTTGATTTTGTGGTTGCAGGATGTGTTGATTCTCTATTCATTTACATAAGCTATGCAAGCTGGATTCTGTGTCTCTCTAATGTTTATGAGGTTTAGCTAATTGACATATAAAATATCAGAAATGAAAACAGAGAATATTTGGAATTTGCTCAAATTGTATTGAATGAATAAAAGAAGCTTTTTGGAAAGTATTTATACAAGCTGCAGTTTTTGCAGAAAGAAACTAACTAAGTCTAAAGCTCAACAAGCGAGCTAACTGACATCTAACCAACTAAATATAGCTCAATAAACACATGTTCTAAATACAGCTATACAACTCAATTAACACTTGCAGCTCAATACGCCCCCCCCCCCCCCCCTCTCAAGATGAACAATGGATGTTGTGAATGTTCATCTTGGATAGCAAAGAACGAAAAGCCTCAGAGCCAAGAGCTTTGGTAAATAAATCAGCAAGCTGATTGGAAGAAGACACATGCAGAGTTCGAACTAAGCCAAGTTGGATTTTTTCTCGCACAACATGACAATCGATCTCGATGTGTTTATTTCGTTCGTGGTACACCGGATTAGCAGCTATGTGCAAAGCCGCCTTGCTGTCACAAAAAAGAAGTGCAGCCTGAGAATGTGGAATCTAAAAATCCTGGAGAAGATGAAATAACCAAGTGATTTCACAGCAAACAGCAGCCATGGAACGGTATTCAGCCTCAGCTGAAGAGCGGGAAATAGTGGTCTGCTTCTCAGACTTCTAGGAAATTAATAAATCACCCAGAAAAACACAGAAGCCAGAGACAGATCGGCATTTGTCAGGACAGCCAGCCCAGTTGGAGTCACAAAACGCCTTCAAATGACAAGAAGAAAAAGCTAGAAAGAACAGCCCTTGACCAGGAGCAGCTTTAATATACCAAAGAATGCGATAGACAGCATCTAAATGAGACTTCCGAGGAGATTGCATAAACTGACTTAAGGTATGAACAACATATGTTAAGTCAGGCTGAGTAAGAGAGAGATACAAAAGCCTACCAATCAATCTGCGATAGGACTTAGGATCATCAAGAAGCTCCCCATCTAAAGCAGAAAACTTGGCATTGGAAAAGAAGATGGCTTAGCAGCCAAATGACCAGTATCATTCAAGATATCCAAAGCAAATTTCCTTTGACAAAAAGAAATCCTAGCATCCGAGCGAGCAACCTCCAAGCCAAAAAAGAACCGTAAAGAGCCTAAGTCTTTGAGCTTGAACTGAGTGTTTAAGAAAACAATAAGATTAGTGATAGTCTGCCTATCATTGCTTGCAAGAACAATATCATCCACATAAACCAAAAGTGTCATAAATGAAGTGCATGTGGACTTAGTGAAAAGAGAATAGTCCGACTTAGACTGAATGAAACCATGAAGAATCAAAGTAGAAGAAAACTTTGAAAACCATTGTCGAGAGGCTTGCTTCAAGCCATATAAAGATTTGTTAAGCCTACAAACCCGAGTGTCCTCTTTGGAAATAAAACCAGGAGGAGGTTTCATGAAGACTTCTTCATCAAGATCACCGTGTAAAAATGCATTATTCACATCCAATTGGTGAAGATGCCAATTGTGAATAGCTGCCAAAGCAAGTAAGCATCGGACAATGGTGATCTTGGCCACATGAGAGAAAGTTTCAAAATGATCCAAACTTTCCACATTGAGTGAATCCTTTCGCCACAAGCCTAGCCTTGTACCGTTCAATTGAACCATCAGAATTATGCTTGATCTTATAAACCCATTTGCAGTCAATGAGAGTTTTATTAGGAGGCAAAGGAACAACCGAACAAGGTTCCAGGTATGATTATCCTCAAATGCCTTGATTTCAACTTGCATGGCATCATGCCAGCAAGCATGCTGAACTGCTTGGTGATAGAATTGTGGTTCAATAGATGTAGAAACAGAAATGACAAAATGCTTGTATGAAGGTGACAATTTATGATATGAAAGAACATAAGAAAGGGCAAAAGGAATACCTGAATCCGGTGAAGAAATGTATAGAGATGAGTGAGAAGATGTAGCTAGATGACAATGAAAATCTTGCAAATAACTAGGTTTGTGTGTTAACTCTATAAGACTTACGAACAGGAAGATTAGAAACAAAAGGAACAGGATGTATATCAGACGATATAGAAACAGAATCTACATTATTAGAAGGAGAAGTAGAAGTAGAAGGAACATAAAGAGAAATAGAATTTAAAGGAGAACTAGAAGGAAATAAAACAGAAGAATCTGAAACAGGAATAGGAAGATCAATATTAGAAAATTGAGAGTTAGAAGATTTGAAAGAGGGATGATAAGGAAAAATATCCTCATGAAAAATAACATCCCGAGAAATAAAACAGTGTGAGAAGTAAGATCAAACAACTTGTAACCTTTGACATGATAAGGGTAACCAAGAAAAAGACAAGGTGTAGCCCGGGAATCAAATTTGGATCGATTTCTAGTAAGAGTAGAAGCAAAACAAAGACAGCCAACAACTCGAAGGTGAGAAAAACTAGGAGCAACTGAGAAAAGACACTCAAAATGAGTTTTATTGGATAGGATAGGAGTAGGAATTCTGTTGATGATGTGAGCAGCTGAAAGCACACATTCACCCCAAAAATACAAGGGAAGGTTGGCTTGAAATCTGAGGGCTCGGGCCACATTAAGAAGATGCTGATGTTTCCTCTCTACAACAGAATTCTGTTGAGGAGTTTCAACACAGCTCAATTGATGAATGATGCCCTTAGATTGATAGAAAGCAGGTAATTGAAACTCAAGACCATTATCACTACGCAGAATTTTGACTTTAGTATTGAATTGAGTTTCAACTTGAGTAACAAAGGAGACAAGGAGATTTCGGGTTTGAGATTTATTGACCATAAGATGAACCCATGTAAATCTAGAGTAATCATCCACAATTGTGAGAAAATACTTAACACCATGAAGAGAATCAGTAGTGAAATGTCCCCAAATGTCACAATGAAGTAAATCAAAAAATTTATTGGATAGTGAATGACTTACAAGAAATGGCAAGCGATGTTGCTTAGCCAAAGAGCAAATTGTACAGCAATTATTGGAATCAACAGTAATGCTAGAGTCATATTGACTAAGTAGCTTTATTCTAGAATTGGACAAATGTCCCACACGGAAATGCCATACATCAGAAGAAATGGTTTTAACAGAAAAACTTTTACCTGAAGGAACAGAGGAAATAGAGGAAAAAACAGGTTTGTTGAGCAGACGGAATAGGCCGCCACGTTCTCTACCCACTCCAATCATTCTCCATGTCAACAGGTTCTGGATAAAGCAAAAATCAGCAAGAAATATGAGACAACAAGAAGAAAATTTTGTGTGTTTACTTGCTGATATAAGATTGAAAGAAAAAGCAGGAACACATAGAACATTGGTTAGAATCAAAGAAGCAGAAATTCTAACTGTACCAATGTGTGTTACCGAAACAAATTGTCCATTAGGAAGCTTGACAAACTTGGAAATGATAGATGTTATGGTTGTAAAAAAAGAAATAGAACAAATCATGTGATCAGTGGCACCTGTGTCTATGATCCACGGATGATTGACAAGTTTGGAAGCAGTTTGAAAAGATGAAACAGAAGAGAAAACAGAATGACGGAAACGATTGAAAGTAGTACCTGACATGTTAGCAACAAGTCGATTTGAAGGCACTCCAACCTGATTCACGGAAGAAACCACATTCGGATTGTTGGATTTGATCATAGCAAATAATTGTTGAATCTGTTCTTGAATGATGGGCAGTGTGGCAGATGATGATTCTATATCAGAAACTTGATTAGCAGAATACTGTTCTGTAGCAGATTTGCCTTTGGTGAATTTATAACCAGGAGGAAAACCCTATAGCCTGTAACACTTCTCCATTGTGTGACCATAAACACCACAGTGTGTACAGGTAGGTCGATCCTATCGATTGGAACTGAATTTGCCATATCGAGGGTTAGAAGAATTTGTAGCAGCATGTCGAGTAGATGAAGATGGACCTTTAGTCAACAAGGCAGATACATTGTGATGCATTGTGCTAAGTGAGCCAGAAATCTCACTTTGACGTTCATGTTGAACAACTAAAGAGAAAACCTTGTTAATGGGTGGAAGATGATTCATTAACAAGATTTATCCTTTAACATGAGAAAATGACTCATTCAATCCCATGAAGAACTGAAGAACATATTCTTGATGATGATACTTACTGAGAGTTTTCAGAACACCACAAGAACATTTGCCACAATGACAAACCGGTAATGGACGATATATAAGCAATTCATCCCATAGACCTTTGAGAGCAGTAAAATAGTTGCTTACCGATTAATCATCTTGAGTCATGGCAGAAATTGCCTTATGGATTTGAAAGATTCGAGGCCCATTCTGTTGTGAGAAACGATCACGAAGATCATTCCACATGATTTCGACAGAATCAACGGAAATGACGCTTGCTGCGATCTCCTTGGAAATGGAATTAATAATCCAAGATAACACCATATTGTTGCACTGAGTCCAAGAGAAAAAATTTGGATCAGAAGAATGAGGTCTCGGCAAATCACCATTGATGAATTGAAGTTTGTTCTTGGCAATCAAGGCCATGAACATTGATTGGCTCCATGTATAATAGTTATCGCCAATGAGCAATTGAGTAACAAGAATTGAACCAGGGCTGTCACCATGGTGAAGATACAATGGATTAGAATCCATTGTAGAGATCGTTGAACTGGAAGAATTAGATTCCATGAACAATATGAAATCAGATGATGAATGAAAAATCAAATGATTGAGAGAAAAGCGGAAGAACTAGGGTTTAGAAATGCTCTGATACCAAATCAGAAATGAAAACAAAGAATATTTGGAATTTGCTCAAATTGTATTGAATGAATAAAAGAAGCTTTACAGAAAGTACTTATACCAACTGCAGTTTCTGCAAAAAGAAACTAACTAAAGCTAAAGCTTAACAAGCAAGCTAACTGACATCTAACCAACTAAATACAACTCAATAAACACATGTTCTAAATACAGCTATACAGCTCAATTAACACGTGTAGCTCAATATAAAAGGTTGAGTATTTCTTGGTTTGACAATCATATGATCATATTATAATTTCTCCCATATTTCTTGGTTTGATACTCAATTCTGCTGACATATATGCACAATGAAAATGCCTTTTTTGACATATATAAAATTTAGCAAGTTATAAAAAGAGTTGTAAAAAAGTTGTAGGTCTGGATTTACTCTAAGTTCAAACCAAAGATGCAGGCTAAAGAGATTAAAATTCGGATTCAACACGAGACTTATCACATGGATCAGCCACTGAACTGACGTTACAGTTCACGTGGCAACCACATCAACCCTCCACCCACTAATCTCGTTTTATTTGTTGGGATTAGTCCAAGCATACATGCATGCATGACATTTTTGTATGATTAGCCTACATCATCAACTAAATATTTTCCCAGCTTAGTCCAAGCATTCAGGGAAGATTGCTACTCTCATTCTCCTGTCCCGTTTGGCTATGATTTGTGTTCTATGTGTCATGTCCCCACAGGAGTTTGGGTGTCACCCTCTTCTACCTTTTCGGTCGGCCGCCATTCCTTACTCTATTCCAACCTTCCTCCCCTGCAATGACTACCACCACCACAAAGAAAAAAAAAACTCTCCCTTCCATTTCCAAATTTTCCCTCCGTTTAGCCACCACCACAAAGAAATAAAAACATTTTCAATATGATTTAGGGTCTTAGAGCACTTACATTTGATTACTTGAACCCCCCCCCCCAATCCAAAAATAAAATAAAATTGACCAACGTCACTCCCAAATACTGATAACCTGAAATGTTCTTTAATACCAAAAATTCTCTATGTCACCCTATTTTATTTGTTTCAAGGTTAAATACTTTTTTAGTACATGTGTTTTGCGTCGTTATCAAATAGCCATTTCAATTTGCAAAAATGTCATAAATGGCATCTGTAGGCACGGGGACATAACTAGAGATTTAATTATGGATAGGTTGAACTACATTGATTTTTTTTTTTTGAAAGGGGCCATCATAATTTTTATTTTATTTTATTTTAAAAAAAAATATATGTTAAAGGTTTTTTCTTATTTTTTTTTTTTTTTTTTTGGAGGATGGGGGCTGGCCCTCCCAGTTCCCTTTAAGTCCATCCATGTGTGGACATCTTATAGTGTCACGTGTCTCATATGCCACATTAATATTATTTGAAAATTAATATATATATATAAGAAAAAAAATTAGAGGGTGGGTCGGCTATCCCAAGCCAACCATATGGGGTGGTTGACCCACGCCCTAAATTTGTTTCCTTTTTTTGTTTTTAATTTTTAGATAATACTAATGTGGCATGTGAGACACATGGCAATCATTGATAGGTTTGACGTGGCGGACCGTTGAGTTTTTGGGTGGAAGTATCAACTAAGTTTATAAAATGTTCATAGATACCATTCGTAACACTTTTTGAAACGGAAATGGCTATTTGATAACGAAGCAAAATACATATACTAAAAAATAAAAATAAAAAGAGTCAATTTACCCCTCTCAAATTACCACCCAATCGACAATATCCTCCCGAACTTTTAATCGGGACAATGTCCACTCAAACTACCAAAAAATTGTCAATGTTCCCAAATGATGAAAATACCCTTAATAAAATAAAAAAATAAAAAAAATTCAAAAAAATAAAATATAGGAAAAAGAAAAATACATTTAATCCTTGAAAGTTTCACTGCTTGTTCGATATTGCATCAAATGTTTAAAAATTGACAATGTAACCCCCTAAAGTTTATGAGTTTGTCAATGTTACCTATTCATTAGTCATTTTCGTCATCTCTGACAGAAAAGGACTGATGTACGTCGTATAGGGGTTTTCAAGAAAAATTGAGCACAAAATGCCCCTAAAAAAATAGATCCACAATGATATAAACAGTACAAATTTGGCCGGCCTCCCCCAAATGGCTCATAACTTCTTCTTCTTCTTTTTTTTTTTTTTTCTGCTTTTATATATATATATATATATATATATATATACTGTTTATATGATTGTGCATCTGTTTGATGCGCTGGCATGTTTTGATTCAACTATTGCTTACATTATTATCTGTTATCAACTTATCAGATGAGTTGAACTGAACTATAAAAGTGTCACTATGATTTTGACTTTATATATATCAATATTCGAAAATAAATGCATCTCAAAAGGTTAAAGGAATGGCTGAACCATCTCCTTGCTATGAGATGGTTTCGGCTGTCACGATGGCCAGTTGGAGGTGTGCTACCTTTAAATTTTTTTTTAAATTGTTGGTACAATGTGAACCATTCATTTCAAATTAAAAAAAAATAAAAAATAAAAAATAAAATTACACACGTTGCAATGGTATGTTACTTACCAAACACCCTCAAGTTAGCTTGGGAACAATAATTGATGCTTTTGTTTCAACAGAAGGAATATAGAATCCAAACAAAAAATAGGACATATTATGTTGACATGTGTCAAACTGTCAAATGTGGCAACGTCTCACCGAACCCTATCTATGCCTTTTTGCAGCTTTGGTCAGATGCTGGGAACCAAAGACCATTTGACTCTGGAAAATGAGTGCCGCTGTCAACTTTTCTGCTATGTTATATTGCTAGGCTACGCTGCCTATACCGGAAATCTCAACTTCCAGTCTCTTATTTATTTATTTATTTTTTAAAATATTTAAAAGTGAAAGAAAAATAAAATTTATAAAACAAATTTTTTGTCACTCTTATCCAAAATAATGGCAATGAAAATTGTCAAGACAATATGTATCTAGGTTTTGCTGCCTAGTAATTTGTCGTCGAAATTACTAATAATCTGAGTAATGTATGATATTTCAAATTACTAATAATTAATCGGGATAAAATTCATTTTAAATGCATGTACTAACGCCCTATATAGTTTCTTGTGTTATTATTTATATGTTTGGTTCTGTATATGCTTGCGAATTTTTAATGGACAAAGGTTTTTTTAAAAGTAAATTGGAGATTTTATTTTAATTCAACCAATTAATTTGACATCTATTATTAAAGCTGAATGCAATTTACAATTATATGGATGTGATTTATTAATCCTATTAAAAACTGATCAGTAATGTCATTTACTTAGTAGATTATTATACGATTGTCTTATAATTTGATGATGTGGCAGTAAAAATCAGCTAATGAATTAGTACTTGTAAAAAAATTAAAGACTGATTTTTATTGTCACATGCATCATTTCAGTTGTATGTTAGTCACATTACATTACAGTTTATTAAATAACATCACTCTTAAAAATGTATGTAAGATTCACGTACTTTAAAAACATATGTCAATTTTAAAAAGTAATGAATTGAAAGAATTTTCTTATTCCAATTTTAAGGGAAAATTTGACCATTTTTCATTCGGATTTTTTTTTTTTTTGCTAATTTTTTTTAAAAAATTGCTAGCTGCCTTGGAAAAGCCAGTCGGTTTGAGATTGTATTTGTGGTAGCGAATTTTTCCTGGAAGAAGGCCAGTGTAATTTGTGGGATTCATATATATGGACTAGACAGTAGTCACCGACCCACTTAGGATGGAAAAACTATACATCATATCATGGCCAAGAATTCGAACCAAAAAGTCCCACGAACTGCTTTGGAAGAAGGATAGAGGTTCAATAATTTTATTGTTGGAATGGCTAGATTCGAACAAGAAATACGAACGAGCATCTACATATGAGACCTATTTATTCGAATATATCTTAAGTGGCCGGTTAATTAGCTGTAAAAACTTTCACATTTACTGTTTAAATTATTAGTAATTTGAACAGTAAATTATTAGAAATTCCAATCCTTAGCAGAAAGCCATGTTCGCATCCCAACCATCTTGAAGCAGAGAGAGAGAGATTACATAAACGAAAGTCATTTACAAGAATAAAGCAACCCATGTGAGGAAATGAATTTGAGGTAAATTAAGAAGGGCTTGTTTTTATTGTGTAGCAGGAAGCAAAGAGGATTTGTAATACATTTATTAATTAACGAGGTGAGAAAGAGAATAAAATACACCTATAATATTTTTCTACTGAAAATTTCAAGGATAAAATTAAGAAGCAATTGATCAACATGGGCCCTAGGGCCACAATCAAAGTTAGCCTTCTCTATTTCCAAATTAAATACAGAGCTTGATAGCTTTTGGTTCTAGCTAGCTTGTTTATGATGCTACGCCCGGTAAGAGCTTTATTGGTTGATGAGAGAACAGTACCATTGATAGTTAAATATTATTGAGAAATTTCCTTAAGGGAGAGTACCAACAACCCTTCAATTATGTACGTACAAATTGCCTTGTAGATTGCAAATTAATTTTCAACACCTATTGCCATTAAACTTAAAAAGATTTTTTTTTTCCAAAAAAAAAAAAAAAAAAACCCCAAATTTCCTTATCAAAACGAAAGAAAATGCTTAATTAGGGCATTAAAACTTGTACTACATGCAATCCCTTACAAATTCACAATACGACAATTCACATTTTATGGAAATGACTGTCACATAGATAGTCTACATTTTAATGACTGACTTGATAATTAAGTATTACGTTAGTTTGTAAACGTGATAAGTATCATGTGGACTACACAACGTGACAATTTACATTTTAATAATTAGTGTGATAAGTGTCACGTGAATTATCATATCAGTTTGTAAGAGACTTGTACGTAGTAAAACTTGCAGTATATTAATTCCTAACTCGACTCGATCAGAACAAAAAGGAGAGTACTTAAAATTGCACTTATGTTAGGCCTCATAAAAAAATGAAATAAGAAAGCATTTATCTTAGGCCTCAAAGAAATAAGAAAACCATTTCGAAGATGCCAAAATACTATGCCACTATGATCATCATATTGGGCATATTCTTAATTTATTGGTTGGCTAATCTGCAGTATAGCTTTGGAATGTGATTACAGCAGTTTCTGACTATGTTGCCCATATGGGCAATATTCATATGGAACCCACACACACACATATATATGCATTAATCTTGGAAGGTAGCTTTTCAATGTTAGACATAATGTTATAATATTTAGGAAAAACTAGACAAAGAATGGTGTACAAAAAGGGAGAAAATAAAGAATAGGTATAAATACCTAAAGATGAGAGAGAGAGAGAGAGAGAGAGATGAAACGTTGGGCATGGGGGTGTGGTGGTGCTGCTAGAATTATCACATGAAGTCCAGCGTGGGATATACAGAAAAAGTACTTTGGGGTTCTAGTTATAGAAAATCCACCTTCTTCCCCTTGCCAATCTTGGAACTGAATCTCTTTTAATTTGAAATGACCTGTGAGCACTAACAACGCAGTGCCTAGGGCATTTTTGGTGGAGTTCCTTTATGCCCTGAGCCCTGAAAGAATCTCTGAATATAGCAAATTTCTTCATGTACATATGTAATTGTGGAAAGTTCTATATATTACTTCTGTTCAACAATTTCTACTTTACAACCTTAAATGCAAAAGATGATTTTCCTTTAAGGGCCTGTGAATGTTCGTCGTGAAGAATCCCCGCAAGTTTTCTTCTTCTTGCTTTATGCTTTTAAAAAAGAGCAGAAGTGACAACTTGAAAAGAAAGGACCCACTTGCAAATTTATAAGGGTGGTGCTAAGACCCACATGCAAACGACATGTTGATAATCCCACTGTTTGCGACTGTTTTGCCCACATAAATGTCAACAAATTATATATTATCATTTGAAATATTGGTGATAAATGACAGTACGTCGTGTCAACTTTTTCCAAGCTATTTCTACTTTGTTTTCTGAACAAAGATATATATCATCAACTTTCTTCAAACTATTTCTATTGTTTTCAGAAATATAATCTAGATCGTGGTACATGCGTTTAACCTTTTTATTAAATTACTCTCTTCTAAGGTTCAAAATTGTTCAAAATTGTACATGCACATGTATGTCAAGCTGAAATTGCACACACATATATATATATATATACACACACACACGTACGTTGGGCTATTTTATTAGGTCTTGCGTTTTCTAATAATATTGCATGCGTGTCACAAATTTTATTATAAACACTAACGACAAATGTACGAAGGGAGCGATCTCATGAAAGAACATACTTTAAAAAGTAATTTGATCAATTTTAAATCTTATAGACCAATTTAATAAACTATTAATTAAACCTCATACGTGATACGCCTCTACAATATTTTTCTCTGCCTTCGACAAAAGAAGAACATCTATGCATTGAATGAAAACTAATTGGCTAGCTAGGAGTACAACCACTGAAGAACCAATTCCTAGGGACCCCACATGAGAGTGAGGGGGGCCGTATTCACATACCCATTAGATTTTATAGAGGGCAAACCACCAAAGTTCTAGATGGGTCGACACGAGAGAGAGAGAGAGAGAGAGAGAGAGAGAGAGGTACGAAGCACACAGTCCAGTAACCTTTTTAATTTTAGATGTCCTATATTCTATTCTTCTATACTTAATCTCAAGCCACATTCGATCTCAAATTAATGAATTGCATGGAACTTTAAAGTAGTATAAATATGCTGCTTCTACTTCCATACCCAATAACAAACTCCAGAGTTATCATCTCTATCTCAGGGGTTCACTTCTAGCTCTCCGTTTCTCCCTCCTCCAATGGCAAGAACATCAGAACCTCTGATTGTTGGGAGAGTCATAGGAGATGTTCTTGATTCTTTCACGCCAACCATGAAAATGTCTGTCACTTACAACAACAAGCAAGTCTGCAACGGGCATGAGCTCTATCCTTCCTCAGTAACCACCAAACCTAGGGTTGAGATTCAAGGAGGCGATATGAGATCTTTTTTCACACTGGTATACTACTGGAACTCCCACTTTCCTTCTCATTTCTCTTTCATCATTAAAATGTTGCTTTATATCTCTATTATTAAAGTCTTCTTGATCTTATTTGCACCACGTGCCCCATCCTTTGTATTTCAGGTCATGACTGACCCAGATGTTCCTGGCCCCAGTGATCCTTATTTAAGGGAGCACCTTCACTGGTACCTTGATCCATATCCAACAAAAAACTACATTAAATGACAAATAAAAATGATTTCAGAGAACCAGATCATATGTATCATTTCTATTATAGAAAACTGTAGATTAACTTTGTGGCACTAGAACATATATATTTGTTTATATCTACTCCTATATATATATATATATATATATATATATAATCAAGGTTACTAGTTCTAAATTAAATTAAAACTTCAATCGAAAAGGCAAACCAATATGAGAATATATAGATATATATATATATATCAATGCTTTTTGCAAGATATGTATATAAAACACGATCGATTGAGAGAACTAACAGTTTGAATAACATGTTACAGGATAGTCACAGACATCCCAGGCACAACAGATGCCACATTTGGTATGTTCATGACTCTGTTCCAAATAAAGAAAAAGAGAGTTACGGAGATGGATTAAAATCCTATCGATTCTTAAATTACATAATTTTGATTGTTTTTAAGTATCTAAATGCTTGAAAAATGTCACTTATTAAAAATATAGCATGTTAAAGTTGAAAATTGAAGATAGTTTCTTCAAATTATTGCTTTGTATGTTGTAAAAACAATTTGAGTAAAAAATTGTTTTTTAATTTAATGAAGAATAAATATTTCTGCAAAAATAAAAAATATAACTTTTTGAGAGAAAAATTCTTTATGGCTGACTCAATAACCTACCACATTTTTTATAAGTGACATTTTTCAAGCGTTTCGAGATACTTAAAAACAGCTTAAATTGTGTAATTTGAAAATCTAAAATTAAGAAACAGGATACTGATTGTAAGTTGCTCTTTTGGCGGGTTTTGTAAATGACAGGAAGGGAGGTTGTAAGCTACGAGATTCCAAGGCCTAATATAGGGATCCACAGGTTTGTGTTTGTTCTGTTCAGGCAGAAACGCCGGCAGTCAACAAACCCCCCTTCTTCCAGGGATCACTTCTGCACCCGAAGTTTCGCGGCTGAAAACGATCTCGGCCTCCCAGTTGCTGCTGTTTATTTCAATGCACAGAGAGAAACAGCCGCAAGAAGACGCTGATTGAAGCCCAAAAAACTCCATGTTATTGCAATCTAGCTATTAGAATAAAAAGCAGAGTTCTCAGCGCGCTGCTTTGTTCATGTGTTATTTAGAATATCTCTTTTCTGAATCTATTCTCTACATATATATATATGTAACTAAAATAACTTGAAGAAAAAGAACGTACACTTGCCTGTTTGTGTACGTTGACGCTGTCATTGTTAGCTTTCTGTTAAAAGCGCAGCTGATGAATTTGTGACCGTATTGCTGTCTAGACTTAATAATTAGTATCATGTGTATATACTTGTGAAAATAAAGGAGGGAGTTGCGTTATATTTTCAATATATAGGAGAATCATATTAAGGAATTAACGTGGACCAACCAAATGTGCAAGCCTGTCCAAGCTTTTTTGACTCGTGCCAGTTTAGGGTTTTGGCTTCATTAGTGTTGCGTAGTTCAAGCTTGAGGAAAAAGTAAGGGCATGGGAATCATATCAGGCTATCATTTCCCACCTTTCCTTTTTCTGAACTCAAAGCTGTCAGGGAGACCTTTTTTTGACTCTGGCAGTTAATAACTTAATTACCTAGCTAGCTTAATAGTTTACTAGCTATTATACTATTTATGGGAATTGGGCTGTAAAAGCGAGCAGAAGGTACTTGTAATCATATATATGTTAGGGCTCGGTTCTTTATTAGGCCAACAAAATTTGAACAAAAAGTTCATGCGGGAGCTCATATAAATTTGTATAATTTTATTTTTAATTTATAACGAGAATATGTTAAATATTTTTGTTTTAAAAAAATATTCTTCATTCATGTAATATATATAAGTTGAATTATTGAAATTATAAATCTGAACATAGATATAAGTAAGTTTGTGTATATATAAGTGAGCTTGTGTATGTATATATGTGTGTGTATATGAAGGTATATATATACTATAAGATAAACATGTAAAATTGAGATTAGATTCTTTAAGATTTGAGTTAATTTATTTAATTACTCAAACAATAAATCTTAACCATAATTAAGTAACTAATAATTAGTATTAATTTTTTTAAAAAAATTAAACAATTGTGACATTTAATTTATATATAGAATAACTAAATTAATTGAGTAGCTCGTGAATAAGTTCGATCGGGTTCGTTAAAAAAATAAATGAACGAGACTTGAAAAAATTATCTGATTCGGTGATAAGCTCGAGCTCGGCTCGTGTTTGAAAAAAATTAAATGAACCGAACCTGAATATTCAATACTTGACTCAATTCGATTAAAGCCATAAAATTGGAATATATATATATAGTTTCCATAAGAAGGCCAGGAAATTTAACTTTTGCTCTAAATTTATTGTTCCATATATTTAAGGTTACATTTGGGGCAATTCATGCCTGCTATTAATTTGGGTAATATTCGTGGGGACAGACGAGATTAGCACATGTCTAGATACTACTTTGGTGCCGCACGGCCGTCATGCGCATTCCTAGTACTTGAAGCTCAAAACATGTGTTAATTATTTGAGTTTTATTCCTAACCCAATACTCTTAAAAGACCTCTTATTCTTTCAGTTTTTAATTTAATCACGTGGTTATTCTTTGTACTATATATATGAAATCTCATGCTAAAATGAAGAAAAATTAGTTTATGGTTAATTAAGATTTTATTTTGTTATATAATGTAAATAAATTCTGGTTAATACCCAGGGGGGGGGGGGGGGGGACGGGTGGCAGAAGTTTGAAAATGTGGAGCTAGCATGTCACTTTCCATGACAATGACAACAAGATCGATGCCATGCATGTATATTTCAAACGTATCTTCAGTCTGTAAGGGGGCCGGGGATCATGACCCCCTGGTTTACACGTGGCTCTACTGCTGCTATACTCGAGAGGGGGCAAATAAGAACCAATATTCCTGCAATGGTTGGATATTCTTTTGCTTTTTTTCTTCTTCTTTTTTTCTCCATTCTCATCATGAACTGAGTCAGAGGCTAGGCAGAGAAGTCCTGCGGGAGAAGAGGCATCAAGAATATTGACAATTGCCTGCTTGCTTATCTGTAATATATGAAGGCTTTGGAGAGAAAGTAGGCTAGCTAGGCACCTTATCGGCTTATCCCAAGTATATATATATATATGATGGGTAATAGGGTGTTTTGACAGTTTTGTAGGGATTTTTGTTTTTCTACTTCCACTTGAGCATGCCGTAGACTTTACTCACTCTCTCGCTAATCATGATTTAACCACTACTCATGCATGTAGCAAGTTTTAGGTTCAACAAGTTTTACTATACTAGGTTAAAATATAAACAAGACTCCAATCAATACCTAAAAGGGGAAGTTAAATAGGTGTATGACGATATATTACGAAAATAAAAATTTAATAACCACAAACAAATAATTACGAAAATATGAAAAGCAATAAAATAATTGACATAGATATTTGGTGATGAAGTGGAAACTCTTTGAACTCAAAGAGAAAAATCACTCCGGAGTAGCCAACCCAGGAAATCAATCCAATAACGAAGAATCAGCGAATTACACGATGTTAATACTCACAAAACTTTTACAATCGTCACACTTGAATTACAACAAATGACTCACTTGTCTACTTCTCTCCCAAAACCTCTAGAGATCAGTTCTTCTTCTTGATCTCCTTAACCGGAACTCCAGTTTGTTTCAATTGTTCAAGGTTGATGGTTAAACAATAATCAAAACTTTAAGAGAGATTTAACATTAATAGTCCAGGTCTAAAACCTTATCTTAGCACACTAAATTTTAGAGTAGAATCCTTAGTAAAGTCGTGCCTGGAAGTCCCTTTAAATAGACATCTGAAGAAAACCCAGTTCGAGTTGGAATAGGATTTTAGGAAAATTCGTCCAGATTTTTGATCCTATATTGCGGGGCGATTTTAGCATAATAAAAGTCCGAATTAACTTATTTTAGAAATATTTTTGTTGCCTTTTGTGTTAACTTTCCAACGTACACCAATAATTAATTTTACCTCAATCCAATATTTGAGCCAAAAGTTATGGTTAAAATATAGAGATGTGCTCAATTTGAAATTGACAAATTCGATTTTAACTCCACTTAATAAAATTCTAATTTGCTTATTTTCTTGATTGATTAGGCTTAACCACATCTTCTAGGTCTTTCAATTTGAGTTGGATTTAGTATTGAATAAAATTCTTCACGGACTTAACTAATAGACTAAAACTTACAACCAAATAAATTTTAATACCAAATTTAATTGCCAATACTAAAAACCTAACACGCTAAGAAACCATCGCTGTCCCAAATTAAAACAAAGAATCACGTATTCCTTGTGAGTTCTTACCCCATGCCATCTGCTCTTTATGCATGTAACAAGGATTTGCCAAAACTGGCAAGCCACCCCTCCTAGCCTAAAGTTGGGTCCTCCCCACCCAAAATTCAGTGGGCTATTTGGACACCTATGACCAAGCCCAAAGAAGTATATATATATATGTACGTACACATGAAGCTTGATGAAATTCCTCAACAGTATTTGAGCCTAACTAATTAAGTCGAATATATATAGACCAAGTGCCATAAGACGAATTAGCCATAGCCCAACTTATTTTGAAAATCACTGGGCTCCAACGGAGTGAGTATATATGTATATATATCATGCAAATGCGCGCTTCAAGTCTTATTGGCACTTCCATTTTTTGACACAAGCTTAGGAGTACGGCTTATTGAGACAAGAATTACAAACACTCAAGAAACAAGAGTTACAAAAGAAGTTTGAACAATTAGATAAACGACAGTTCTCACGACAGAACTCAAGGGAGTACAAACCAATATTTCCTTAATCCATATATGTATATGGAAAATGACTCCTCTTCCAATATTACTACAACACCCACTTTACGAACCCCAAACAAACCTGCCTCTTCTTCCAACTCTCTCCGTTACTAATTAATTAATCTTCACGACTTCATCACTGTAAGAACACGTAATAATTGATAGAGAAATATAAAGGAAAGAGAAGAAACATAGGTTTTAGGTGGTTCGGCCTATAGCCTACATCCACACATCAAAGCCTTTTCTTTGACTACATCTTTCATCGATTATTTGATTGTATACAAAACTCTATTTATAGAGAAATAGTCGGAACGTTACAAATCTCTTTTACTTCTACATTAACAACAACAAATCTAATTTATCATCTTGTAACTCTTGTTTATTGAGTTCTTGTAACTCTAACTTGTCTCTTGAGTGCTTATAAGTCTTGTCTTAATACGGCTATGTAGGTTGTGAGGGATCGGGATCCGTTGCAAGGTCTCGACGAGATCACTTGTTTGAGTAGGTGCTTAAGTGAATAGAAATAATAAATTTAATCATTTGATCAATATTTTAACACCGACCCATTAACGTTTGAGCTCAAACTCATCTTTAATAAGTGAAACAAAGCACGTGGAATTAATGTTTAATTGAAATGAGAGGTGAATGACGGGGACAAGACTCAATCTCGAGATATTTGCTTTGATACCATATTAAATTATAAATTATCCTAAAATTTTAAACTTAAAAGAAAAATTAAATTTAATCAATTAATTATCATTTTAACAACCCAAAACTTCGGATATATGAGAAGCATACAATTGGCAAGAAGTCCATTTCCAGTCGCTGTGAAATAGCTATCCCGGTAATGTGGTGGTGGATGCAGTTCACGGCCTCGAGATTGATCTCGAAAAGCTCTTCATCTTCCATGTCTACTAAACCTTAATTAATTTACTAGATGTATCATGTTCTCGGTAGGATCTTCTTATACAATATGAGAGAGAGAGAGAGAGAGAGAGAGAGATTAGAATATAAATCCATAATAAAATGGAAAATTAAATAGAAAGTGGAAGAAAGAAAAAAAAAATGGAGACAATAATTTACGGGTGCATGATTCAGTATTAGATACCGATATCCATCACTGGGGAGGAGCCCAATAAGGCTACATTGCGCTCTTATATATTCTTGATGAAATTTACACTCCAAATAAATTCTATTTATAAGAGAATTGAGGTAGCTAGTGAGGATAAAGATAAGTATGATAATCAATTCCAATTTTCACATTCATGAAAGTCCAAGGTGGCAATTTGAATTTTTTAATTAAATTGTCAATAGAATTGGGAAAGTTAGTTTCCAATATGCTCCGACGTCAATCTGAATTAAAAGCTGAGAAGAATATGAAAAGTCTTAAATATAAAAACTTAATTAGTAATTTTGCATCTCAAAGAAAGAGAACAATTATTTTTTTAAATAAAACTAAAATATTAATATTAATTTTAAATATTATCTAGTTAATATTTAAATATAAAAAAAATACTATTACTTAAACTTGTCGCCTAATTAGAGCACTCACATTGGGCTAAAAGGTTATTTTGGCTAATCCTGTAGCAAAAAATTCTAAACAAAGCTCCACATCCAGCTAGTCAAAATAGTTAAGAATTTGTTGAGCTGCTATACTGCTCAACAAATTTGCTGAGCATTGTAGCTAACAATGTATAATTTATATTAATAAAAAAAATCAATATGGTTCTCTCTCTTCTTGGGAATAGTGAAAGTAGATAAAAAAAATATTTTAAATGAAAATATGAAAGTTAATAGCTAAAATGTTAAGCCAAGATGTAAAGCAGCCTTAGCAAAATAGCTTTTTAGCTATTTTGGTTAGGGGTGTAAATCCGGACCGATTATAACCGGTTGGAAAATCGGCTCCGAAAAATCGGGTTGGTACCTGGTTATTTATAACCGGATACCCAGAGCCGAAGCCGGGTATTAATTGGTTTTCAAAAAACCCAATTATGATCGGGTAACCGGCTCCGGGGCTATTAATTTATTAAAAATAAAAAATTACCCCCCCCCCCCTTTTTGCTAGTCATTGGACAATAAACCATTTACTCCAAAGAGAGAATAGTAATAAGGAAAAACAAAGAACTTTGGCACTTATAAAGCTAGAGGGAGTATAGTATAGTCCTGACAGAAGAACCCAAGTCGATCCCTGTGATGTTACAAACTGTTTCTGTATGTGTATGTGTATTGTTACACTGGAGAGAAGAAAATTTGTTAACAGGAATAAAAAAATAAAAAAATCAAATCAAATTTTAAGAATTAAACGAAAATAAATTAATTTCGCAAACTTACATGACATTCAGATCCCACCAATTGCTAGTGGCATGACTGAAGTTCTTTCATTTTAGAAGCAAGGCGAGAGTTCAGCTGCACATGCAACAATCAATATATATAATGTTAAGCAAGGATAAACAAATGAGAGACATTATCTGGTACATCAACAAAGAGAAACAGCTTTGGTCCAAATGTGTACAACAGAAACCATTAAAAGCATGAACCAAGAAATGTGATTAAATCCACCGTGTACTACACCTTTACATGAAAAAGACCAGAAAAGAAAGAAAGAAAGAAAGAAAGTAGCAGAAGGTGTTAAAAGCAGAAAAAAACGATATCAAACAGATAAAGTTGAGATGAATTAAAGGTAGAAGAAACAACACACATACACATACAGAAACAGTTTGTAACATCACAGGGATTGACTTGGGTTTTTGTGTCAGGACTATACTATACACCCACTACCAAAAAACTAGATTTTTGGACGGCTTTTTTATAAACGGTTTCTAAAACCGTCTAGAAAAAAAAATTTACTAACTTTTTTTTGAAACTGTCAAAAAAAAAAAAAGTAGGGACGGTTTAATAGAACTATCATTAAAAACACTGACGGTTTGAATAAAACCGTCCGGAATTAGAAAATTCCAAATGGTTTTTTTCAAACCGTCTATAAATATATAGACAGTTTGAAGATAACCGTCCATAACCTAGTTCTAAAATTAGTAAAAATCGTGTGAATGCATCCATAAATTTCTAGCTTAGGATCTCTCTCTCTCTCTCTCTCTCACTCGGCCAGCGGCCCTCTACCAACCTATTCTCTGGCGCTCTCTCTCACTCAGTCCGGCTCTCTCTCTCTCTCTCTCTCTCTCTCTAGCTCGTACTCAGTCCAGCCCCTCTCTCTGTCAAATCGAGAAAACGCCGGCCCACCCTCGCCTTCTCTGACGACACCCGACGCGTCCCAACTAGCAGCCCCGGGAGCCACACCCCCGACGCCTGGTGTAAAGGTTATTTTTAAATTTTTTTGCTATTTTTTTTCCCTTTTAAATTTGTAATTAGGTTGGTGATTTGCATATTATGGACTTTAATTAGGTTGGTGATTTGCATATCACCTTCTATATGCTTGGTTGATCCTATCAGAGATGATCTGCCGGATTCTGTTTAGTATCATTTCTTTTTCTTCGCTTGGGATATGGAAAATTTTATTTCATTAAAGAAGAATGCTTGTGTTTGTTGAAGTAGCCCGTGTGGGGAAGATTAATCATGGGTTGGATCCCGGCTTTGACCCGTATTCTCTTACGGGCATATAAAATATGACATTAAGCCTAATATCAAGATTGTTGACGGAGATCTTGTGGACTCTTTTGAATGAAACTTTGGCTGAAAATCATGATTTAGCTTGAATTGCCCTCTAAGATCATAACATATGAACTCTGATAATTTATAGTTTCTATATGTATGTAACTTTGATAATTTATAGTCTCTTTTTCATATATGAAAACACACATCTAGGCGGTTATATTATAATCATTACTTGTGATTAGTTTTCACCTTGCAACATGTTAATCATAGTCTCATCAAGATGATTCTTACCTAACAATTTGGGATTTGTATACCTATTGCAGCAAACACTAGAAGCATAAATGAACAAACTAATATGGTTGAAGCAAGTGACGCACACAAGGCCGTAAATCGGATTCTCTTTTGGGCTTGCATGCATTGATGATTATGGGTCATGGAATATAGGTTTTAATTTTTTTGGATTTTAATTATGTATTTATATTTGAATTATGTGATAGGTATGTATGAATTTTTGAAATATGTAAGCTAGTAGACTGTTGTTGTGAATAGTTTGAATTTGGAAATAGATTTGGATTTGGATTTGGATTTGAATTTGAATTTGAATTTGGGATTTTGGAAATGGATTTGGAATTTTGTAATTTGGGATTTGGAATTTTGTATTAAGTATTTTTTTTTGGGATTTTAATTATATATTTTTTAAAAAAATAACAAACCGTCCAGAAAATTACAAGTTTTCATATACATTATTCTGGACGATTTGGGCCAAAACCGTCCATAAATAGTTACAAACGGTTTTGGCCCAAACCTTCCGGAATTATTTCCAGATGGTTTGGGCCAAACCATCTGTAATTGCGGACGGTTTGGACCAAAAAAATTACCGACCTATTCTCCTGAACGGTTTGAAACCGTCCAAAAAAAACCGTCTAGACCTTTTTCCAGACGGTTTTTTCCAATTTCTAGACGGTTTGAAACCGTCCAAAAATCCGGTGTTTTTTTTTATTTTTTTTATTTTTGTGTAGTGACCCTCTAGCTTTATAAGTGCCAAAGTTCTTTGTATTAAGCTGTCGTGTTTTTGTGAATTCAGCATAAGTTTCTGGTTTGATACCCGTTAAAATTAGTTTAGTATTTGAGCAACCCGGTCCGGATAACCGGTTTTTAGCTGGGTAAAAACTGGATATCCGGGGTCCCCGGTTAACTGGATTACCAGTTCCGGAGTCGGTTGTTGAAAATTAATAACCGGCTTCGGGTTTACACCCCTAATTTTGATGAGACAATTTGGTGAAAACATACAAATACCACTCCTAACAGCCTCACTACTATAACAAAAAAAAAAATTGGTGAGTGAACAGTATTCACCAACAATAGTGAATATTGTTCACTCACCAAATCATTAAAAAAAACTATAAAAATTTGGTCATTTCTCTCTCTTCGGTTTTTTTTTCACGCACAACTTTGTTTCGTTCTACAATGTTTTAAGCTAAAAGTGTATTTTTATTTTCTCTTAAACTATAATATTTCCACACTTTAGATATCCAGTGCCGTACAAATAATTTATTGTTCACATATTCTAACAGATTTTTTGGAATTGAAGGCGTATGTTTGGTTAGCATTTTATTTTTGATTATTTTTTAAAAATATGTTTGGGTAGGTTTTTTAAATTCAAATTCTACTCAAGTTTTATCAAACTTTTTTCAATTTCATCTCAGGTTCTCTAAACCATCCAAAACATAATTTTAAAAAACAAATTTTCTCAGTATTCACAATTTTAGTTATTGTAAAGAATAATATAATATATTACAATTTTTTTAAAAATATGACCATTAGAATAAGACAAATATTCAAAAATATAACTGTTAGGAAAATACAAACATTCAAAAAAGATTAAATAGAAAAAGAATAAAAAAAATATTATTTAAATAAAATAATGATAGTGAATAGTTAAAATAATGAAGTTGCTAGGAGTACATTAAAAAATGGCTCACCGGAATAAACAAACATAATTTTTAACAATTTTGACTTGTAAAATTTGGTAAAGCCAACTACTGGGAATAGTCTAAGCCTCATAATGCGCCGGCCCTAACGACCTCCCCATATTCTATTCTTCTATACATAAAAATATAAGGCCACATTGTATCTCAAAAGAGTCAGGCCAGGTACGTACTCTATATATGTTAAGAGAATAGACACTCTAAACCAGTATATATAGGCTGCTTCTACTTCCATGCCCAATAAATTATAAACAACTCCAGATCGAGAGTTATATATATCCAATCTCAGGTGTTCACTTCTCTCCGTTTCTCCCTCGTTGATCAATGGCAAGAATTTCAGAACCTCTGATTGTTGGGAGAGTCATAGGAGATGTTCTTGATTCTTTCATTCCAAGCATAAAAATGTGTGTCACTTACAACAACGACAAGCAAGTCTGCAAGGGTCTTGAGCTTCATCCTTCCTCAGTAACCACCAAACCTAGGGTTGAGATTCAAGGAGGTGATATGAGATCTTTTTTCACACTGGTATAGTACTAGCTACTGGAACTCCCCCTTTCCCTCTCATTGCTCTTTCATCATTATTATGTTGCTTTACATACCTCTATTATATATATATCCTTTTGTATTGCAGGTCATGACTGACCCAGATGTACCTGGCCCCAGTGATCCTTATTTAAGGGAGCACCTTCACTGGTACCATAATCCATGTCCAACAAAAAACTAAATAGACAAATAGAAATGATTTCATACACATGATCTGTTAGACGCTTAAGCATGCAAAGACAAATGAGAATTAAGTTTTGCGTAACTGTTGCAATCTAAATTAAATTGAAACTTCAATCGACAAGAGCAAACCAATATGATCGAGAGAATTGAAATAAAATATACATATATATATATATATGATAGACAGAAGTAGCTAACAGTTGGAATAACATGTTACAGGATAGTCACAGACATCCCAGGCACAACAGAAGCCACATTTGGTATGTTCACTGTATTCCAAATAAAGAAAAAAAAGAGAGTTATAATGACAGGGTACTGATGCATGTATAAGTTGTTCTTTTGGCGGGTTTTGTATGTGGCAGGAAGGGAGGTTGTAAGCTATGAGATTCCAAAGCCTAATATAGGGATCCACAGGTATGTGTTTGTTCTGTTCAGGCAGAAACGCCGGCAGTCAATAAACCCACCTTCTTCCAGGGATCACTTCAACACCCGAAGTTTCGCGGCTGAAAACGATCTCGGCCTCCCAGTTGCTGCTGTTTATTTCAATGCACAGAGAGAAACAGCCGCAAGAAGACGCTAATTAAGTAGTACTGATCGAAGCTAGCCGAAAGAACTCCATGCTAGCTACTGCAGTAGAACTCTAGCCAGTAGAATAAAATTAAAGTGGAGTTCACAGCTAATTAAGGCTTTGTTCATGCGTTAGAATATCTCTTTTCTAAATCATGTAACTAAAATGACTGGCAGAAAAAGTATCAACTCGCCTGTCTCTCATGTACGTTGACGCTGTCATTAATTGTTTGCTTTCCATTAAAAGCTAGCTAGCTGAAGCATTTGTGACGCTATATATATATATTGCTGTCTAAATTAACTTAATTAGATGAGGCTCAAATTAGCATGCAAGACTTGGTTTAATTTGTTTGCACAAGATTCAATTACCTACCAACCTCTTTCTTATTCACCACTTATTTTAAAAGTTTATAAGAAATGAAACATAGTGCTAATTAATCATTTAACTTATTCTAACACTCTCCTTAATGTGTGGGCTCAAACTCCTAATTAAGAAGTTATGTCAAACACATAAAATATTTAATTGATATGAGAAGTAAACAGTTAGCGAAGAAAAGATTCGAAGTACTCATTACATTTTTTTTTTTTTTATATCATGTTAAACCATCACTTATCCCAAAAGTTTAAACTTATAAAAAAATTGTAGACTTAATCATTTAAATTATACTAACACTAATTGTATGTACTAAATTTTTAACGATGTGTGTAATGAAAATTTGAACCACTTATTTTTTTATATAAACCGATGTTGATGCTTTTTTTTGCCTTTTTTTGTATAGTGTTGGAACTTTAATTAATGTGGGTGACGTATTTATGTGTTTTAGTTGATCTCTATCGGGTGCTAAAATCAAAGGCAAGCCAATTATATAAATAAAATTCATCTTTTTTTAAAAAAAAAATAGCTCAAATTTATCAGCGACAACATAGTGTATCGCCATTGATAAGGATTTATCAGCAACGAAGTCTTTTAATTTTGTCGCTACTAATAACTTATCATTGGTAACGATATGTTGGTTAATTTAGGTTCTTACACTATTTGCTACGACTTCAAACATTATCAACAACTATATATCATTACCAGTGACGACATTAAGATCGTCGTTGATAACATTTCTCAACGAAATAATTATGACATACGATTTATTAGCAACAATATTTTTTAGACTTTTGGCCGTACGTCGCTGAAGACCATGATTGTTGTAGTGATCATATGTCCATATACTTGTGAAAGATAAAGGAGGGAGTTCTTATATTTTAATTCAAATTTTCAATAGGAGAATCATATTGAGGAACGTGAAACCAACCAAATGTGCAAACCTGTCCAAGCTTTTGATTGGTACCAATTGAGATTTTTGGCCTCATTACTAGTACTGTTATATATATAGTTCAAGCTTGAGGAAAAGTAAGGGCATCCGAATCACATAGGATATCATTTCGGATCTTCCTTTTGTCGGAATCTAATGTGATCAGATACTCAAAGCTGTCAGGGAGACGTTTTTTGACTGTGGCATTTACCTTATTATTTTACCATAAATAGGAATTATAGTTTCCCATATATGGGAATTATATAGGATTCGTAAATTTTGCTGTAAATGTATTCAATGGTAGTACTGTAGGATTTTGATTGATGTAATTAGCAATCTACTTAAGCTTGTAAAGTCTCGAGAGTCTTTTTAGAGAGTGAGCCTTTATGTAGTGTTTTGGTGGTCGGGGGAGGCTTCACGCCTTCCCCTCCCGGTGTTTGGTCTCTCCCTAGCCTTGAAGGGTTAGGGTGGTTGTTTTTGTTCTCTCCCTGGCTTGTTTTCAGGGGGTTTAGTTTTTCACTCTCAGCCCTTAAGATTGTGAAGATTTTTGTTCCTCCTGGTTTGATCCGGTGGAGGCTGTTTTTCTCCTAGCTTCTAGCTATCTAGCTATGGAGCTTGGTTGTTTTTCTTTCTTTGTTGTCTCTTTGTTTTCTTTTCCAGCAGAAGGAGTTTCAAGCTACTGGTTCAGTAATATATGGTAGCACATATTATCTTGTTTAAAAAAAAAAAATCTACTTAAGCTTGTACTAACAATTAAATTGCCACAACATTCCAATTGCGTACTAGTTATTAGATCAACCATTTAATTAGGTACTAGTTATTAGATCAACCATTTAATAGGTAGTGATAATTAATGATAATGCTGCATGCATGTTGAACGTATAACCAAGTTTAGTCAACCAACGCCTCTAAATTAAGTAGAGACAGTCAGAAACTTGTCGGAAGTTGCCAGCGGTAGAGTTTTTCAATGCCTAAATTAGCAAATGAAATGGTGTATCTCTCAAGAGCATAGAGCTAAAGTGTTTTGGAAAGTTAATGTATGAGAATTGTGTAGTGGCTATACTTGGAATAGTCATATTACCTATCCTTATGCGGAGCATCCACTGATGGTTCTGGCCTTAGCCAGGTTCCCTGCTGGATTCTGGGTTTACTGGCATGTAGGGATGTAAATAAACTAGTCCGTTCGACAACCCACTCGATACCCGCTTGGTTTACCCCGATTTAAACTCGAACTCGAGCTCAATACTGTAAAAATTCACTCATTACTGTAAAAACCCGCTCGATTAGTAAATGATACATACTCGACTCGCTCGACAAAACTCGATAGGGACTCACGAGCTCAACTCGTTTAAAGTTTGACTGGATCGCTCGTTAGGCTCGTTAGTTCGATTCGTTAGCTCGTTCATATCTTTTATATATAACTAAAAATGAGTTATACAAATTTAAGTATATATATTAGTAATTAAGTAATATATGTTATATATGTTACTTAATATTTATATTTGTGTGTATTAGTTAACATACTAACTAGTTAGTTTATAAACTAACATATTATCTAGTTTATTAACATATACTAAGTAAATGTAATTAACTATATGTTATTCGATATTTTTTTTTTATATTTTATATATATATACACACACACACACACACTAAATAAGCATGTAATATATATTGTATTATGTATTAATTATAATACTTTGATAATAGTATTTAATATGTTAAATTAACATATTAAGTTATTAATAGTTAGTATGGAGGTTGTTCACAAACTTATGCTTGAACTCTGCTTTGATCACAAAAACGAATGTCATTCTCAACGAACTCGAGCGTGAGCTCAAACTCGCCCGAGTTTTAAATGAGTCGAACTTGAACACGCATTTTATAGCTTAGCTCGAATTCGAGCTCAACTATTTAAGCTCGACTCATAAACGAGCCAGTCTTAAAATTTTAAAACTCAACTCGGCTTAACTTAGCTCGATTACACCCCTACTGGCATGTCATGTTCTTAACCACGTACATTCAATAATGGATTCTATGTTCACTGGGGGGTATGGTCATAGCTAGATTCTTCGTCTGAAATCATGGGACGGTTGGACTGAAACTATAGTGTGGTCATTCTCTATGCTACATAACATTTTACCATTTTAGGCTGCGTTTGACATTGCGATTTTTTTAAAAATGAGATTTAGAAATGCAGAGTGAACTCCAAATCACAAGCAATTTAGTATTTTTTGAAAACGCATAATTTTAAATGTTAAATTGCGATTTAAAAGGCAAACTGTAATTTTGACAAACACTAAACTCCGTTTTTTAAAATCATGTTTTAAAAACACTATTTTTATATCGCACTTTTTAAAATTGCAAACCCAAACCAACTAGGGTAAAAAATTTCTAATCTAATCTGATACCGTTCTATATCGTACTACCCAAACTTCTCCTCATTTGAATAGAAAATGGCTGGAATTTCCAATCCAACCAACGACCTATCAAGGCTCCTACAAATTATTTGCACCTCACTCCGACAATTTCATAATTTCGCAGTCAGAAAATGTCATAAGGCCCTGCAGTTGCACCAGATCCCAATTATTTGCATCCCATGCTTGGGGGGGGGGGGGTGTTAGTATTTTTGATATTAAATTGGTGTTTGGGAAGTGATTATTGAATGTGTAAAATGTTGACCCATTACTTAGCTTATTGAATTTAGAGAAATGTTATTTTTGTATTCATACATCTCCGTACACTTTTTTAATTAAATTAACTGTTTGATGTATGAGACCGACCCACATTAATTTAAAAACAGATATATATATATATAAAAAGTACCGAGATATGATGTACATATTTGTACATGTTAGACAAAAGAAAATATTTGATCTGGATTTGTTGGGAGAAGGGGGGGCCAGAAACTTGAACGTGCTGAGCACGTCACTTCCTTGACACATGACAACAAAAGATGCCATGTATTCTAACAACATGTTTATTAAGGTGGGGGTCATGATCCCCTGGTTTACACGTGGCTACTGAAGAAATTATAACCATTCTTTTTTTTTATTATTATTATTTATTTATTTATTTATGCTATTTTCTTGGTTCCTACTTAATTCCTGCCTCCTGCATTAGTTTGTTTTTATTTTTCATGGTTCTCAATTCTCATCATGAAGTGAGTCAGAGCAGGAGTAATCCTGTGGCTGTGGGAGAGGCATCCATACGAAACGTGACAATTGCCTGCCTATCTGCAATGAAGGCCTTGGAGTTGGAGAGAAAGTACGCACAATATGCTGAGTATATCGACAGTACGACGGGCAATAAGGGTGTTTTTTTAGGGATTTTTTGTATTTATGTAATAGGGATTTCTTTGGCACCAGTACAAACGACCCTACCAGTTTGGGGTACACTTCCCACTTGAACATGCCCTAGACTTTTCATAAATCATTTACCCACTACTCTTGTGGCTAGGGCCGGCGGATTTATTCTGTGGCCGACATGGGTAAGCAAGGAGTAATATTTTTTAAACAACCTTTAAATAATTTTTATATAACTTTAACAATTTTTTTTTAATATTAATCATCGAATATTTATAGCCCACTTATAAGAAAACAAATCTAATGGTTAATCATAAAAAAAAAAAATAGTTAGAGTTATGTAAAAGTTGTGTAAGGATTGTACAAAAAACATTACTCTTATGTTGAAATACAAAATTATTAATTAAATTTTTATATTCAAATTTGTCTATATTTTTCTTTGTATCGATTCAAAACGATGTTTGGAATAGTAATGCAACATATCATTCATTTGTCCTCTTTTTGTCCCCCCAAAATTGATGTGGCTCTTAAAATTACCATTGAATTTATGATAGATCATTATTAGATTTTGATCAAATAGTGATTTTAAGAGCCACATCAATTTTGGGAGGACAAATAGATGATATGTAGCATTACTCTGTTTGGAATACATTGAAGACAACAACTTTCTATGCTCTACACAATTTAATTAAAATTGACTTTGCCATCTACCTTGGAGAAAGTTATGTATGCATGATGGCTACATGTATAGAGTCAATAAATTTTCATTTTTCGTTTCTATGTTTTTTTTAAGGCCTCAATATTGTAAAATTATTATTTTTACGATAATTGAGGACCTTAATTAGAGATTTTAACCTTTTACCATAGTAGAGTTTTAAAACTTTGTTTTGGAAAGTATCTTTATTGTACAATTATTAACTAGAGGTCTTAATTAGATACTATTTATTAACTTTTTACCATATTAGAGTTTTAATTTTATTTTTTTTAAGAAAAAAATATTATTGTTCAATTCTTAATTGGGGGTCTTAGGCAACTGCCTAAATTACCTAAGGATTGAGTAGGCATGGCATGTCGCAAGTTTTATTGTACTAGGAAACCACGGCTATCCGAAAACAGAAGAATAAATTTTTTACCAAACTGGTTTGGAAAAAACTGCATTTCTCTAAAATGACATGCATTTTAAAAAATACGTATGAGAATCATATGCTCTTATAATAATGCATGTGAGGATTACATTTATTTTGAACAACTATTAATTTAATAGATAAAAAATATGTATTATAAACTACATTTTTATCGTAAAACTATCCCACAATAATATTGACGTGACAATTCCAAACCAAACTTAAACCCAACTTTGAGGTATACACATGAAGCTTGATGAAATTCCTCAACAGTATTTGAGCCAAATTAGGCCGAACATACCAAGTCCAAGTCTCTGGACTCAAGCTATAAGAAGACCCACTAGCCCAACTTATTTTAAAAAGAAAAAGGTTAGCAATTATATATTTTTGTTTCCCAATATTAAAGTGGTAGTTTCAATTAATCTTTGAATATTTTTTTTCTTTTTAATAAAAATTGATCTAAATATTGATTTGAATTTACACATCAGCATTATGAGAAAATGCTGATAAAATTATGAGACAAAAATATGATTTCTATTATGTCAATTAAGCAAATGCATGAAGTCTTATTTGCTCTTTCAATCCTCTGTTTTTTTTTTTTTTGACCTGACACGAGCATAGGGGCACGGCTATGTGAGGTTGTGAGAGATTAGAGGGACAGATAGATTGCCCCCCCCCCCCCAAAAAAAAAAAAAAAAAACAGAAAAAAGAAAAAGAAAAGAAAATGGGAAATGAACAGAAATGTGAATTAGTTAGATAATTTTATTAAATACTATTGTTTTGGTTGGTTATAAACGGGTTTTCTGTCTAGACAAAGCTTTTAAATAGAGCAAATTCTTTCAAACTGATATATATTCTTAGGATATGTGATTCTCATATAAATTTTTAATTTTTACATACATTTTTAATATAATGTGTAATTTCCTCACGCATTTTTAAAAGATTCTAAATACAAATATCCGTTTAATATATTGAATTGAAAGATTTTTTTTTGGTTCATTTTGAATGAAAATTTTGTTCTTTCCACCCACTTTCAAGCCCCTTTGCTCTCAAAGGTTAACCCCGCAAAATAAGTGAGCCAAAAAAGAAAAGAAAAAAAACAGCAAAAGAGAAAAATGATAAGCAATGAAGCTCACTTGAAGGTAGGGGCAGGGAATAATGACTAATGCTTAAGTTAGCAAAGTGTTTGGAGAATAGAAGTAGAAAAATGCTTAGAGATATTATTGAGTAAGGGACAAAAGTCTATTTTACTTGATTGTGAATTACTTTTTTATAGTAGCGTGTTTGTAATTGTTTTCTGTCAATTTCTATACCATGATCTTGTGATTCATCTCACGTTGGCCTTGATTGAAGTACAACTTTTCCCTTAAATTGGGTGCATCTTATATTGTGGTTAATAAATATGTGTTAAGGAAATTCCCACAGGAACTGTTCAAAACTAAAGAAGAAAAGAGTTCATTAAATAGGTATTTGGGAATGACCAACCAGTCCAAGGCCGAGACTCGAGAGGGCAATTAATGGGGAAAGGGACAAAAACACTAAATGACCAAGATCACTTCATTTATGAGAATCTTGATAATTAATGATCTGCCGTCATTTTACTTGGAGAACAAGTACAACAGGGAAGAGATGATTGGATCCTCAACTCCGGTTTGTCCCCAGATACAGGACAGAATGTCAAAGGTGACGTCGGACCTCCATCACCAACATAACTTTATGGAAAAGAATTAAGAAGAAGATCAAAATATTCGCAGGCCATAAATGAAAGTACAAAAATATAAGTGATATGTAATAAACACATTTATTAAGGTAGACACACAATCTCTCGGACTCTCTCTCTCTCTCTCTCTCTCTCAAGAGTTTTTAGAACCGATCCTTGCTAATTTGATCGTCGGAGGAGGCGCCGCCGGGACACCCCCGATGCACCTTTGTTTTGCAGGTTCTTGAAGGAAGTTCAACCTGGTGGCCTCATCACTCAAAATAGCTTTCAGTGCAAACTCAATCCGTGACTGACACATCATCGTAAAAAATTTGACATCAACAATTGGCGTCGTCTGTGGGAACAATATGGTTACGTGTTCCCTTGAAGAAATAAAGTAAAAATCCTACATGGTGAGTACACGGTTAACCCGAAGAGGGATGGCAGAGGAGGGTGCTCGTGAAGAAGCAGGGACTTCGTATGATCCTCATGCGGAGATAGTCCGTTTGAATGAGAGAATAGCACAATTGGAAAAAGATTTGCAAGATCGAGATCGAACTGAGCAGCAAAAAACTGAAGAAGATTTTCTTCACGATGGCCATGTGAGCGCCAGGAATGAGGGTAGGCATGTAGAAGAAGTGATAGAAGGTGAAAGTAGTGCTGATGGAGATGCTGAGCTCGCCAACTTGATAAGAGAAAATGAAAAGGAGAAAAAAGAGTGAGTGGAGAAACTAACCAAACTAGAGCAACAATATGACTACTTAGTAGGTTCTACGCAGTCGAGGGCCAAAGGGAAAGCTTCGTTGGCTGACAGCCTATTTTCAACTATGACGTCTCCGTTTACAGACTAGATAATGTCGTGCTGACTTCCAGATAAGTTCAAAATGCCTAAAATACCTGTTTATACTGGATTAGGAGACCTGATTGAGCATTTGGCGAGTTTCCGCGCACACATAGTTTTGCATGCCACATCGGACGAAGTGGCATGCCAAGCCTTCCCCCTTACTTTGGCGGGAAGAGCTCGGGAATGGTTTAGAACATTACCGTCTCACTCAGTCACGAGCTTTGAGAGCTTAGCTAAGAAGTTTGCATCCCAATTTATGGCAGGTATCGTCCGAAAGAAACCAGCGCAGCAGCTAATGTCTATTAAACAAGGCCCCCAAGAGTCCTTGAGAAGTTATTTGCTGCGTTTTAATCAAGAGAGGTTAGCTGCGAAGAATCAAAGTTAGCAATTTATTCATTGTGCTATATATCAAGGCATCAGAAAGGATGGCGCTCTCATGACAGATTTGGCAAGAAGACTGGCAGAGGGATTGCAGGAGTTCCTAGGTCGAGCAGAGGAGTTTGTGAATCAAGAGGAAGCTCTTCGGGCGTTCCGGGGAACTGAAGAAGTCTCGAGGGAGAACCCGATGACGAAAAAGAAGTCAAAGCAAAGAGTGGTCCCGGTTGGAAAGGGAGTTACGAAGCGCAGACCCGTTAAAAAGGTGGAGGATTACAATTGGACGCCTATTAACGCCCCAGCGAAGGAAGTTCTTATGGAAATTAAGAAAGACCCAGATTACAAAGACCCGCCTCCAATTTTTATTCCCTCTTTCTCGTCTATGTTTTTTTTTCCAAATTGGATATGCTTTTATTGTTTCTCTAGTATTCATGGACTTCATTCTTTTTTTTGGTCTTCTGCTTCCAGATTATATATGCACATCAAAAATCTTTTCATGCGAATGAATTTGAGGCTATCAAGTCCAATCTTCGTGCATTCCAGAAGAATATGGTTAAGGTGCTCTTTCTAAAGTTTCTATCTCTGTAATTATCTTTTGAAAAATGACTGTTACAGAAGACGGTTTGTCTTGCCATTCTCATGATTTTTTGGATAACTTTGTTTTTTGACTTGATTCCCCCCAGTTCCCCTTCTCTTCCCCCTCCCAAAGAAACACATTAAGAGAAAGGATTTTACCCACTTTCACGCATGGTTAGGGATTGATGTTTAAGCTTTTTGGTTTTCAATGCATTATATTTTGAAAAGAAAGAAATGTACGACATCTTAAACATAGTACGTCAGATAGAAAGAGAATTGCAAATAACATATGGTCATGATTTGTACTATCTGGAAAACTAAATGTGTTGTTTTCTAGATGTTATGCATTTCATAAGCAGAAAATCTCAGCAGTGGCTTCTTGCCTTCTTGCTGTGTGATACCATGGTCAGTTTCAGTTGCATCTTAACACTAATTGAAGAAAGAATACCTAATAGTTCATGTTTCTGAAAAGCATTAATTTCCATATGCCTTGTCCTTCTCAGGACCCTGTGTTTCCTGTAACACCTTTATGCAATTTCTGTTACAGCTGTTCTAGTGGTGGACCTTTAACTTATAGTTGGTCTCTGTTAGGTTCATAATTTACATGAGAATTGAGGTGAACATATGGAAATTAATAATGTGGCCTTTTTAAAAGATTGGTTCATCGTGCTTAGTTTTGGAACACCTGAACAACATTGAGGCATCCTGTTGTCCAATATCATTTCTCTCTTTGGTGACAGCAAGAATACATCCAGCAAATGAGCTCCCTTCTCTCATCAAGCCATTGCAGATTGAAAGAGTTAGTGCACAAGTTCATTGAGCTGCTGCTTAGAGACCTCTATCTTCATCGCACTTCTACCGGTGGTTATGTATCCATTGATCATTTTCTGCTTACAAACTATAGGAGTTGATCCAAATTATTGTCTGCCAGTAATTTTGTGTTTAGAAATACATGATTATATGTTAGTATCTGATTTTATTTTATTTTTAAATAAAGGGCTATTAATATTAATAGTATTTATTTTGGTTCCCAGCAATGGTCTCTATTCCGTTCGGGGTCTAGCGAAATAAATTTCATTTCCTTTTCAATTTTTTATGTTGTCATAATTATGCATTTTTTCTTCTTCTTTTGCTTAGACTTCATCTATGTTCTTGGTTGTGCGTGGCTACAGATTGGGGGATTACACTTTCATCTCTTGCTTAGCTGTGATGATTTGGATCCTGCCATAAAATACTATTGGAAGTCTTCACGGTTAGCAGAAAAGATAACATTGCTTAAGCTTGAGATGCAGGTATCTTGCTATTATATATTGTTCGATTATCCAGCAATGCTTCAAAAGATAACTTCAAAAGATAACACAGTGGGTCGCCGCTATTAATCATTAGCGTCGGAGTGTTTGCAGCGACCACATCAGCGGCGGCATGTCGCCGCTATTGAGCAATAGCGGCGACAAAAAGACTTTTAAAGTCGCCGCTAATAGTCAATTTTTTTGTAGTGGCATATGGTTGAGGATCCCATTTATGTTAATATACTCTTGGTTAATTTCTTCTCATCCCTGGGAATCCAATATAATTATCTTCGTTGGTAGGGAAACCTGTTCTTAGTTTGAAGACATCTTTGGTGGCATCAGCCTCTCAAATTCCTTTTAAGTGTTTCTATATATTTTTGACAAGGAAATTGAAATGATATAATGGACAATGTTGAGCACTTGAGCTCCGAAAATTGTTAATTATATATTGAAGTTCTGACTTTGGACTGTTAACAGCATTCTTCATTAGGTTTGATGTGCATAACCTTTTTTTTTTTTTTGAGATGTTTTCTTTATTGACATGGTACTTCCTTTCACTTATCACAAATAAAAACCATAATTGTGGGCATTTTGAGCGCTAGGATATGCACGATTTCTTGTATGCATGTAAAGATTTAATTCATGAGTGATGATGGGTGGATCTGAATTTTATTTTATTTTTTTATATTTTTTTTTATAGTAATAGCGGCCACAAAATGTGGCCGCTAATAATACCAGAGTAGTTTAACTATTAGCGGCCACAAACGTGTCGCCGCTAATAGTCTCGTATTAGCTGCGACTTTAGACTCAATTAACAAAAAAATTGCGGTGGATAAAATTATTTTTAGCGGCCACCAAGTTCGCCGCTATAAAATAATTATTAGCGACGAGTCAAAAAAGTGGCCGTTAATAGTCTTTAGCGTCGGACTATTAGCGGCCAAAATAACATCATTAGCGGCCAAATTTGTTGGCCGCTAATGAAGAAATTTTTTGTAGTGAATGAAATAAAACAGACTATAACACACTCCATTTGAGTTTGTAAAACCTATGAATTTTGTTTGTAATATTATCAGTATAACAGCAACATGCTAATCTTACTTCCTGCTAATAGCTCTAGGCCTCACAATAAACAAGCATCAACCATGTATGTTGATTGATATACCATTTCTATTACGCTTTCATTTGCCTTGGAGGCACCCCAATAGCCGCCATGAAAGGTAACCTAAGAAGCTCACCTAGGGGCATCGGCTCCGACATCATCACAAGATTAACCGTCCCGGTCAAGGACAATGCATTACATGATTGTGATGCCATCGAAACAGCGCTGCTAGAAACATCTTTGGATGCAATGGGAACGGCACCCGAAACCTCGGATATGGGCAACAAGCAATTGGCCATAAGCGCATTTTCGGTCGATGTGAGATAGCTATCCCAATAAAGCGGTGGCGGGATGCAGCTCACAGCCTCAAGATTGATCTCGAAAAGCTCGTCGTCTTCCATGTCTGGTAAACCTTTGCTAGAAGTATCATATTCTGCAGGATCTTCTACTACAAAGGCCATGATGGCTGGCTTGTGGTGTTCCATTGTCAGCCTGTAACTTTATATTTATATGTGTTGTTGAAGTTTTTTGGTGGTGGGGTAGTGGGAAGGTGGAAAGTAAAACGCCCTTCAACTAATCTGTATCAATCAAAGAGCATTTGGGGGTTGGTTTCAAAGGGGTATCTCTAGCAGCTCCTCTAAATGCTATCTAACGTGTGGCTGACGTATGCCTCCTCCACATTAAAAAAGAAAAATCAAATGATCTTTGTATTTTGCACTAAACCCTAAATTCCCTGTCTTTTTTTTCTTTTTCTAAGTGAGCCAAACACAACCAACCCTCCAACTTCACAACCTATCATCTGACATATCTTTTATTTTGCTAATTTAATATGATGAATCTATACCAGAAGATTAATTGAAATTCCAGTATTGTTTCAAGGATCACAACTCATTGACTTGAAATCCACCTGGTGAAATCAATATTCCAACAAATTTCAAGTATCGGATCTCGAGTATGGTTACGAGTCTCGTTCGCACAAAACACAAGTCGAGGTGCCACATTAGTAATTGCAAACGGGCAATACCCCAAACTTGGGACACAAACCAAAGCTTGTGACATAGGAGACAAACCTAAGTAAATCATTTTCCCAATCAAGTGGGGGTCAAAAGGAAAGAATCCAAATAAAAAAAAATATAGAATTCAGTAAAAAAAATAATTAAAATGTAACAAGTTTATTTATCTAGTATATACGCATGTCAATGAAAGCAGCATCGTTATTAGGACAGTATAGTACAACAACCGGTAGATAACAGAACAGTGAGAAGCCATTTTAAAACACAAAAAAAGCTCATAATTAGTCTTAAGTGAGGCTGTTGGTTGATTCACATATCTACCAAAACCATCAAACAAAGTCAAAGGAAGTAGATCTAGCTACCTCAACAAAAACAAAAGATTTTGCTTTCTAAAATAAATAATCCAGCAACTGCAGCTAGAGTCACAACCAACCATTACAAAAGCAGGATGATTCCTCCAAGTAGATAGGTAGATAACAAAATATAACTTTTACTAAAAAGCATTCCAACAACCAACAGCCTTGACCAATATCATCCTGATGCAGGCATTTTTTTTTTCACTCTTGAACAAAAATTTAAATAAATATCAAGCTTTAGGGCATTAACAAATCAGGTTTATTCTACCCTTAGAACAAAAGATGTGAGAATCACGTGTTCTAAGAACACGTATCAGTTTTATACTTTAATAGATTGGATTGAAGGAGATCATTTCTTAGAGCATGTGATTTTCACATCTTCCTCCAACTAAAATTTGTTCAAGAAGAAAAGAAATAAACATCAAAACAAGAACCAAACATAATAAAGAGTTATTTCTATTTTTACGAAATTCCTTTCACAATATATTTACAGCCTATCATCTCCACTCCACCCTTCCTACCATTTATCAACTCTATGAATTTTAAAAATCAATAATGGAAATAATACCCTTTTAATTGATTACCAAAGAAACCTTGTAAAAATAACTACATTGCTCATAAAAACTAGGGAGAAATCTGCACCTAGTATACAATTGGTGCACAACTGATGCAGGCCATTTTACAGGCGAACCAGTTCCAGAAAAAATTGTTATATCTTGTAATTTCAATATCAAATGAAGACAATTTTTGTAGCGCTAAAAAGCCTATTCAAAGGTTACAGATTCATATTTTATGAAAATTTTCCATTTCAGCATTTACTAAGTCAAAATGGGTCGTCGAGATAAATACAAAAACTGTTCACGAGAGCCTTGGTTGGTTCCCATCGAACGAGTTGTTGCATCATGTTCAATAATTAGTCTTGAGGCGTCTGGTCGGAGATATGGTTGGCCCGCACCCCATTGAGGATTGTTTTTAGTATTTATAGGATTTCATCATATATTTCTCGTTTGAACGGGAAATAACCCCGTCTGAATGAGATCGCAGCTATTCGTTTTATTTTGGTGTTCTAGTAGGGTTACGACTCTAGTTTCTATATAAACTTGATAAGGACCGCATAGGCAGCAGTTTGTGTTATTTTCTTAAATTCTCATTAAGAAATTCCAAGAGAATAGGTTATCTTCTATTTTCCCTAAATTCCTTTATTCTTCTTGGTTTTGGAAAGAGTTGCGATTCTTGTATTTGTTTGATTTTGCGATCCACCACATCCAGCTACATCAGTAACCCTGCTCCTACACCTAAAACTAGGAAAAGCATAACACTGCATTATCATGGTTTGTTAAGAGATTCTTGTCATAAACAAGAATGAATGTCCAAACAAACCAGGGAAAACCTTGGTCCCTCTACAATCAAGCAATAGAATTTCCCTCCTGCATTAAAAGTAGATCACATTGGCAGATTATTCTAAAAGGAAACCCATAACCCATTGGGCTTATATTTCATAACATAGCAAGCTTGTGACATATTTAGCTACAGGCCTTCTTGGCAACCAAATAGAGCATAAGATCCATCACTAGCTAGGAATTCCCAGGGAACTACAAAAACTACCACTGCAATACTGCAAGGTTTCCAATAATATCCTTCATCAGTGATGAAAACAACTTTGTACTGATATATGCTTGAATAAACTTTTGCTCTGTTTTTCTGTAAACCCCCCACTCTGTATGACATTTAAAATTGTCTGCTGAATCTCCAACAAAAATATTGCACAAAACTTACCTGGAGGGGAGAACGGGGACTTTTCTTACAGTTGTACTGTTGTAGGCATAAAAACTAGAACTGGAAGCTCGTTAGTCGTTAATAGGAACCCATTGTATTCCTCCATAATCAATGATGATAAAATATTCAGAATGTGCATTTCCAAATCTTGCTAAAGTGGGAAGGGAGGTGGAACTGCTTCAAAAACGTGACTACGAAATTCAAAAAAACTCATCAAAATTAAATTATTTTCTCAAGGTCAAACTAACAGGTCCTCGCATGTAAAGCGTTTTATAGAAAGATTACCAAGATGAGTCGATGTGTGAAAGGCAGCAGAGGCATCCCCCCTAAGCTTTTTCTTTTTCCTTTTTTTTTTTCAAGTTTACAAATATCCCCTCTCTACGAAGCTTTCATTCCTAAAGTAACCGGATAGCTAGATTTGAATTATTCGGACACTCAAGAAGGAAATTCCACTTTATTAGTAGGGAATCCATCGAGCCCATTTCCCAAACAGCCTTCATGGCTCAGCGGAATAACTTGAGTGAATGATCAACTCGACCATGAAAGCAAGAATACAACATAAAACAAAATCACAAGGTAAATTATATAATATCCACCCAAACAACTCATCTCAACAACTCAAATGTGCCAGTCCAGAAAAAGCCTCCTGCAATACCGAGTTCATCAACCAAAATCGCCATTTGATCATTAAATAAGTACCTAATTACATGTACCCCCCAATGCCCCTAGAAATAAGTGAAATTAAAGCTTTGTGGGGTTTGTAAGAGTGTAAGATACATGATGAACGAGTTGCACGAATGAAAAACTCGTATCATGCGGAGGGTTAGAACTTCTACTAAATCATAACCCTCATAACATCCTGTGAGAAATCACTTTTTTGATCTCTACCACCTGTTTTTGTTGTGAATCTCTGAAAGAAAACCAGATAGAATTGAATTGACTCTAACAATTCTCTTCAATTATCCCCATCCACAATCGTGGACGCAAAAATGCAGTTGCAGAAAGATAGTCTAACGAAACAACTTTGTTACCAATGATTTTGGAGGCATACGGAGCTCATAATCTTTACTCACAGGGGAGTTAAAATGTAACACCCGCCATTTTTTTCAAAGTTATATCAGCGTTAGTTTTAGCTTTCAGCATGTGCAGTATAAGATTTGTTAAGCTATAAATTAAAACTAAATGGGTTCTAAAAATATAGAGGTCTTTCAATAGCCACATAGTCACTCAGAACGAATGAGGCCAACAGTTATATCTTTAATGAACTTCCGCTCCTCATCCAAGTAAATAACCGAACTCGTCAATTCCTTGAAATACGTTCACTGCCTTTCAAATGCATGAGGAAACTTCAGAAAATATGATGTTTTAGCCAAATAATGTCTTTATAAGCATTATGTACATACCAGGCACAAAATTCTACAGAACCTAAACTACAACAAAATAATGGCTAGAAGCTTAATCAAGCAAACAGATCCAAGTTAAAGTGATTGATAACCTTAAGAATCCTTATGAACAGCTAAACCACTTTGCAAAAACATCACAATATTCTTATATTTTGTGATAGAAAAGCGACTCAATGAAACAAGACAGGGACAATAAGCAAAAGATTTTTGAGAAGAAGAGATATCAGTTTATGGGGAAAAGATAACGGATTCACCAAACTGGGTCTATGGATTTATCGACATAGATGTCTCAATCTATTTCAGCTTTACATTCGATAGTAAAACTCAGATACATTATAGCAAGCAACAAACCAAAACAACAAAAGAACCAATCGCAAAGCATAGGCCAATTCAAAATCAATACACCAAATTTAGGAGAACTTTTTTTTCTTTTTTTTGACGAGGAACCCTTCAAGGCAGGGCCACTTTGACTTCGTGTACCCACCCCTGTCACGTAAACCTTGGACCTATGTAAAGCGCCCCTCCACACGGATCGGGTTAATACTCCGGCTTCGCCGGCAGGCTGACCCCAAAGAATTGTTTGCACCTAACAGGATTCGAACCTTAGACCCCATGTAACTACCACAAAGACCAAAGCCCTTACAACTTGAGCCAACCCTTCGGGGTTAATTTAGGAGAACATTCAACCTAAAAATCTCATACAGAATCATTTACAAGTATTCTCACCATTTCCTACAACATCAATTTTTTTTTTTTTGATAAGTTCCTACAACATCAAATTCAATCCAATCATAGGGTTTTAGATTCGTGTTCGCATGATAAGGAAACAATTACATCTACAAACAAAATATATGTTCTATTTAACCAAACAAAATTTCAATTCCAATCAGAGATCACCAATTCCTCTCTAGAATATAACAAGTAGCGAGAACAGAGTATAAATCAAAAAACATGCATACGCTATAAGCCCGCGATGCTCGTCGCCGCCATCGGCGAGGACGACCATGAGGCCCGTGCACGCCCTCGTCGCCCAGACCACGAACACCGCGGCGATCGCGAATCTGACGGGACCGCCCTGCGGCACGAACAGCGACACGGCGGAGAGGATCACCACCGGCAGCATACAATAGCCAACCACGCTCGTGCACGTGTGCAGGTCGAGGTTACCGTTCCGCCCGGCGAGCATGTTGTAGACGACGTAGAGGAAGATGGAGGAGACGACGATCCAGCCGAGGATGACGCCGAACTGGATTTTCCCGGCGAGGAGCTGGAAGAGGCAGAGCGACATGTAGAGGAGGATCGGGCCTGAGAGGTCCGACGAGTCCTTGTGGATGGTGGGGTTGACCCGGAGGGGGTTCAAGATGGACTTGGTTTTGCGCCAGATCTGGTCTGGGTGGATCCCGAGCTCGTCCAGCAACGGATCCTCGTCCTCGAAGCTCGCTCCTCCGGGGGCGCCTCCCATGCCTCCGACGATAGGTCCGCCGTAGATCGCAGCGGAGGAGGAGGTGGAGGCCGCTGCGGGCCCTATGTCGAAGGACATGAAGGGGATGCTGGATGCCGAGGGCCGCTGGGGCTGAAACGGCGCCGTCGGTACCCGCCGTTGCGGGACTCCGGCACCGGCTCCCGGGTTCCCGCCGGCCGGAAAGATCACCGGAGGCACCCCGAACTCCTTCGTCATTTCCTGGATCGGAGAAAGAACTAAACAATTTTAAAAAAAAAAGTTATTCGAAAAGTTAGGGTTTTTGGATTGGGGGATCAAAGAGCGACGAGAACAGCAATTGATTTGCAGAGTTTGGGGAGCGATGTGTGTGTGAGCTGTTGTGTTTTATGAATTGGAGTGCTGTAATGGCATATTTGACATTTTGAGTGAGGAGAATCAAGAGATTTGGAGGTCAGGGGTTTTTAACGGCGAGATTTTGGAGCGGTGACGTTTATGGGGATGCAGGATTACCTTCTCCCCCTCGAAAGGAAAAGAGAATTACCTTGCCTTTCATCAGGGGGGAACGCGTCTCTCTGGCATCGCGTGGGAACCGCACGCGAATCTGGTGAATAAAATCCTTCAAGAAAAAAAGTTATTGAGTAATAAAATCACACTTTTTCTCTCATTATTAATATTATTATTATTATTAACAAACATATCAATTATTATTTTATTTTGCTAATGCCATAGTGTCGATCATTCTTTTATAATTTTTTTTTTCTTTTTAACAATAATATCTAAGGATCGATTAACACGTAAACAAGACAAAATAATAATAAAATAAAAATATAATTTTTAACATTAATCCTAAAATAACATCCTCACATGCTCAAAAATATTTTAACAAAATTAAAAACTCCTATATGTATTAATAATACGTAAGTTCAACTAGTAAAAGATGTGGACAAAGCATTACAGCTTACAGATTTTGCAAATTCGATTTGTTAAGATTTTTATCAGTACGATTTTTTTTATTTTTTTTTATTTTGGCATCCTTTCTTATTATTTCTCTACAATATACTTGAAGAATTAATGCAAAGAAAATTAAGAAATGTCTTGGGTTCGTAGTTAGAACACCTAACCAGCCTATTTACCCTATATTTTCGGGATAAATATACTGGAGTCATCAGAACGAAATGCTCTGAAACTATTTTACCAAAATAGTTTGTTTTTTCACAAATTATCTGTTGGGTTTTTAATTATTGACAAATTCGGTGTGAAAATTTAATTGGTTTATTCAAGAAAAAAAAAAAAAAAAAAAAAAGAGAGCAAAAGAAATAATATTGCAGAATATTTTTCAAGAAAATGAAATAGTTGAATGGTGAAAATATTGCAGAATATGTTAACCGAGAAATGAAATATCTCTTAAGTAGAAAATATTATGCATAATTAATTGTTCCTAATTGGTTCTTATTATGCTGACAAAAAGATTCTCTATCTGTGCATTGCTTAACAGGGACATCGTAATTCAAAGTCTTTCAAAATAATATTGCAGAATATTAATTCCAAATATGGAATGGACTGATCAAGACATAATATATAAGAAAACCGGTTTTCCTTATAGCTCGTCTGAACGCCTAGATACTAGAGTCCAGACGTGAGCCACCGAGAGCAAAAGTTCTATGAAAGTCTGAATGGCACAGCAGATCCTGAATTTCGAGAGCAAAAGTCCGAAAGAGGTCCGCACGACCCAGCATACGAGAGCCACAGAGAGCACATGTCTGCATGAAGGTCCGGACACAAATGCGATGACTGCGAACGTTGGAAGTACTTTGCGCAACGCTAGGATTGCAGGTCCGAACACACTTCTATTTTTGCCTGAAGTTTTAGTTATAGGTCCAAATGCCAGAAATCATGTCCGAATGCCGCCTAAAGAAATTCAAGTTTATGTAAAATTAGGTATTTCAACGCCTATTTAAAGGGGCTCCTAGGCTGCTGTTTTGTAAGGAATTCAGTGTAGAATTATGAGTGTGCTAAGAGATGATGTTTACGCAGAGATTGTAATATTTGTTAACTCTCTTAGAATTTTTATTTTATGTGATTTGATCAATTGAAATATAACTTAGGAAGG
Source organism: Alnus rubra (assembly GCA_028654335.1). Lineage (NCBI taxonomy): Eukaryota > Viridiplantae > Streptophyta > Magnoliopsida > Fagales > Betulaceae > Alnus > Alnus rubra. Next base: position 2,123,683 of record JAJPGS010000281.1, read on the forward strand.
ACTCTTATGGTAAATGGGTTTATTGAAGACCCATTCAGACAAGAGGTCTGGTTAAGAAGTGTTCACATATAGGTACGTGTCATAGTTAAATGTACGACTATTACATCGGGTTATGTGAGTATTACTACGTTATAATTAGTTTTGTCTTATGAATAGTAGATTTCATGAATTTGGCAATCATGAAGTGGTTTTTTTCTTAATAAAAGTTTATATTTCGTCAACAAAATATTTATCTTTTTTTAAATTTCACATTCAATATTTTGTTGTACAATTAATCACACACATGTTAATTAGGAGTCTTTATTTTTCATTATACTTCTAAAGACGAGATTTCTCTAAACATTGGTGAGATGTCATTGCTGGTTCGAGTGTGAGTGTTTAGTTTTTCTGTGTATTTGTTGAGCTTAATCTCAATTGGTTATTCATCAAAATGGTATTAGAGCTCAGAGTTCCTACCAAAACTGATCATAGTAGACGCCGCGGCCTATCACCATCTTCGCAGAGCCATCCCCAGAAGTTCGAGCTATGGGTACAATCCAGGCCTTGTCGCACAGCTCCAAATGCTGCCAACGTGTTCTGCTTCTTTGCCAGCACGGTTTGACCGTCTCTACACAAAAAAACCACTAAATTAACACTCGGGTGATTTCTTTTACAAAAGTCACTTTAAGAAAATAAGTTTGTTCAAGAATTATAAAACTCACAACCCAGGTATACTTTAATAACGTGAGACTCTTACACGCACCCTTACATGTAGTACTATTGTCTAAACACATGTACAACGGAAGGAAAGACTTGATATTGTCCAAAACTTTAAAATTATAATATCATGATAAAGTCTATTGAACTATACTCTTCTACAAAATACACCTTAAAAAAGGATGTTTGCTCAAAAATTATAAATTATACTTTGACAACGTGGTCTCTAACCGAAAAATCCTTGATTTCCCCTAGTCTTGTTTGCTTTTGTGGATTTTGGTCACACTAACAATAACCACGTTCTTCCAATTCTCCTCTTTGTCCTCCTCCAACAGAAACCCTAGATCACAATTCACAAGAGCACTATCAATTTTCCCCAAACTACTCCTGACAAACACAACTCGTCCCACCTCTGAACCCCGTTGACAACAATCCCAAGATCCTCAAACCCTTGCTCTCCAAGAACGCGCGACTTGACCAACACCCACAACAACACCATGAAAAAGATTGCTCTGCCAACGATAAGGAGACCACCAGTCGTTGCCGTTGCTGGGACCCACAACTCGACTTCAGCAACAATAAAAGCACCTCTAGCAGGCCTCCCCAGGGAGGCGCCTCCACTGCTGGGGTGGCCGGCCACATTGGCCAGCTATGGGGATGCTCCTTGGTGTAGGGTGACTTTTTTTTCGTTTTTTCTTTTTTAGATTTAAATTTATAACACAATAAAAAAAACATTATTTTAATGTAATTGGACAAAAATACTGATATAGCGTTAACGGATGTTAAAAAAAATTGAATAGAAAACTCACGTAAAGACCTCCGAATTTGCAAAAAAATTATGCAGTGAAAGTTAAAAATTAAATGTGAATAAGTGAATTCAATGTGTATTTATTAAAAAATTTATCGTACATTTACTTTCTTTTTCTTTCTTTTTTTTTTTTTTTTTTTTATTTATTTATTTCTCGTTTGGTTCAACATTTTATTACATGAAAAATAATAATAATAATAATAATAAAAAAAAGGTAAAATTTCCCAGTGACCCAAAGCGAGTCCCGGTCAGCAGTCACCGTTCACCAGAAAAGAAATACTGAGAGACAGGGAGATTCCAAGTAGTCGTCCCCAAGTCAACGAAACTCCAACGAACAAGCACAAAAGCAAGTAAGGAGAAAATCTCCTTCTTATCCTCTCTAGCCTCTAGGTCTTGAAAGCTAAACCAAGAGCAATGGAAGAAGAAGAAGAGGGCATTTCGAAGCCGACGGCAGTGACGGCCTGCACGGCCATGGCCTTACTCTACGTTGCGATTCTCTACGCGCCCACTCTGATCCTCCGTCTCCCACCCCCTCCCTCCTTGAAGACCTTCATGATCCGACGGTTCGTGTGCACCGCTATCTCCTCTATTCTCTCACTCCTCGTCAGCGCTCTCATCCTCCCCGTAAGCTCCCATCCCTCTCAAAAATACGCTTTTGCTTCGGAGAAAATCGCCGAGCTCAAATGTCTTCATTGTTGAATTGGTTGCCAGATAAGAAGCAGCGAGGCATCGATTCTGTTCGGTGTTTACGGCATCCGAGTGGACCATATTGTCAGTATCGTAATCTAACACGTAATTTCTTTTCTTAATTGTTTGCTAAGATTGTGACTTACGCGCACTTTCTTTTGCATATGGTAATTTTTCGATTTGGATGCGTATTAGCGAGTGGTTGCTAGATTTGCATTGCTGAATTGCGATTTTGTGTGTGAAATCAGTGGCAAGCTGTGCTGTTTCCTCTTTCATTGACTTCTCTGATGTACGCCGGATCTTTGGTGCTGAAGACTCTGTTATTAGTGGACTCGCGGAGGGAAAACGCCACTCGCGGTGGCGAAGGCATTTCATTGCAAAAGTTCCTTGCTTCGATAGTTTCGGTTGCTTCAAATGTTTTGGTTTGGCGTAGTTATGTTGTGGTCAGTAACTTTACCATTTGGCGTGCCTGTTGGGCTCAATTTTGAGACTTTGTGCACAAGAAAAGCCTGTATTTGTATTGGAAAATGATCAATAATAATGATTTGACATTAACTTGATAACTAATTTGAAAATTGCTAGTGTGCATCACATAGGAATATGAGAGTCCTAAGTGTTTGTTAAGTTGTATATAAGTAAATTTCTTCATGATGAAGGGTTGTGGATCTATGATTGTCCTGTCATTGTTGAATCTTTTTATTATTATTTGTAATTCATCTATTTGAAAGATTGAACCCAGAAGTATCTTCAATTGCGCGATTTCTGACAGTGCTTTACTGAACAGGCACCACTTACTGAGGAGCTGGTTTTTAGAGCATGTATGATACCTCTACTACTCTGTGGAGGATTCAAACCATACACTGTCATACGTCTCTGCCCTATTTTCTTCAGCTTGGGTGAGTTGATACACACCATTTTCAGCGTATACTAAATGTTTGGTTCAGATAATTATGTAGCATTTCTTGTGACCTGCTTAGAGCTCGGCGGGCACTTATGTATCTATTACAATTATGGATGTATCTTAGGAATTAAATGGTCTTTAGGAGTAAAGTCATTATGCTATCTATTTCTGTGCTAATTGGCTATTGATCTATGGAACTGACATTCTGGTATAGCTTGAAAACTGATGTAGACATAATCTGTCCATAATTACGTTGGAGTTAAGTCTAGAAACTATGATAATTCGCCCTAAAATTTATATATAAAAGACAAAAAGTGAGTTGCTAATATGGAAAAGCGGGAGAATCCTCTATCCAAGTTTATCTAAGTACTTGAAACATCCATACTGATCATTGTTTATTCCCAGTCTTATTGTTTGTGAACATGTTTTGCAGCACATCTAAACCATTTAATGGAGTTCTACAGCAAGAAAAACTATAGCTTGATCAAAACTTCCTTGGCTGTAGGTAGATACAAGTTTTACTCTTTCCATGGGATACATGTGGTTCTCAAAATTTACATAGTCCATCCACCAGATATCAGTTCCTTGAATTGGTTATGTGTGATTTTCAGGTCTCCAGCTTGGTTACACTGTAATCTTTGGGTCATATGCATCTTTCCTCCTCATTCGAACTGGTAAGTGAATATTTGACACATTTGCATCTAATAACTAATACACAATTACACGGGCCGGGAAATTTTGCTTGACAAACTTCCAAGAGAGTTTGAGTTAAGATTATATGTAATTACTTTAGTTTGTGGAGCCATGCTGCCAGTTGGTCAATCACATAAATTACCCTGGGCTTAGTAGAATTTTCTTAATAATATAGTGCTACCTTTTCTTTTCTTTTCTTTTCTTTTGATTAGTAATAATATAGTGCTGCCCTTGATGTCATTTATATAGAGAAGTTGCACAGAGAATCTGCAGTTAGAATTGTGTCTGGCTAAGTTGTATACTGAATCACTATTTTACTGGAAATTCAGTTTTGTTGTTGTAGGCAATGAGGTAGTAGCTGTTGTTATTCAAGTTTTACAATTTAAATTACAGAACTTAAAATAAAAAAAATGGAAGAATCTCAGGTTTAAGATTCTGATCACAGTGAGCTGTAGAGGTCAAACAAAGTTGCCTCTCATGATAGCTCTACCTCTCTCACACACAAATATATGTTAACAGTTTTGACTTTTGAGTTGGTGATTACTGAAGAATGGGTGGTACGTAGTTGTTACTAAGTATCGTAGTCATCTTTGTGTGTCTGGCTAAGTTGTATACTGAGTCACTATTTTAATGGAAATTCAGTTTTGTTGTTGTAGGCAATGAGGTAGTGGCTGTTGTTATTCAAGTTTTACAATTTAAATTACAGAACTTAAAATAAAAAAATGGAAGAATCTCAGGTTTAAGATTCTGATCACAGTGAACTGTAGAGGTCAAACAAAGTTGCTTCTCATGATAGCTCTACATCTCTCTCTCTCTCTCTCTCTCTCTCTCTCTCTCTCTCTCTCACACACACACACACACACACACAAATATATGTTAACAGTTTTGACTTTTGAGTTGGTGATTACTGAAGATTGGGTGGTATGTAGTTGTTACCAAGTATCGTAGTCATCTTTGTGTGAGTTATCTATACTTGTCATTTACCAGAAAGAGATGACTGTAATTTATCAAGTGTAGATGCCTAAGCATTCATGTTATCCTATTCAAAGATCAATGACTCTTGTACTTGCTTGATCCTCATAGCTACTCAATTAAGATGATTCTTGTTGCGTCAGAATTTGATCTTTTTTCTTTAATATTTTTTTAGTTTTTCATGGATGATACCACAGTTTATTCTTAGGTATTGATGGCTTTTTTGGTCTCCTTATGCATTTGATAGATTTCTATCTAACTGCTGCATTCTTGTTTCAGGACATCTTCTCGCTCCGTTAGTTGCTCATACATTTTGCAATTTTATGGGATTGCCTGTGCTGTTTTCACGAAGGAGTGGTATGCCAGTAAATTTTCCTGTTAACCAAGCATTGATGACTTGAGCATATAAGAACGTCTTGTTAGTTATAATGTTTGGTATTGCTTTGCTTATTGAAAACTTGTGGTATCTATCTGTCATTACAAGCGGGTATAACCTTTTTTCTTGATACTGCTGCTCTCTTTGTGCCTCTTAAATCTTTATATCTTTATCAGACTTTGGTCATATGATGCAATCGAATAATAAAAAGAACAAAGAAAGATGATATGAGCTACTTCGAGAGAGCCGTGATCTCCAATGGTTACTTCGAGGGAACTGTGACCTCCTAAGACTCCAAAAAGGTTCTAGGTTTTCATAATATTCAACATGCTATTTTATTGATTAGGGTTACACTTATATAGAAGACGGTTAGGTCATAAAACATAACCATTAGGTCTAGCCGTCATAACATAATGCAGGAAAATAAACTAGGAAGGGAACAAACTAATAGAAAATACATTTCTTATTAGGCACTAATACACGTAAGGAAATAATATATGGAGATTCTACTCCTTATTCACTGCTGTCTTGGGGATTCGGTACTACCACGTGTGCTGCCATGTAAGCCCTAAACTTCTGAACGTATCATCCCTCTCCCCTAACATCTTTCTTGTCCCCAAGGAAGAATTCTGGTTTTGCAAAACTCACTCCATTGCCAACTTGCAACCTATCTGGATCATTCCGTCCACCAAGACCCACATAGGCTGCCCATTTGTCATTTAGATCGGCAATAGTAACCATGCTTGCCCATGTATCATTGATGTCATCAGTAGTACGCCAGCTGTTTCCAACCTTGTCTGCCCATAAGGCTGGGTCATCCACCCCCCATTCGCAAAGGGAATAGAAAACTGTCCATCCAGTTGCATTTAGAGCATTACGCATTGGTGGGTATCTTTCTTTTGGATCGATGCCCAGATTGAAGCAGTTGTCATATTTCAAATAATCTACACCCCAAGAAGCAAACTGTTCTGCATCATTATTTTCATGAAAAAGCAATCTTGGTCGCCCTTGACATGTAGAAATCCTAGCATCAAAATAAATTCCAAGCTTGAGGCCCTTCGTGTGTACATAATCAACAGGAGCTTTAATTCTATATGGAAAAGTCGATCCAGCGATAAAATCCCAACTTTTTTGATAAGTTGGGATTTTATCGACCAACTTCTTCTTTTTTGTTTTTCTTTCTCTTCCTTAACCAAGCAAAAATCACGCCATGCTCTCCCTTCTCCTTCTCATTCTGTTTCAGTTCTGGTTTTGTAAAATTACTCCATGCTCTTCCAACCCTTGCTTCCTCTCTTCTTTCTTCTTCACGATCTGCTGCAGCACTACTTTGATATTTTCAGCCCCTTCTTGATAGAGAGACAGGGACTCTCTTGTCCTGCCGGACCTATTCTTCAGCTTCTTTGGTTTCGGCTCAAGCTGGTTGCTAGGTCGAACCCTGCTATTGACGCCAAACTGCATTGGACTAGCTGCTACAAGAATTCCAGCAACTCCTCCCTCGACAAGACCATCAGGCTGCATTGTGACATCCTTGCCAGCCTTGACATCGATTATATGGGGCATAAAATTCGTACCAACAGAACCTGCGTTGAACTCTTCTGTTATGGGCAAGGATTGGCTTGCCGGAGAGGTGCGTGGTGGAGAAAAGCTTTAAATTCTTTTCCTGATCTTCTCCATCAGTTTGCTTGATTCCTCTTTGCACGCGAGGAATTCTGACCGCAGCTTTTCCCATCTTGCCCGTTCTTCTTCATTCCGAAAAAAATCGGGAAGACATGGTGATGGTGTGGATCCGAGATTATTGTAGAAAACAATCAACCTTCGCTCTGATACCACTTGAGGCAATCAAATAATAAAAAGAATAAAGAAAAGAGATATGGGCTATTTCGAAAGAGCCATGATTTCCAATGGCTACTTCGAGGGAGCCGTGACCTCCTAAGACACTAAAAATGTTCTAGGTTTTTATAATATTTAGCATGGTATTTTATTGATTAGGGTTACACTTATATAGAAGATGGCTAGGTCATAAGACACAACCATTAGGTCTAGCCGTCATAACATAATGCAGGAAGGAAAATAAACTAAGAAGGAAATAAACTAATGGAAAATACATTCCTTATTAGCTAAAATACTTAAGGAAATAATATATGGAGATTCTACTTCTTATCCACTGCTGTCTTGGGGATTTGGTACCGCCATGTGTGCTACCACGTAAGCCCTAAACTTTTGAACGTATCATCATACTTCATACAAGGAGGCCAGACTTGTTTGCCCTTGCACGTGAAATTACTATTTATATATGGAAACTTAAGTGTTAATTGCAATTGTTAGATCATTGGATTTTAGGGGGATTTTAATCTCATAGATTGTGTTTTGATTAAAATTTTGAAAAATTCTTACAATTTTCAAAGTGACAGAATTTAAATTGATGGCAACATCAATTCCTTCAATTTAGAATGTTGTTGTTTGTATAAGTATATTATAAGAAATTAAAGTATTATAGTAGTTACAACGATGATGTTATTGGTAATTGCAATAGCTTGGTAATGGTGGTGGTATGGTGTCATGGTGATAGTTGTGGCATGTGTGGTAACAACGGATGCAATTGCAGTGGTAATGGTAGTTATGGCGATCGCATCGATGGTGATGGTGGTGGAGGCAATGTTGGTAACAATAATGGTGGTAGTGAAAATATGAAGAGTAATGGTAGTAGTATGAAAATAGTAATATTGTAGAATTTATACAATAATAACTTTTCCTTAAAAATTGATGAAGAGTAGCTTCAAGAGTTTTTAGTCTCCACTCCTAAGTTTAAAGGGAGTAGAGAGGTGAAGAACTTAAGAGTACTTGATTAATTATGATGTTAGGGGTTTTGGTTCTAGTCAGGGAAAGGCAAGAGAACCCTTGTTGTGATGTATTGTTCTCTGGGTTTTGTGGGCTGGTTCTTGTTAGGGTGCTTGGGTTTCCTCCTTTTTTTTGTTTTGCAGGTTCTGTTTTCTTTCTTTTTCTGTTTTGGTATTCTTTTTGTATACTTCCTAAATGCTTAGGGGCGTCTTTACGCTTTAAATAAAATTTCTCTGCTTACCTATAAAAATAATAATAAAAAATCTTATGTTCAAAGTTGCGTAAAGTTTTTTGAAACAATCTGTTGTTGACCCAAAGAGGGGGTAATTGACATTGGAAAATCCTATGGCACAACTCTAAATAAAAACCTGCCTCAAAATCCCCCATCCAAACACAACACTAAGAAAAAGTGGAGCTAACCTTCTAAATTATATGAAAATCTTAAAGATATGTTATAGACCCTGCACTGCTTTGTCTTTTGTTTTTCCTAACTGGGTAAAAACACAAACTATAACAGATGATTCCTCTAATTGTCCAGATGATTGGGAAAACAATTTTATTGAAGTTTTGAGATATATTGATTATCCCTTGCCTCTTTTAAATGTTGATCAAGCTTTATCATCTTAAAATTTTGCTGTTCTGTTCAGTCTTTGACAATAATCTAAATTGTTGGTGATTCTAATTGTAGTGCTTCTGATCAATATAGATATTAAACTCTGAATTGCTCTTCACAATAATGTAATTGTAAATTTACGCATGTAGATGTTGGAACGTTGATTTTTAAGTCTCCGGTATCACATTATTATTATTTTCTTGAATCTTCTTTTGTCAAAGCTCACTTCATTTTTTTTCATGATTGTTTCAGGGATGGTAAGTGTTGCATTTCTTGCTGGAATGGTGGGCTACCTCTGGCTTCTTTTTCCAATGACACGCCCCGATTTGTATAATGATAGATTAAATAATTGCAAATGTTGGCATGGATATTGTTCTTGGGACTGAGTATGTGACATTTTATAAAATAGCTTTTTTCTTTTTATAAAGAAAACTTGAAGTTGAAGGGGGGTGGGGGATAGCAAGAAAAGAAAAGAAGATGGAAAAGGAAGATAAGTTGATGCAACCTTTGTGGTATATTATGTTATATCATGCTTTTTTTGGTTCCTTCAGGTAATTGACCGTTGATTTTGCTGTGAGAAGGAGAAGCCAGACTGAGAATGACTGCTTCTAATCAAGATATCTGGTGATTCTCATTCTACCTTATTTGGAGAGGTTAGAAAGAATGTAATTCAAAATATCTGGTGATTCTCATTCTACCTTATTTGGAGAGGTTAGAAAGAATGTAATTCAAAAGGCTACTGTAAAAAATGGACGGGGGTCTGTTGCAATGAGTTGCAGCTCATCTGCCCTCTAACATACAGGCAGCTCATTGCATCCGATGAAAATCCTAAAAATGGTGTAAAAAAATAAAAAATTGAGATTATGCTAGACATGCAAGACCATAGGTGAGTTTCAAGCCTACCCTAAAAGGAGGAAAAATGGATTTGGGATTTATGCGTGTATATATAAAATATAGGTCTCATTCTCCACGCCTCTGCCTCTCAATTTACTAGGCAAAAGAAGAGTATTCTTGGACCATAGGTCCATAATTTCTTCTCAAGAAATCTGAAGCTGTGGGCTTATTGTAAATCTCCCAAGTCCGAAACTTGAATGGTCCTAGGGTAGATGTTTTTACGAAATTTTGAACCTGCTCACGTAATGACTTCGATGTAGGACTTTTGGGTGAGAAAATGTTAAAAGGATGCAGAAGCGCCAAGATTTAAAAACCAGCCTTCACAGCTCACACAAAATTCCTCTGCTTTAATATATGCAGGTACCATTTTTTATTTTTTACTCTTCGAAAAGCATCATTATATTTGGTTTTAGGTAAGAATTTTCGGTGTGTAGACTGTTTACACTTGACGGAGAAGATCTTGCAGGTGCTACTATTTAGCAGAGAATATGCTCTTACTAGTATTAGTTTTTTTTTTTTTTTTTTTTTTTTTTTTTTTTTGGGTTGGGGGCAGGGGTGGCCCAATAGGCGTATTGTTTTGGGGGTGTACTTCTCTGTCAAACTGTAGGCATCGGTTGTGGTATCATTGGAAACTACATTTACCTGTTTCGTTTTACCTTCTGAACGCTCCAAGGTCTTAGATATCGTTATGATGACCCAGAATCTGCAGTGCGTAACTTGTGAAACAAGGGAAAACTTGGGCAAATATATTTTGTAATGAATTTGAACCAGTCGTAGCCGTATAGAGACCATTTTGAATTTTTGACCATATAGGGACAAGTTGTTCATCTTGTCTAAGTTTTGCCTATATTTAGATCTCAAACTGAAACATAATAATAATAATAATAATAATAATAATAAGAGTTGAACAGAAAAATTAGGCCTAATTATGTAATGGTTTTGAATTTTTGTTTCTGTTTTTAAAACTAAATAATATTCCTTTTTTTTTTAACGTTATTATCAAACAGTTTAAAACATAAAACACTATTTAGAAAACCTTTTACCATCTCTCATAAGAACATTTTGGAAAAATAAGTGCTTAATTTTTTAAGATATTTGTATGGGTTAACTTATTACTTGAGGAAAAAAAATTGTCACTTTTTTATTTTTGTTTTCGTAAATAAAATTTATGAGTGCAGATTGCTCAAAATAAGCATATTTAATATTTGTTTGTTTGAAAACACAACCAACCAATTTTATAAGTAAATCTCACAATTTTTTTTTTCTAATATAAATATTACTAAAAAAAAGATACTTTTCAAAAAATCATTATCACACATAAGGAGATTACAGGTTGTCTAGAGATCCTACTATTTCTTTTTTCTATTTCTTTCTTTCGTTCTTTTTTAAAAAAGAAAAAAAAAAAATCGTGTTTTAACTGATTGAAAACTCTTTTGGAAATTTCAGGCATATCCATCCTTGGCCCTTAAGAGCAGTAACAACAGAATTCCAGCCATTTTTTCTAATTTAAAATAAATTTAAGGAATTAAACTACCTTTTTTTTCTTTTTTCTTTTTTATATATAAATACACTTCACAATAGATTTTTTAATATTTTTCTCAAGGGATAGTTCAATCGACTGGAGACCACGCCTCATAAAGCGGAGGTCACTAGTTCGAATCTCTCATCCACTTCTTATGTGGTCATGTCAAAAATAAAAAATAAAAAAAATTCCCTTAATATTTCCTTATATCATTAAAATGTTATTTTTAATTTTCTCTTTTATTTTTTTATTCTCTCGTGACCCCTTTGTGCGCCGCTCATTCTCTTCCGCTGCTCCTCTAAACTACTCAAAGCCATTCCACCCACAAGGCTCTTCGTCCGCCCCGTTTTGCTCTTCACTAGCTTTGATATCCCCTTGGATACCCAAACTTTCCTTGCCACTATCGATGTCTTGGCCGCCATTGCTCTTTCTCTTGTTCTTGGTCTCAAGGTAACAAACTAACAATTTCTGCTTCTTTAACTTCATTTCAGTTCTGAGTTTTGTTTCTTTTCTTGGAACTCGAATCTCTTTAATAATTTCTGCTTCTTTTCTGCCTATCATTTGGAGATTTCAGAGTTTAAGTTCTTGAATTTTATGGGTTCTAATGATTTTTTTTTTTTTTTTTTTTAAAGAAGAGAAACCATATATAAGGTGTTAAATTACCATTTGTCTTAAAAGCTTAAGCTGATAGGAATAGATAAATTTAATCACTTAATCAATACTTTAACACTCTCCTTCACGTATAGATTCGAACTTCCTTTTAATAGGTGATACTCAACACATAGAATATTTAATTGAAAAATGAGAGATAAATGACAGAATTAAGGTTCAAACTTAAAATTTTTAACTTTGATATCATGTTAAACTACCATTTGTCTTAAAAATTTAAGTCGATAGGAAGAGATAAATTTAATTATTTAATTAAAACTTTATCAAAAGAATACGGTACTAGTGTTCTAATTCAGCTACTCAATTGACTTGTGGGATGGAGATATGATTTTGTGACATCAGATCGAGGTCCATAGAGGGCAGGCCATAGGGGATTGAGGGGGATTGTTAGATGCATTTGAGTTTTGATTAGACATATTTGTGTATGTTATCCGGTGGGGTTTGATGGTCAACCTGGCATATATGCCCTATCAGCAGATGTCATTTGTCACGCCCACGAGTTTGATATTGTGGGTTACCACTTTGTCAAACTTAATAAACCTTCATTGACTTTCTCTGCTGAATCTTTGATGACGTTACCTCTGATTAGATCCTCCCATCACTCTCTTCTCAGACAGAATCTGAATGAAAAGCCTCTTTTCTAATCTCTCTCTCTCTCTCTCTCTCTCCCCTCTTTTTGGGTGAACTTTTTTCTGCTCTGAAAAAAGACAAGCTACACATCCTGGCTTCCTATGTAGTGGTGCCGTGGTGGTAGAGCTAAGCAAATATGGTCACAGTGACGGTTCAATTGTTGGGCCATGCACAAAGTCATGGCACTTGGCAACCTTGTGTTGTTATCTGCCCCATTGAGACAGAGGAAAAAAATTTAGAAGCCACATGAGAATATTGTGTCCAAAATTTGGGTTCAGTTTTTCACAGCTGATTGCAGAGGGTTAGGCATTGATGTCAACATGAGAATATTGTGTGATAATTAGCCGGGGTCCGAGAATCTTTTGAACTATTATTGATAGCAGACTAGTTTGCTTGTGTGCTGATTTCTCTGTTTTTCTTTCAAGTGTTGGGTGCATATGGCATTATTTTTGTTTGTTTGATGCAGATGTCTTCTGATCTTAGCAGTGTAAACAGAGACTTATGTTTGTTACTGCATTTTGAAAGTACCTTTTTTTTTTAAAAAAAAAAAAATTGAAAAAATGTTTTGATGTGACGTAGGAACATTATTTACACCATCCTGTATAGAACGAAAAAAAAAAAAAAGAATCATTTAATTTGCCATTTCCCTTACATGAACAAGTTTAGAGAGACATTTTACTGCAATTTTTCCTTCTTATGTTTGAAAAACATGGGAATTATGATTAAACCAAAGATATATAGCAACTAATGGAGATGTTAATTAAATCTAGAAGTCCAGCTCACAAGAGGGAGAGAGATAGAGAGAGATCTAAAACTATGATAATATTATATTCCTTTCTAGTAGATATATAGCCTGATACATCCTTGTAGTTCAGAAATCAATATCTTAACCCCCCCAAAAAAAGAAGATATGACGACAGATAGAAATAGAAGCAAAAGTGACCCTTGGAGAAAAGATACACTACTACTGTCCTACATAACTGAAACTGGAACTAGTACTATTGCTGACCATGGTTTTACACAAAAGAGAAAAAAAAAAAAGACCAAGGGAGTCTAAGTGGAGTCAATGATATTTATCCTGCTAGATCAGTTGCTGGAACCGGAAGGATTTTGGGTCGAGCTGGAGCAGAGATTGAGGTCAGGAATAGTGTTTGGAGCATGGGTTTTCGGGTTTCCCTTGGAGAGCTTCTGTTTCAGCTCAGAAAGCAGCGCTTGATTCTCCTGGTTGAGAAGCTGTGCTTTCTTCCTTAGCCTCTCATTTTCTTTCATTATGTAACAGTTCTGCATGTACAGCTTTGAGTTCAGCCTATCCATTCTTACGAATAAAAACACCTTTTGCCCCTGAAACAATAAACATCAGAACCATCAGAACAGAACACACCATCTCCGGATAACATTCTTTATTGCCACTAAAAAATTTCATACAACAAATGAGACAGTGGCATTATACTATATTTTATTGTAACAAAAGATCCATGAAATACAATTTACAATCTGTAGGGACTAGTCTTCCTTGGACAGTTCTTCCTTGATCCTACTTCTATTGACTAGTTCCAATTACAGAGATGCAAAACAGAACATGTGGAAGGCAGCAGCAGCTTGTGTTTATAAAGTGATGGAATAACAGTTGTCTGAATCTACACTCATCAGGCCTCTTTCGGCTGTCCAAACAAGAAAGAAAAGAATATATAAAGATCGTAGCAAGCCAAGATGAAGATTTGAACTTGTTTGTGTTTATATTCGTATCTACAAGTGCAATTCTAAAACTTGCATACACCAAAGAGGAGTGAGTCCTTGAATGATAAAGCAGCTAGTGAGCCGAAAGTAAAAAATATACAAAATTAAAATAAAAGAAAAAGGAGAAGACAGCCACAGAGCTAGAGCAAGACAAAGAACCCATTAAAGAAACAAATGTTGGAGAATCCAAGGTGGGGGAAACATTCAAAAGACAAAACATTCTCTCCCTAAAATTAGGTGGGATAAACAAGGAAACCCAACAATGTGAACCCCTCCTTGTAGTTTCTCATACAAAACAGAGAAGACAAGCAAAGGCGGCTATAATAGACATAGAAGAGGTTGAGCTAGCTCAGAATTTCCACTAACATGTCTACCTTTCCTAGTGAAAGAAAGAAGAAAAAAAAAACTCCAGTCTTGAGAGAGTGAGAGAGAGAGGTGGGGGCCTCTCCTTCTTTGTTTCTCTCTTTATCTATTCAAAAAAGATCACCTTTTCACGGAGGTTGGTTAGAGAACTTTGGTCGAGGAAGCTATCTGGTTTTCTAACGAGAAGTAGCAGTAAAAAAAGGAAGAGAGAAGTGAGGGACAAAGTGAAGAAAGAGGCTGTTAATTTATAGAGCAAAATCTCTAGAGAGGAAGAGAAATTGTTTTTTTTTTTTTTTTTTTTTTTTTAAAGAGAGAGAGACTCATGGGTAGAGGGGGGACATCACCCTCTCTCTCTGACACAACAATCATGCATGTGTAAGCATGGAAGGCGGCCGGTTAGGCGTAGGAGCCTAAAAGCTTTAATGTTTTTGGTTCCATGATGATGGATATGGCGTCATGGGAATGATGATGGTTTTTGGGTTCTTGCAGGAACCAAGGGCAGTTTCGGCACCATTTAAGCATTATGGGTATGAGAGGGACAATTATGTGACTCATGGCTAGGGCTTCTAAAATGATGGTGGGCTAGGCCGTCCCAAGATTCGCAATGATGGTTTGGATTGGCTTCGAACCATCATCACCATCTCCCCTTCCCCTCCCCCCTCTTCAATCTTCATCATCAATTACTCTTTTGTTTTATTTATGCCCTCTTCTCTTGTATTTTGATTTAAATATAATTTTTTAAAAAAAAATACACTTAAATGTTTAGTAAAATACAATTAAGTGTTTGCATTACATTTATAAATACATATTTTTCAACGTTTTCAAATTATCTTTTTTTATAATTTTTTTTTTAATTTTAAATCAAATACAGTGACCCTAGTCTCCTTTTATTTCTGTTACAATTTCTTTTTCAATTTCTTTTTGCTTTGGAACGTACTGTTGGTAATAATCATTTTCTGCCGTAATGTTTCTTTGTTGAAAGTGGCGGTTTTGGGGATGAAGAAGACAAACTTTGCCCCTTATGGTTGCATGGCACATTCATGTCTGCCATTTTTGTCAACAGTTATATTCAAGTATATATAAAGCCATATCAAAAGATTACATCTATGTATAGGGTTAATCATGTGTAAGTTGGAATTCGAAGATATCTTGTTCCAAGAATTATCCATGCTGTTCATATTTACTTGTCTAATTAATTACTTTTTGTTAAAATTAATTATTAGAATAATTCATAAACAGTAATTCATAAACAGTGTAGGTGCATTTTTTTTACCCATTTTAATAAGGGTTCCATAGATAAAGCAAATATAAAGATTGCGGTAAGTTACACTCCGCTTGTGTTTTGTGCGCACAAGACAGAATATGCACATCTTATTTGTCATATGACAACTAAAAGGATTAGAGATTTTTGATAATTATGTTGTTCGGGTTGCTATTAATTCAATTAGTGAATGTGAAATAACTTTTATGAAATCCATCTACCCAAACAAGTCTCATGCATGTCTGTATTACTAACAATTCAAACAACAGGCTGCTATAAATCTAAATCCAACTAATAATTCAGTAAATGTGATATAGCTTTTATAGGTGTCCATATATAACTCCATCTGTCCAAACAAGCCTTGTGCAGACCTAAATCACTAGCAATTCAAGCAGCTTTTGCAGGCTTGAATTATTAACAATTCAGTAAATGTGAGATGGCTTTTATAGGCCCATCACTCTATCTGTCCAGACAAATCTCGTGCAAAT
Organism: Alnus rubra; assembly: GCA_028654335.1. Classification (NCBI taxonomy): domain Eukaryota; kingdom Viridiplantae; phylum Streptophyta; class Magnoliopsida; order Fagales; family Betulaceae; genus Alnus; species Alnus rubra. The sequence continues at coordinate 2,139,831 of JAJPGS010000281.1, forward strand.
AGACTTGAATTACTGGCAATTCAAGCAGCAAATTGCTATAAATCTAAATCTAACTCAGAGAGACTATTTCACTTTCCATAATTTGCTCTCTTTCCATCATCGATGGTCTTTTGTTTTACGTTATTATAATCATAATTATATGCCAAACTAGTATCATAAGTAAAAGCAATTTTTTCTTTTTTTTGTTGCTAAATATAGGGGGTGACCTTGAAATAACGGGCAGGGTGTTTTGGGTGAGAGTAGGGGGGCCAGCCAGGCTTCAGCCCTCATGGGTTATGAGTAGCTTAACGTGAAACATCATGGTTGACAGGTGGTGTTTTGGAAGGGTCTTTGTTGTAAGGGTGAAATCGTCAACTGGTTTTGTCACCCCCCTCGTGGAGCTCGTTTAGTTTTGTATCGCTCTTCATTTGGGGCTATGCCTACATCAATGTAATTATGGACTCTCAATCCATGGGCTGGCACTGACTCAAATTACCTAATTGGCCTCAACAGTTTGTTTTCTTCTAAATTTTATCATTACTTTTTCCTTGAACAAATGTTCAAATAACAGCTATCGTCCTAGATTTAAAGAAATTGAAAAATGAAAAAGAATTGAAGATATCTTTGTTAAAAAAAAAACAAAAACAAAAAATCTTCTAAAAATACAAAAATAATTTTCATGGTTACGCCACGTCAGAACACTTTTTTAAATTAAAAACAAAATAAATCTCTAAAAACAAATTAACAAACATACCTAGTATTATTTGTTGCCTACTTGGCAACTTGTTTGTTGGATCTCTTTATTTTATTTTAGAAAAAATTACATCATTAGTTTTTGTGATTTGCCTAAATTACAAATAACTTATTGTCGTATCAAAATTAATTTAGAAGTCTCTATAATTGGCCTAATTTACACATTGTTTACTGAGTCAAATTCCGTTAAAAATTTTGACAGATTCCGTTATGCGCTACATCAGCACCAATAAGATGGCGACACATATTGCTCTAAATAATAATAATAAAACTTAAAAAATTATTATTATTAAAAAAATGTGATACAATAGAATAGGGGAAAATACACTTTGCCCCCCTGATTTATCCACGTTGTGGCAATAGACCCCCAATATACCAAAATTTAGATATGACCCCCCCCCCCCCCCGAACTTGCCAACGTGTGGCAAAAAATACAATCTGTCTATTCGCCTGTCTGTTTGGACGAAAAATCGATCACCTGCGTTGCACGTGACCGTTTAATTGAAAAACATTCCCAAAATACCCCTGTCCCCATCAGCCTTTATACCCGGTTCAAACCACCGGAATATAAATAACCTGAAATGCTTCAAACCCACCAATGACAGCACCCTCAAGTCACGTGTTTCACCACACCAGGCCCTAGGTTGTCCAAGAACTAGGAGTCCACATCCCACAGGGTCCAATTCTGCGTCGACGAGACGTGCGGGTCGTCGGTCGTGGTCGAGTTTCTCCACGGCAATGTTCTCCGTTGGCGTGGAGATACTTGCCACACCAGGTCCTCAACTTCAGCTGAAACCCATCACGTATCGGCTCCCACTCGTACTTCCACTCGTAGGCCTTTTCCAGCACGGTTTGGAGCACCTTGCATCTGGTCATGATCAGAAGAAACGCCATGTATGTGGCAGTCAGGTACGTGCCATAGTAGGTTCTCAAGCGTATAGCGTGGCATTTCCCTTCGACCAACTCAATGAACCACACAGCCCTCCACGACGAACCGTTGCGGCTCTAGCGGACCTTCTTTCTGTCATCATTGGCAACTAGGTATTTTTCCAGGTGTCTTCTAATTTTCACATCCTTGGCACGATCAGATATATAGAGGTTAAACTCTAATAATTGGATTTCGGGAATTGTGACATGTGGATTGCATGTTCATACGTGGTTGTTGCTGCATGAGAAGATGAACCTTTCATTCTTCTTCTCTTATTTCTATCTTCTTCCTCAAATTTCTCTCAGTTTCTTTCTATTCTTCCTAAAGAATCAACCGTAACAATTCAGAACTGTTACAAGGCTGCTACTATCCTCAAAGAGCACAAAGCTCCAATTGCTGAGTGCCTTGTAAAAGAAATTGCAAAACCAGCTAAAGATTCAGTAACTGAGGCATCAAACTCATTTTGATTTACATGTTATTACACAAAGAATGTTATCCTGTGAAGTTTTTGGAGAAAACTTGGATCCTCTGTTCAACTATGTTCTACCCAATCAGGGGCGGTCCTACATGGAGGCTAGGGGGGGCCCTGGCCCCCTCCAAGCCCCAAAATTTTCCCCTAAAAAAAAAAATTCCCCAAAAAAAAAATTAAAATTAAAATTTTACCCCTTAATTTTTTAATTTTTTTAGTTTTGCCCCCTCTATTTTTTTTCTTTTCAATTTGGCCCCTCCATTTTTATAAACCTAGGTCCGCCACTGTACCCAATTGAAACAGAGGACCCTGTTCAAACCTCCTCATCTCAGGCCGTCTGCAAGCCACGTGCGAGCACAGTCTTAAACCTGGGCTTGGAGACGCGCCCCTGTACGCGAACCAATCTACCAGGAACCCATCGCGTATCGGCGCTAGTACATTGCACCCGAAGTCGCTCAGCAATGGACAACCCCAACAGTTCACGTTCCGTGGATGAGGGTGGGGGAGCGGGTGTGGGTTCCATGTAAGAAAGGAGCGCGTGGGTGCGCCCGAACTGGCCGCAGAGGCGACCATGGCAGCAAGCTCGCCGGTGTTGGCTTCCATTTTCCTGCACGATGTTGATCAGTAGGTGGAGAAGATGTACGTGACCAAAGAAAGCTTGAAGACGACTTTCAACTGAACCAATACTGAAACGCAGCGTTTAATAGGGGGCAATTTTGGGAATGACTTATGCTTAAATGATCACGATAGTTGCACATGACCGATTTCCCGTCTACACAGACGGGCGAGTGGACGGAAGGTATAACTTGCCACAAGTTGGCAAGTTTGGGAGGGTCATCTCTTAATTTTGGTACATTGAAGGGTATATTGTCACAACGTGGATAAATCAAGGGGACAAAATGTCTTTTCCCCAATAAAATAAAACGAAATCTAAATTATAAACTAGATCTCCCCTTTCGCATCCTATTCTTTGTTTCTTAAAGCATTACTCCACCTTTTATTGAAAAAAAATAATCTAAAAGCTGATCACCAAAATTCTTTAATATTAATTGCATAAGATTGGCTGGATTCTTGCTCCCTCACCGGTGCTCAAGATGTGATGTCAATCTTTAAAATACAATTTTGTATTTAATTTATGAGGCCTGACCGAGAGAAGGACAAAAAGATGTCCATATTGTAGGGTTACTGAATTATTAAAACGTATCTACTGATAATATTAACAATAGATATATATATTGTTAAAAATTAGAGTAAATTGTTTATACTATTAAGTTACAATCATGAAATATATTATTATTTTTCACTGTTTTAAATGGGGATGACATGATAAATGATCATCTCACTTGCTAGTTTTGTTCGCTTATATGATAAATACAGACATTAATTTTTAATTTCGGTAATGAAATGTTTAAATTTCAGATTTGTAACAAATAAGTTCTTCAATCATTCTTTCCATTCAACTTTTTTAACGGAATACTTGTTGGCTGTCATTTTTTTTCACATCAAACCAATAAAAATATGCCACATATTTATATCCATGTTATTATGCCACACAATTATGCCTTTAAAAAAATAAAAAAATAAAAAAGGGTGAAAATGGGTGTAGGAGATGGAGATCCATCCCACGCCGGATGTCATTGGTGGGGAGGGATTAGCCGCTCAGAGGAGGGAAACAGATATAAGGGGTGACTATCGTTACATGGCCACCCGTTTGTTGTAAGTGCAGGGTGGCTGAGCGGCCACCTCTGTCGTGGAGGAAAAGTCAAAACGATGTGTTTTATATTTGTGATTGGACATTTTTTTGTAAATTATTACCTTGAAAATTAGGGTATTTTGAGGAACCAACATTATATTACATAAAACTAATATGTTCGGTAATTTGGTCTTTTGACATGATCAAAACGGGGGCACTTTTTAAAAAGTCAATTGGCAAGTGTTACATGTTAGGCATGAGACACATTTTTCATTTATATTTAACGCCCAAATCGCTAAGGAATATTCTTGTAACGATGTGATAATTTGAGGGGGTGAGTTGCAATTGGTCTAGTTTATAAGTGTAATGGCAAATGGGGTTAAAAATAGTACATTATTCCTTGGTGTTGTTTATTATTAGCAATTGACCTTTTTTTTATTAAAAGAAAAAAAAAAAAAACTTTGAATCATATGTCGTGATATTAGAAAAAAACTTGAACGAAGAAGATGGAAAATCCTCTCTTGTATTTGAGAGAATCCATTTGAACTTTCCAATAATTTTATCTTCGTGGAGTTAATCGTGGGTGTAATGCAATTTCCTCAGAAGTCAATATATGGTATTGTCAAAAAAGTCTACAATGTTCCATTGCTATTTTTTTTTTTTTTTCCTTTCGATGAGTAAACGATAATGACCAACTGTATAACAGACGGAGATCTGGTACAATAGATCCGTTTTATATGAGAGTCTATTTGGACCTTATCGCTCGGTCGGTCTAAATAAGTAGAGTTCGAACGGTCTAGACACTTATCTAAGCAAGTAGAGTTTAGACAAACTTTCACATAGATTGTTCTAGTGCACCTGATAGAAATTCCGTTTGCCTCAACCTAACTGAATCAAGATTAACAGAGCTTTTCTCACTTACTTGTCTGATTGCATTGCAATTGAGATAGATAGATAGATAGTGCATCTCATTCAGTTCTAAGATACATGTCAAATCTGCAAGATGTGGCAGGTCAACCCATCCGTCGTTCAAAGTATGCTACAGTCAAAGACAGGGGGTGCAAAAGGGGGTCTCTGCCAAAACGTGCAAGAGGGGAAGTAAATTGGCTTCATAGTGTGAATGAGTGTAGGGATATAAATCTAGTCTGAAACAGCCAATGATGGCAAACCCCAATAATAATGCTTCCTTCCCCTAGTAATCTTTCAACCCCTCTTAAATAAAAAAGCATTTTGCTTTTTGCAGCAATTTTGAGCGGCCCTTTAATTTAATACAGGAAAAAAAAGAAAAAGAAAAAGAAAAAGAAAAGAAAAAAAGAATATGGGGTTATGATTTAAAGGGGGGAAAAGGGGTTGTTTATTTTCATAAATGTGTATGACAGTGCTCAAAAGATTTGCATGGCTACAGATAACAGGCATTCATTGATACTTATCATCATCATCCACGTTGCCTATAATTACAATTATGCAGAGTGGTAATGATCCTTCGTTTACCCGAAGAAAAATGTGGGAGAGATGGGGGGGGGGGGGGGGGGGTTATGATTGCATCACCCGTGGGGGAGCTTAAGTGCTTGACCCCGTGCACTTTGATTGGACAGCATTGATGCAAGACACCATGAATGAAGGTTTGAGATTTCTATTCTATACGGAAGAAAAAGAAACTTGGGGGTTTGTTTGGTGAATCGGTTCAACTGATTTTTTTTTTTTGGCTTTTTAGTTAAAACGTGAACTAAACTAGAAAGTAGTTTTGAGAGAATTTTTATAGAGTTTACATGTCCAAACAAAGAGCAGCCGGTTTGAAACTTGTTAGAGCAGATGAGTTCCACAAAAACTATCGACCGAACTATTAATAATATGAAAAGGAAAAAAAAAAATTGGTGAAAAATATGAGTACTTTCCAAAGTTCTATCCTTTTGATGATGGGTGAGTTGTGATCTTATTGGCAGGAGTTATAGTTTGCGTGACCCACAGGCAATGAGTTGGGTTATGTTTTAACCAGCCCCATGGGCATGACCTCATCAACATTGCTTGCCTTTAAGTCTCCCAACTTTTTTCTGAGCTCATTTTAATGATTTCACATAATATCAATCCCCTGCATGGCTAATGATGAAATTCTACAATTATTACGGTTCGTAAGTGCATTGAATATTTGAATCCTACACGTGAACTTAGGCTTTGATCTTTAGGCTTTGAACTTTCTTCGTCAGTTACCCTTTGTAAATGGTGATTTTTTTCTTTTTGTTTTTTGGGGGACCACACGTTGTTGTAAAAAACCACTCATGGGAGCACATCTTCAACTCTTGGTGTTCATACGGTTGTGCTTCGACTTTTGTTTCTTCAGCAACTTTTCCTTCTAATTCATTGCTTGTATAGGTGTTATTTAGGCATTGATAGCTTTTAATATAACTTGTTTACGTACCGACGTAGGATGGTCTCGGGTCGGTGCAAAAATGTTTCATAAATCTTATATGTATTTCAGGTCGGTGCAAAAGTGTTTTATAAATCTTATCTGTATTCTGACTTCTAATTCAACTCTTGTGTTCATACGGTTGTGCTTCGACTTTTGTTTCTTCAGCAACTTTTCCTTCTAATCCATTGCTTGTACAGGTGTTATTTAAGCATTGACAGCTTTTAATATAACTTGTTTACGTACCGACGTAGGATGGTCTCGGGTCGGTGCAAAAACGTTTCATAAATCTTATATGTATTTCAGGTCGGTGCAAAAGTGTTTTATAAATCTTTTCTGTATTCTGACTTCTAATTCAACTTTAACTAAAAGTCAAAAAAGATAACAAAATAAAATCCGAGAAATTTGACCGGCTTATTATAGAAAGCTAAACAGAAAGTCGAAATCCGGTCAAAGTAGTTGGATGTTGGGTTTTTAGTATTTTAAACACCCTATGTGAACTGGAATGTGGCGTGTTCACATGATACTTATTATATTTATAAATTAGTTACTAAAATGTAAGATTGCTACGAGAGTTTATAAGGAATTATGGTAAAAATTGTATTACTTTAAACATTTTTCATGCTTGTAAGGCCCTTACTGATGTAAATGTTATCATCACAGCTGGATACCAAGTGAAAAAAGAAGAAGAAAAGAACAGGGGATTGGGACTTTTGCTCCCCCTTTTTTTGACCTAGCAAATTTTAATTACATTAAAAAATGACTTCTCTAATTATGCCCGTGGATTTATCCAAAAAAGGATTAGATTAGTTACTTTCTAAAAAACCACTTTAGACATACAGGTTGCACATAAAGGTTGCATCAGGTTCTCAAAAGTATATATATATATATTTTTCGTTCACTTCAGCTGGGGGCCAAGGATGGTTGTCATGTAAGAGCTTTACGTTGAACAATTACTAGAAACATAAGGAAAATTAATTGATTATTTGGTGAAATTTCTCAAACTCTTCCATACATCAAGCTCTCTATCGTTTTACCAAAATACCGTTTGTCAGAATCCTTCTCCATATCTAACGCCCATCATCTCCACGCTATTCTATTTTTTATTATTTTTTTCATTCTCATGCCTTTTTTCACTTTCTTCCCGCAAGATTTATCTGCCACTTTCTTTTGCATCAAGCCATCAACGAAAGGAAGCAAGCCATTGATTTTTCAGGCACTGGGCCAACTCGCGTAGGCTATAAGGTGGGCTTTGGACCGACGAGGACAAGATCGAGCTCGACGCCGACGCCGACAACGCAACCGACGAGGACTGACACCGACAACGCAACCGGTGACCTTGCTATCAACGACGAAGATCCCAACTTCAAAAACCCTAACTTCACCGATGAAATAAGCGAGAAGCAACCGAATTTGACCTCGAATTTCCCTTCCAAATTGTGAGTTTCATAAATTGTTTTCAATTGATTTAGGGTTTCGATTCATTTAAAAAGAAAAAGAAGAAGAAGTTGATTTAGGGTTTGAAATTGTGGGTTTCAATTGGCTTGACTGATTCTAGTGAGAACTTGAGTTCTCTGTTGATGGCCGATTCTAGTGAAATTGTGGCGCTTGATGGTGTAATTTTAAGATTTTAGTGGTGTGGTGTTGATGTTTGGCTGATGGTGATATGGTGTAATTTTGAGATTTTGGTTACGTGGGTGGCCGATTGTGGTGGGATTGTTCCAAGTAGGAAAATTTGATGTTCATTCAGTAAAATTGGTTGGTATTAAAACTAATACAAAACAATATATAGTCAAAATAAAAGAAATATTTAGAGAGTTTGATGTAGGAGGTTTTTCAAAACTGAGAGAAAATCAAAAAAAGCACATTGTTTGGGTAAATTTGGAGGAAATTTTGAAGAGCTTGATACAAATGCTCTGATAAGTATTAAATGTTACGTGGACTGACAAATCAATTTATAAGGATTTGTAATAAAAACTGTTATACCCTACCAACACTCTTGGTCAAAAACAGATGCTAAAGTTGATGTGGCCGCAGCCACATTCATAAGAGTGTTGGGTGGCTTTACTTGGAGTACGGGTAAGGTATATATAGATAATAGATCATAATCATCAATACATTTGCTGAGCTGATAGTTGTTTATCTTTGGTTCTTCCAAGGTCCAATAATCTACTTGCACTAGGGATGGTGGAGTTATGTCCTTGTGAGCTTTACCTCTGCAAAATTTGCATTTCCATCATGCTCCTCGTAAATCTTTTGTTTAATAGAAAAGAACTACCCTATTGGGCAAGCGTGCTAGATCTACACCAAAAATGTTGCATGCTCAAATTTCAAATGCGTAACGGGATAATTTTGAATAGGTGCCTCTTTAACAACATAGTCGTGTTATAGACTTACAATAAGATGAGATAGATAACACCCAAGTGATGATAACCCTAATCTTAAAATAATAATAATAAAACTAATTCTAACTCTAAAGGTTACAAGGAGTTATCATTAATATTGAAAAAGGAAGAAAAAGAAAGATGCATATATCCTTTTTACCCGAAGACTACATACTTCACTCACAATCCACTTGGAACCAGTCTACCACTTTTGTACTTTATCCACAGCCGTTCCACAAAGAACCACAATTTATTCACTCATTTGAGAACTCTAAGTTCACATCACCACTACAGTTTCATAAACAACAGCATCACCATATTTGACTTTTAAAAACATCATTATGAATCCAAAAGCAAAGTGCTCAGATTTAAGGAGGCATAAAAATGTGGCAAACATGTCTTTAATTACCAAAGGAAAATTATTACAAACTACCGATGGACACCACATTGATAGTCTAGAACATAAAGAAATTTGTGATTTCACCTGGCAACCAAAGAGAATCTTATTTAGCTTGTGGATGGGCTGTAAGGTAGTCAATGAGATGACCCGTGGTTGAAATCTTGTTGGCTTCATTATCCGGGATATCAACTGCAAATTCTTCTTCCACAGCTATCAGAACTTGATTATTGTCCAATATATCCAGTTGCAAGTCATCCTTAAAACTTGCTGTTTGAGTCACCTGTACAATCGCAAAATAAGAGGTATAAGAATAAAACCAGATGTGAGAAGGGAAGCAGTGAAAATGAAAGGGAGAATTCTGAAATTACAAGATCCAAGATCCAAGATCCAAGATCTAAATGACCTGACCCAAAAAACAGAAAGGGAGGGAGGAGGGGAGAAGTCCTAATACCACAGAAAGCACCAGAGAATGCTACAAAAATATGCTAAATTGTTATCCAGATTAGCTGTTATTCATATCTAATATCTCATGGCACCATTCTTTTGGTTAGAAACTTTATAAAAAGTAACAAGATAACAAAAAGGAAGAAGCAGAAAAGAATATGCCACGTGCAACACTTTATAGTGATGTACAATTTCATACAGTTATGAAAATAAACCTTGTCTATCAGGAGCAATTTAAACTCCAACTAGAAGTATTCAAGTCCTGGGGGAACCATTAGAAGAGAAAGTGGGTGTGGGAGCACAATGAGTCTTGCTTTTCGCAACGAGGCTTTAAGGTTTTCATACGGCAAGTAGCTCTCATATTGCAAATAGAAACACACAAGGTGACCATTATAGTCTACTATTTAATTTTCTGATCTACTAAGTATGAACTTTCATATGGCCAGTTGGATAATGGAGAGCAAGTTTCAACTAGAAATCCATATAATGGATCTCCACCCATTTTGCAGCAAGGACTGGAACTTATACTTCCCCAAGGGCATTCCCCATTGCACCCATAAACACAAATACAGCATTCAAAGATTGCTTTCAGAACGGTGAAATGAAAGGATTTCATGTGCGATGGAATCCTAGTAGAGTAATAACAATAAAAGTGACTAGCTCGTTTGGTATAGTGGTTTCAAAACGTGCGGTTTGACAAAAATAGCGATTTCGAAACGTAGCTAATGAAAACCCAATTTTTAAAAAGGCAGTTAAGCGTTTGATAAAAATGCGGTTTGACATTTAAAATCACGGTTCGACCTTTAAAATCATGCGTTTTTAAAACACACTCTCTTACTTGCAGCTTGAAAACTTTGATTTTTCTACATTACCAAACTGCAATTTTTTCAAACGCACTTCGAAACAGGATACTTTTAGCAATTTTGTTTAAAAACGCGCTTTTGGCGTGCGAAATCGTGGGACCAAACGCACTCTAACCAATTTCGGGGGTTGTATAGAGTTGGCATGTGTTTTCTTTTGTGACACACGCAAACTCTCTATTTAGTGAGCAACAACAAGAAGAATTAACACCAATGAGAAATTCTCTTGGTGCGTGCTATTTACACTGGTGAGAGACACGGTTTTGGGTGTATTTGGATTAGGATTTGAGGGGTTTTCACCATCATTATAATCCACCTTTAAGTAATGGAATTTTCCCTTCCACTGCCTAAAGGTGACAAATACATCATTTTTCTGCTTCAAAAAGATAAATTGTTAAGCCTAAGCCCGTAGCATTAAGCTTTTGTAGCGAGTTGGTATCTCTCTCATCCATAATTGAGTAAGCATATCATCAAAAGAAACCATTTGATAAATATATGCCGGGAGTCATGTGCATTAATTGAAAAGAAAAAAGTTAAATCAGGCAAGACCCAAAATCACTCTCGCCCAAAACAAAACAAAGATTTGAAAGATTGCATTTTTCTTTCTTTTGGATAGATATGCGTATCAAAAAGTTTCTATTTTCCTACATATTCTTAGCAATCAACCAGACCCTAAGATTTCCACCAACGCAATCACATAAACAACACCAAATTTGAAAGTCCTTCCAAATAAAACAAAATCACGCTAATTTTCCCTTTGACCAAACAGACCAAATTAGAACAAAAAAAGAAGTTAGATTTAATATTCGTGTGTGCCAGGGACTCAGGGAGAGAGTACCTTGGTGGGATCGATGAAAGGCGTGGATCTGAGAAGATCGAGAACACGGAAAGTGACTTCCTGCTTTTCCAGGACAGCCGAAGGAGAATACACCGACGGTGCTGATTGAGAGAAAACCCTACCTCCTCTGATCATTGGCGCGAATGATGATGATCTAAGAGCTCGGATTCCAGCTCGAACGGCCTGCATTTTCTCGCTCTTTCACTACTGATTCACTCAGACACCCTCGCACACGCACAGGGTTCTCGTGGTTGATAAAAGTTCGCTTGCGAAGACGCTGCGTTTTAGGCTAAACGGTATGTGGCCCTTGAGGGTAGACTCCTCGACTTGAGGCCATGCTGCAAGTCGTTTAGGGAAAGAGGTATTATGATGAATTCTCTCGTCCACGTTACGATTTCGTAGATAAAAAATATTATTTTAAATTAAATTGTAAAAAATAAATTATTTAAAATTGTGTTTTTAAAAAAGTACAATTTGAAAACGCTGAAAATTTATCTTTTCAAATCTCAAGTAATGTGGTTTTTTTGAAAACGGACAATTTTAAAGACTAAACTGCGATTTTAAAGACTAGACTGCGATTTTGTCAAACGCTTAATTGAATTTTTAAAAATTATGTTTTCAAATTGTAATTTCGTGAAATTACAAATCCAAACCGACCCAGCCTTAGTGGTGCTTAATTTACCATTTTTGTTTGATTTATAAGTAAATAGAATCAACATGGTAGTATAAAATTATTCGGTATGCATGAGAAGGATCCATTTTTCTTGAGCATATGCATATCTACCAAACACCAAGGAAGCCACACACAATTCTCCCTGTGTCTTTTGGAGCATGTAATTATCACTTGTGTTTTGAAAAGAGTAAGATTAGAAATTACATTTTATCTTATAATTGTTCTACAATGTTAAAAAATGTGTGTAAAAATTACATGCTCCAAAAGACATAGCGAGAATTATCTTACAATTATTCCGCTTTCTAACATTACTCATTTAAAAATGTGTGAAAATCACGTACTCTAAGAACAGATATCAATCGTAAAAAGTCATCTTTACACCTGCTTGTATTTCCTCAATTAATCATGTTTATTATTTGTTTTTGTAAAACGCAACCAAACAATTTTCTTTAAGTGAACCTTAACGGATTGGCGGGTCGATTAACTCGAAACCGACACACCAACCCATATTACCAGCCTTACTACATACTGTAATTGGTTCTCAGGCACTGTGATTCTTTCCTGGGTAGCTAACTATAAGGCCATGTCCTTCGCTATGTGGAGAAATATGGCCAAAATATATATCCTAGCTTTTATTATCTCTTTGGAAGGAACATATATGACAAACATTTGTTCACAATCTAGGTTTGCACTTTACAAGCAGGGTCGGATGATAGGCTTCTCAACCAGATTGAGTCACTAAGAGCCGCCACATCGTCATCATTTCTGTTCCATGTCCAGAGCGCATGGGTTGCATTCACCACTTCCAATTGCCCATGCCCAAAGCTCGCCTCCCTCACAATGGATATATCGGGCTTTGGATCTATAAACCTGCAAGCACAAGAATGCACTCATGAAGTCTATTATTTTTTATCCGTGTAAGTTTTTTTTTTAATTTTAATTTTATAATCGGTGATTTAATATGGTATTAAAGTGAGGTATTGAATTTGGATATTGTCTTCGTAATTCACCTTCTATTTTTATTGAATATTTCCTGCATTGGATTTTACTTATTAAATGAGAATTTGAACTCACATGTGAGAAAAGTATTAGAATATTAAGAGTGAGTTTTAACCTACACGTAACGTAAGGGAGAGTAGTGTTAAGTCTATTAAATCATCACTTATCCTAAAAGGTTAAGTTTATATATAAGAAATGGTAAATTTAATCATTTAAGTTATATTCTAACACTTCCCTTCATATATGAGTTCAAACTCCTCCTTAATAGGTGGTTCCCAACACGTGAAATATTTAATTGAAATAAGAAGTGAATAATGAAAATAATGTTCACCATGTTAAATCACCAGCATTCCAAAAGTAGAAGACGTTTGGACGTTTGGATGTGCGATTTTTTTTGTTTTGTTTTGTATTGTATTCTATTTAATTTTTTTTCATTATTACGGATACCGAGAAAAAAAGAAAGTAGAGACATTATATTTGAAATGATATTTAGGTGATAATTGTTTTTGAAAAAAATAGAAAAGAAGAGAGGAGAGTTGAGTTTGAGGATGTTCCTAAAGAAAATTGTAAATTTAGTTATTTAATTTATATCCAAATAAAATCTACTATTTTCTACCCCTTTAAACATGCAAGATATACTCATACAGTATGATGCTTAAACGATCGCAAGGATATATAGGCATGGTATCGAAGATATGAAAGCTCTTACTTGCTGGCAAGGCCTTCACTGTTCCCACCATCCCCAATGGTTATATACACCGGACCACAATTGTCAGCCTTCCCATTATAAACGCGAGCCTGAGAGATCGAGAAAGTAATTAGCACCAATGGAAAATGGAAACAGGTCAATAAATTAATTAATTAGCATTAAAGAGTTTTATTTATAATTTTATGTCGATCCATGCAGCAATAAAATAAGGGAGAAAGAAATTAAAGCTTACAAAGCGCTCATATGCATGAACATGTCCAGCAAAAACAACATCCACGCGAGCTTGGTAGAGCAGCCCTTCCATGGCTGCCTTCATATCAACCGACTCTTTCTCCCTCTGATGAGCAGTATTGGAATTATACCATGGCGCATGAATGAGCGCTACTGTCCACGGAGTCATTTTCCGATCAATCTTCCCTAAGTCTGCCTGTAACCACTTATACTGTGGCGAGCCAGGACCAAAATCTGTGTACGAACCCAACATGATGACATGAACCCCGGCTACACTGAAAGAGTAGTAGAGGTTCGAGCCCGACCCACTCTCTTCATACGGCATGCGCCATCTTGCATTGTAGGCTGTGAAGGGTATGGAGTGGAGTGCTGGAAACTTCTCAATCTCGTGGTTGCCTTGGGTCACCAACCAAGGCCGCTGGCTGGCCAGTGGCTCGACCAGCCTGCCGAATGAATCCCATAAAGGCTGGTATTTATCTGCATATGATAAGTCTCCTGGCAGGAGCAGCATGTCGTAGTTCGATTTTGCTATGTGTTGGAGGGTTGTGTTGGTCCACCCAGTCTGTCCAAGATCACCTAAATCGATCAGGCAAATTTGCATTTTTTAATATATTAATTAAATAATTAAATAATTTATTTTTATGAGCGGACAGAATATATATCCGATTGCCACCAACCGACTATCTACCAACTGTCACCGAATTGTCATAATTTGTTTAGCCCAAAAACATATTCAATGAACACTTGTTTAATTAGCTCAAAAAATGAAAGAACAATTGTTTGACCCAAAGAAACAACCCGGCCATTTTGGCCCAATATAAAAAGCTTGCGATTAACTGACTTAACCGACCGACATTTAATTGACTTCACCAGGTCAACTGAAATAGTCTAAATTTATTCTTGTCGGTATAAAGTCGGTTAATTATCTGACTTTTTCGGTTTGATGGTAAAACCATTCTTACCGTTATCGATTTAACTGATACCTAGCCCTACTTATTTTTAGTGGTGATTTAACATGATATCATAGACAAATATAAGTCATGAGTTCGAACTATGACTTCACAATTCACCTTTAATTTCAATTAAATATTCTACATATTGAGCTCACTTATTAAAAAAAGCTATTTGAGCCCACACTTGAAACAGAGTGTTAAAACATTAATTAAATGATTAAGTTTATTCATTCTTATTTGCTTACGCTTTTAGAATAAGTAGTGATTTAACGTGTTTAATTTGAACATGAACGGGTATGAAATAAGACACATATATATATATATATATATATATAGGTCCTCAAATGATTCACTATTTATAACCTAATGATCATCAACATCTAATTTCTTCTTGAAACCGATTTGATTATTTTTTATTCATGCTTGTGTTACTTATATATGACAGACACAATTATAGTAAAATTGCAGTGAGAATTACAAGGTTAATTTGTTCAACCAAATTTGTAGAAAAACTATGTCCAAATATTTTTACCTGTATATCACACATAATTAAATTGTAAACTATGTATAATGAGCTTAATTATGCATACCTGCAACAGCAAATTTGATTGGGAACTGAGCTGGCGGGGTTTTGAAACTGAACTCACGGGAGGGATTTGAGCCACAACGGTAGTAATATACTGAATTGGGGTTCAATGGACCAATTACCACCTCATGAATTTCACCGGATTTGTACATAACGTAACTGTAGGAAGAGGTACTCCCAGTTGCAGAAAGGCTGTATACCCCAGGAGATGTACCATAATCTACTGTGGCCGGGGTTGATCTGTCAGTAATCCATGAAATCCTCATTTTATCTTCGCCAACTGAAGATATATGCACCTGCAGCATTGCTAATGGAAGCTATCAACAGTACTACAACCCAAGTTCTGCTCTAGCCACTAGCTTGGACCATATATTATGATTCGACTCCCATCTACTTATATTTGCGTTATCACTCTAAAATTACTAATTAAATTTTAATTTGAGCTATTTATAATTGATTATAAAAGTTCATTCTATGTGAGCTAATCATCTTCTTAATATAAGACTGAGGGGTTACAATTAGCAATCACCAATTAGTATCGGAGATCAATACCAATATCATTCGACTTGGGTGCTGCATGAAAAGATTTTTTACACTCCTTTGCTTTAAAAATTTTGATCGCTTCACATGAAGAGAATTAACCAGGAAAGTAGTATTTCAGGGGCGAATCACAGGGCCATGCCCCCTAGCCTCTTCGGTTTTGAAAATTTTCCTTCTGCCTTGTCCAAAAAATTATTGATTATGAAGAATTATTAATGATTTGATTGAATCAACTAAAAAGTTGTGAGCTGGTTTCCAGGCCCTCGCCTCTAGTTTTGTCTCGGTAGTATGCATATAATATACATATGTAATTTTTAATATAATTGATAATTCAGAAAATGAATGTTGGCATTTTAAAGTGTGACATCAATTTCCTACAAAATCAGCAAACTAGTTTTTTAAAAAAAATAAATGTCCTTTTAAGTAACATATATGCCTCGAGCTTGGAAAAATAAAATGAAATTGTAGACATGCATTTGATTACAGCTGATTGAGATAAATGGTGAATCCTTTCTTCATGAAATAAGATTGAAAAATCCAACACCCATCTGTTTTTGTAATTGTTTGCTGTAATTCATTGAATTAATTCATATGCATGTCTTGCAGCCCAAGTCACTTACGGTCAGTTTGGGCTTTAGGCCGACTTACTAAATTCAACACGGCCCTTTTTTCTTTTTCTTTTTCTTTTTTCTTTTTTCTTTTTTCTTTTTTCTTTTTTCTTTTTTCTTTTTCAAACAAATTACAATGCAAGCTTAAGGAGACTCGGACTAAACTTAATTAGGGCAACTGCCAATTATGAACTTGCCTAATATAATTTTATTGACTTATCTAATACAATTGTAGTGACTTGCCTTACATGGCAATGCATATTATTGAATTACACAAAATAATTTAAAGCAACACTTAATGTCATTAACCAACTTGAAAATAAAATAAAATACTAATAATTTGCTCCGCATTAACCTACCTATGACATTTGTCATTTAATTTATGTGACAGTTTAAAATAATGAGAGGATTTTTAGAATTTGGCAGTCCGAAATATTTCATAAAAATTTGGACAAGTTAATTAAAAGTCGGGCTATTATGAGCGGCTTAAAGTACTGGACTCATCTGTTCGGACGCCCTACAATCCTCTCTTTTAAAATTCGGCCAGCCTAATTTCTATAAATCGGTTTATAATGAATAACAATAATTCTTTGATGAGTAAACCACCACTCTCAATCTCTCATTTCAATTCACGGTTGAATTTTACTTTGATAATAATCTAAAACGTACAGTACTGCAATAATTGCTATTATCTCCTTGAACTGATCGATCAAACAATGGGCCACAATCTAAACATATATTTATTTCCTAATTAATTTCCGGCGACGGATTCAAACGAACCAAACTAAACCACATAAAGAAGATAGGAATTGATAACTGTTGAGGAGAAGTAGAGCTAACATTTTCGAACTGGTTCTTAAAGAAGGTCGTCGGAAGGGGCGGCGGTAGATTGTACGTGTAAAGACTAGTACTGCCCAAGAATCCATTGAAGGCCATGCCTGTGGATGCGAGAAACAGCCCCAGCCCTCGCGCGGCCATTGTGAGTGGAGGAATATCCTCGCTTGTCAGAGGATATTCAGCTGAATTTTACTGTTTTTTTTTTTTTTTTTTTTTTAATTATTATTCTTTCGTTTTATGGGTGAGAAATAAATATCTTCCTCATTTTGTCTCCTTATATCCACCGAGATAATATCTTTCTCATTTGTCACATCCGTTACAAACAAAACAAGGCCACGGGCCAAACTCATCAGCGTTTAAGACAAAGCTCGAGGCGTCATCTGTCGACGCCGCCGGTGCAAAAAATATTCAATCATTTGGAACGTATATATAGTACATTATTCCTTTTTCTTTTTTTCCCTTATAATTTACATATGATTCTATATAAAGATTAATCATTATCATGGGAAAATAAAATATTATTCCCAAAATACTGAATAATTAGTTTCGTTATATATTAGATAACACATATGATAAGAGGTACTTATGAGAAAAGAATATACTTTAATGATCAGAGTGTTTCTTTAAATTGAGTTGAAAGAATTTTTCTAATTCAGACTATAAAATTGTCACGTGTACATTATATATATATATATATATATATATATATATATATATATATAAGTTTTCATTTTTGAAGCTAATAAAAATGTATTTTCTTCTTCTTTTGACTTAACACATGAGGGTCATTACGAGAAGCGTTCGAGTTATGACATTTTCTCTAAAATGAGAGTAACGGTAAAGTTATGGTTTGAATTTAAAACTTCTATTTTGATATAATGCATGTTAAATTACCAGTTATTTCAAGAATTTATGATGATAAAATTCAATGAATTTAATCATTTAATTAATATTTAAAGAAAATCAACATTTGTTGGCAACCTAACTAGTTAGGACTGAGACAAAAAAAAAAAAAAAAAAAAAACAAATAAAAGATAAAGTAATGCTAGAAACCACCGGACAACATTTCCTAAGAGAGTTTAGCATGAAAACATTGTATAAGAGCTAGCTAGGGAACTAGAAATTCACAAGAGATAGAACATGCATTAATCAGTCTCTTCGATCTTTTGGTTTTGTATATAGTTTTAAAGTTAGTAAGAATTGATATTGATCAAAGATTAATTTGGTAATCTACCTTCCCTTGACCTTAACTTGGAGACAAAAGGTTGTCATCCTCTTAAACTTAAAGTCAACAAACAATTAGGTTGGTATTGAAATTTTGTATCATATCCTAGAATCTCCCCACATGCAACATACAAAACTACATGGTGTAATAAACCTATATATTAATTGAGAATGATAATTTGTAAATAAAATTAACAATTTGGTACTTCAAGGGTCAAACCCTCCTTTTGGCAGTTCAAGCGGCCAAAACCTACAATTTACTTGATAATTTTCTGGATGCTTCTCATTAAGAAATATTTTGACTTGATACATATGGTGATGGTGTAATGATAACTTCTACACCCATTATCCCACTAACCATTAACTGCTATTGCGTATTCCACGTTCATCCACACCAGAAGGTAAGGGCTTTCTTTCTAAGTACTAAATTAATTATTATTAGGCGGATATATAAGATCGACCTGGGAATGTTTTTCCCAACACAGAAATTCTCGCTCATGATTTAATTTCCGGCAAAGATTCATACCAAAAATAAAGACGTATATATATATATATGCTAATTAATGAAATATATATAGTGAAAGACATGATAAAATTGATACCTGTTGCGGAGAAGCATGGTCAAAATTTTTCGATACAGTGTCAACGAGGCGCTTGCGCATAGGCGGACGGTTGTATGAATAAGCGCCGCCAAAGAATCCGGCGAAGGCCACATGCATAGCCAGCAGTACTACTGCAAACGTTGGAAACAGCCCCTGCCCTCGCACACCCATGGTGTCGCGCGCTAGACCCCTCGAAGATAGAAGATGAACCAGAAGGATAAAGAAGAAGACGAAGAAGAAGACAAACAACCCTCACATGTGGAGTGGAGATATCAGACAATGGCACTCTGAATTTTCTTGCTTAATTATATATAAAATTTGCACTTTCTGCTCGCATACAGGTATGTATGGCTGAGCAATGAATTACGCAAATAATGACCGTCATGACTCGTGAGTCGTGATATAATAATTAATTTCTCTACCGTTTGACACGTAGAAGGTGCAAATTGAAAGTCTGTACGTTTCTGATGTGGTTCGAATATCCCAGGCATTTCACAGGCTTGGATTTCAATGCTGGAAAATTCTACAATATTTTTATATTTTCGTCTCTGTCAAATTGTTTGTTGTATATATATATATATATATATATATATGATGTAGATGTGGTTGCAAGTTTTCGTCACGGTTCAGGTGTTGCATGCGGTTGGTCTCATGCACAGTTTTCCTTTTCTCATTGGCAGTTTCCGAAAACGATTTGCCGTTTCAGTTTACCCGAAATGACTCCTTTTGGTTTTGGTTGGTACGTAAGAAATCTATTAGAACCGATAGAGTTAGAAGACTAAAATAACTTAGAGATAATAAGTTCTCTTTATTGATAATATTAGAATTAGGATTAGATTAGGATTTAAATGTTACAGATAGTATGTTATCATTATTGATAATATTAGAAGTGGTTTATTCTAGTTAGTCTTTTATTAGTGTAACGGGTCTACATCTTATGGCATAAGAAGTCTTGTAGTAGTAAGACTCTCTTAATTTAGAATAAGAATATGTAATTTCATTAGGAGTTTAAAACTGGAATAGCTTAGAGATAATAAGTTATCTTTATTGATAACATTAGAATTAGGATTAGATTAGGATTTAAATGTTACAAATAATATGTTATCATTATTGGTAACATTAGAAGTGGTTTATTCTAATTAGTCTTTTATTTTTACTATGTATTGTAAGTGTCTATTTAAAAACACTATAAGTTCATTAAGAAAATTAAGCAAAGTAAAGATTAATGTTATTTAATTAGTTCTAGAGTTGATTTTGGAGGCCAGGTGTTAAGGTTCCTCGAACTACCCTTATTCTATCCATTATGTGCTTGAGAAATTAAGCCCATAACATGAACCTTTTAATTTCATGTCGAATTTTCGGGTTATATAAAAAATTGTCGCTTAAAAATGCATATAACTATGTAAAAATCACATGTATTTTGAATACATGTCATTTAAATATATTGAATTTAATTAAAAGCTGTCTCCAACTCATTTTTTTCTTTTTTCCCACAAAGGAAGAAGGTTAATTTTAAAAAAAATAGTAAATATATAAATAAATGTTTTACCCAAACTTGCCATCATCAAGTCACGATCTTTACAAACTTCTCTTCTCTGGCCGGCCAGCAAGAGAACCACCTTGTCACGTAACATTTACCAAAACGTGTAGCTTTTGTCCCGCCGACATGCCCAATGGGCCAGTGCGTACCGTACCGATCGAAAAATCTAGTTTGATGTCTCTTTTTGCTCCAAGTTTGATGTGACTATCCGAAATGGATTGGCAGTGTGGAAGCGGTACTGGCCGGTTCATAGTCTCTAAAAAGCATTCTCTGTAAATTCATTTACTTTATTGGAACGTCGCTGATCTAACTATTAATTGGAGACAATAATTGGAGATATTTATGATCAGCTTCAATGTATCCGCATTCGAACTATTTTGAAGATTTCTCCTAATCTTAATTTTAGAGCACATTAACTTATTAAATGGACTAATTGGATATATATATCCCTTGTACATGTTTCTTCTCTCTGATGGACTTGTTGAACACATGAGAAGAGTCTGCTGGTGGTATTGGTGCATATGAACATGCATGACTCTTGTGTTGCTTTATGAGACCAAATCGTAGGCATTAAGAGTAGATTTGAGATTGTAATTTTGTATATTAAAAAAAAAATTTGTAGAAAATAAATCGTTTGGTAATTGTATTTTTAAAAAATTTCGATTTAAAAATGCAAAAAACTGCTTTGTCAAATTGTAGATAATGTGATTTTTTGAAAATGCGAAATTTTAAAGATTAAACTGTGATTTTGCCAAACACTTAACATGCGTTTTTAAAAATTAATTTTTTAAATCGCACTTTTTTAAATCGGAAATCAAACAATAATAAAATTATTAACATATTTTACTATTTTAACATTTTTTGTTGAACATATATTGTAATTTTTGTAGTGAAATATTGAAAATACTCCTCTGTAGTAAAGACTAAAGAAAACGCGCTTGGGAATTGGGAGTACTGTTGCCCGTTGGGATCTCTCCTCTTACTGGCTAACTATCTTCTAACAAATACAAAATGGTGGAAGTATCATTCAACTTGCGGGGATAGCTCAGTTGGGAGAGCGTCAGACTGAAGATCTGAAGGTCGCGTGTTCGATCCACGCTCACCGCATTTTCGGACCACGAGAGAGATGTGAGTGGGCCATTTGCTTTAGCTTGCTATTGCTAGGCCCAGGAAAGTCCCCGGGCCTCTTTCTGCAGAGATGCAGCCTCGGAAACGAGGTAGTCTTCGAGTTCGGAATTCTATCGCCCTCGTGCGAAGGGCTGAGACGCGTGTGGAGCCTTTGAATTCCTTCCGAAGCTGGTTGGCCGACAACGCAGTTATTCACGTGGTCCATTGGGCTAACTGAACGGGGCTTACTCTCTCGTGGTCCATTTTTTTTTTTTTTTTTTTTTTTAATTTTTTAATTTTTAAAAGATAGGTGGAGTTTATAGTAGATTCTCAGGATATCCTGATGAGTCATTAGTTGTACGTGCGCTGTCACTAATGAAGTATTCGTTAGTTGAGTTCTCGCAATTGATTTCCTCCGCCTACTTTATTTGTTTAACTATTAATTAAATAATAAAATTTATTTATTTTTTTATGAAAAAAAGAATGGAAGACCACTTAAAAAAAGAAATAATTCATTTTCTATCTTGTCCTTCTCTTATTCTTACACTTTTTAAAATTACAATTAAATTTGTGGGATTTATATAGATCTTACACATAGGTCTTATAGATCTAATGATAATTTTAAAAAATGAGAGAAAGAGATAAATATCAAAAGAGAATGTATAGCAAGTCTGGAATAATAAAAAAAAAACTCCCAAACTTACTTTTTTGGGCTTCTTCAGCCTCAAAACATAATTAATTACCACATTATACATATGTTTCAATGTAGACATCTTTTAACCTCAAAAGATCGAACTAGCTAGCTACCACACTAATTAATCCTATATGGGAATATTGGGAAGATCACGTTGGACCAAAGCCCTCGTTTGTTACGACTCATTAATCTCTTCTTACCGATATGGGAATGAGAAATGATATTTTGTCACTCAAAGATATGACTATTGACATAACTATTAACTTTTTTTAATTATTTTTTTTTTAAAAAAAAAAAAAAAAACCAAACCCCAATCCATTTACATGATTTTACGATTTTTTGTTTAATAAAAAATAAATATAAAAACTAATAGTTATATTATGGAATATATATATGACACCATATCATATCTCTATGCAAATATGATCAGTATTGGGTATTCACTAAAATTTTATTAGTCATAGGTGCCCTAACTTCTTTTAGCACTCACGATCCAATATTGTATTAACACGTTCGAATGTATTCTTCTAGAATAATATCCAAATTATTATAAAATAATAATAATAAAAAAAAAAAAAAGAGAGAGAAAAAGAAGAAGAATACAATATTGCTGGATTTCTCAAGTATTTTCATTAATTAGTTCAATAAATTATAAGCTATTAGCTAGCTAATCATGTTTCTTCATGATATCAGAAGAAATTTTAAAAAATAAAAAGTGAGAAAATTAATGTCTAGCATATATCAAGAAGTATTGGACCTGTAGTACGTACTAATATCGCCTGCTGGTGAGTCGACAATATTTTACTCTAGAAACCCGGCCAGGTTGATTCAGATTCAGGCCAATTAAGCTGAGCCAAATTAAGCTAGCTGCTTGCGCAAGAAATTTCCGAGTGTTTATTCTTGCAAGCATATCCAAGAAGATGCCATGGTGGACAATTGCTTGACGCATTTCCAATCCTTTTTTATTTATTTATTTATTTTAATTATTATTATTATTTTCTCTCAAACCGCGCGCTCTTCTTATATGCCTTGCCTCTGGGACTCCTTTAGCTTTACAACAGTAATGAATAAAATTTGGGCACACGTATTCCCTCTCCTTCTGACCATCTTCGTCTTCCCTCAACTCCTACAATCTCAGGACGATGATTTTTGTCGTCAACCTCCTGGGCAGATCATTTGCACCGGACATGATCGATCTCACTCCGATCCTCAACAGGTCTGTTCCATTTTCTCTTCTTTTTGAACCATAATAAGTGCATTTATTTTACACGTAACAATATATTAATTATTTGCCATGTTCAATCGTGTTAGGTTCATATATCACTGGCAGGAAGCGATCACATGAGAATTACATGGATTACTGATGACAAACACGCACCGTCGATCGTGGAATATGGAACGGAAAAAGGGAGATATGATGAAAGCGCAAGGGGCGAACACACATCATACACTTACTTCCTCTATAGCTCCGGCAAGATTCACCATGTCAAGATCGGACCGTTGAAGCCCAGCACTACCTATTTCTACAAGTGTGGAGGTTCAGGCCCGGAATTCTCCTTCAACACACCTCCTTCGACATTTCCCGTTGAGTTTGCCGTAGTTGGTGAGTCCCCCCGACTTTCTAAATACGGTTATTTTAGTTAGTTGGAAGAGAAGTTAATTAGCTCACCGTTAGAATTGTACTCTTAATTTGTTTCGCAACGGTTTCGACTATATATATATATATAAAGTACATATCTTTTGTTAATAATTTAAATTACAGAATTGTCAGAATATTTTTCAAAACACAACATAATTTTAAAAAAATTTCCAAATTTTTACTAGAATATTTGGAGAAAACGTGTGTTTAATTTTTCAGGTGTTTAGGAGCTAACTTATTACTTCATAAACTGAATATATATATATATATATATATATATATATATATATAGAAAGGGATGGCTCCGTGGCCCTCTGACCAGGAAAAAAGAAGAAGAAGAGAGATAATAAAAAAATAATAATATGTGTTGTAGTTTTTTTTTTAAAATTTACATTTTTAATTTTTCTCATAAAATAGTTTGAATTAAATCTGGATCATTGATAAAATTACACTACATACGGTATACTTTTTTTTTATAACACCTAAGCCAAAGGAAAGATGACCCTTCGCTTATTGTAACGTGATCAATTTTCTTTTCAAGCTTATACATATAGGTTCTGAACCCTTGACAAGGATCACTATTATTAGGTTGTCGAAACTTCAAAGAAAATTCCCATGCTCTGAAAGATCGAGGAGATTGCGGGGCCCTACCTACTTTGGGGAGCCTAAAATATGAAACCACATGTTTAGAGTATGTAGGCTCCACAATTATATATCCTCTCTTAAGCTATATCCTAATTTCATAGAAATCCGAGAAACTTAATAGTATTCAATCTCAATCCCTTGGTATTTATAATTTAGAAAAGCCCATCAGCGATAATACATCTACTTAATTAGTAGATCATTTTTTAGGTAAATACAGTACTACGTCGTTTTATGTTAGCAACGACAATGTCAATGCTAATATATATATAAGGATATTAATTTGATATTTAATATATAGTGTCGTCACTAAAATGTATTATGATACTTTATATTATTGTCGCTAATTTCTTTTTCTTTTTCTTTTCTTTTATTTATTTATTGCGAGGACAATAGTCGTCACAAATAAGTCAAATTCCGTTGCAAATATTTTTGCGTGGCTTTTTGCATGCACAAACAAATTTCTCTTGCCAATATTAAGGACGACTAGTTGTTGCCATTAGCAACGACCACGTATTGTTGTTGTTGATATATGATTATTAAGAAATACTAAAACTTTTTCTAGTGTTTGTGTATGGAGGTCACCTATTTTGGGATTGCTTTTGCAGAAGTACGCTTAACTGTGAAGTTCTGATAGGTTCATGACCATCATGGCTTTAAAGCGCGTTGTTTTACAAATGATGCATTTATACATATAAGCACATCCTCATTCTTAGGCGATGTGGGACGTCACAATTTGCTTATGGTCTTTCTATGCTGACATGACACTCTGTTTTATTTAATAAAAATATGAGGGTGAAATCAAGCTCTAATTTTTTTTTTTTTAATTATTATTAAAAACATGGTACCATATCAATGTATAAGGAGCTTAGAAAAACACATATTAGAAGCTGCTCTAACATTTCTCATGATTATTAGCGATGACCCAAATATGTAGTTGCTAAAGCCTAGCTATTTTTCCGGTAATTTATGCATTGAAATGTGGTAATTCTCTCATGACCACAACCCAATTTTCCTTTACAGGCGATCTGGGACAGACTGAATGGACTGCGTCAACCCTATCACATGTGGATAGCAGCGACTACGACGTGTTTTTGTTACCTGGAGATTTATCTTACGCCGACGGCCACCAACCTCTTTGGGACTCCTTTGGACGCCTAGTTGAGCCACAGGCAAGCCGCCGCCCATGGATGGTGACAGAAGGGAACCACGAGATTGAGATCTTACCCAACAATAATCCCTTCGGCTTCACGGCTTACAATGCCCGGTGGCTGATGCCGTACGAAGAGAGTGGCTCAACCTCAAATTTATATTACTCGTTTGAAGTTGCCGGGACTCATATCGTAATGTTAGGGTCTTACACGGATTTTGACGTCGACTCTGCTCAGTACAAGTGGCTTGAGGCTGATTTGGCTCGCGTTGACAGGAAGAAGACCCCATGGATTGTTGTGCTTTTGCATGCGCCGTGGTATAACACTAACACAGCCCATCAAGGTGAAGGAGAAGGCATGAGGCAGGCAATGGAAGAGTTGTTGTATAAGGCACGGGTGGATGTGGTTTTTTCTGGGCATGTTCATGCATATGAACGATTCGTATGTCACTCGGCTAAATTGAAATTAAAAGCATATATATGAATGATAGCAGGACTAGGATCCCCGAAATTAGTCTGCCCGTAATTTACTTAAATTTGAATATATAGCTTAAGACAGGATTTTGGATCTCATCTGCCTATGACAAGTAGACCTTACAGCCCATTCTCTTAAGCCATCCGAGTTTTTTATTAATTTCTAGGAAACTCAATCCGTGATAGTGTGAACCTTTTTCAATATATATAGTTTTTTTTTTTCTATTTTTGTTTTATGTGAAAACTTCAATTATAATCATCAATATTTCATTACTTTGCCAATTAAGTATTCAAACTTTAAAAAGTGTCAATTCATAATATTTATCTTTTAATTTTTTTTCGATTTCAACCATCTGATCAAAATTTTCAAAATATCCCTGTACTTTTTTTAAAAAAAAGAAAAAAAAGTAAGTGATAAATTTTTTCACAGATTTAGATATGGGTATTTTTGTAATTTTTTTTTTCATTTAAAAAAATGAGGGATATTTTGAAAATTTTGACATTAACAGAAAATTTTAACCGAATGTTGAAATTGAAAAAAATTGAAAGATCTAAATTGACACTTTTTTAAGTTTTAGTACTTAATTATAAAAGTGATAAAATATGAGGGATTATAAGTGAATTTTTTTTTTTTTGTTGAAATTATTATTGATTTGGATTCTACTCTCAATGTGTTGCAGACTAGGGTTTATGATAACGAGGTTGACCCATGCGGTCCGGTGTACATTACAATCGGTGATGGAGGAAATCGCGAAGGACTTGCATTAGAGTGAGTACTCTTGAATTTCGGTTATTAGCTAATATGACTGTTGTTTACAATCCTTAAAATTCATCGTTTCCCAAGTTCCATTGCCTTTAAAAAGGCAAAAATTAGGCCAGAGATC
Organism: Alnus rubra; assembly: GCA_028654335.1. NCBI lineage: Eukaryota > Viridiplantae > Streptophyta > Magnoliopsida > Fagales > Betulaceae > Alnus > Alnus rubra. Next base: position 2,167,075 of record JAJPGS010000281.1, read on the forward strand.
AACTTCGATCGGGTTCAAATTAAACCGAATCCCTGTTGATCGATTTAATTAATTTGGCTTTGATTTCAAACCAAATAGAGGTAGATCATGAGACTCGTGGGTTGCCATGGCTGGGCAATCCATGCCACTTTCACGTCTCGTGGCGTGGCAGGTTTAGGTATAAACTTATATAGGTTACGTACTTTTAATTTGGGTTAGGCTCTTCAATCTTAATTTGTTATTTTCGTGTTGAATTTGTAAATAGTGTAAAAAATTATCAACATTATCTCGACGAACCATAGATCGTCCACTGAATTTCTAGGCCCTATACCCTCAGCTCGAAAAAGCTAACGGCTTAAATTTCCAGCATGAATGATCTTTAGGAGGTTTTACAGGCTGGCAATCCATGATTGAGAATTTGATCGATGGCCTAGGGGAAGGGTCACATCCGGTAGTTGGACGGTCCAAATGAAAATATAATTTTTTTTCCCCTTCGATCTTATAATATTTGTCGATAATATGTATGATCGATGCAATGTGCAGGTACGAGGAGCCTGCTACTCCTCTGTCGTTGTATCGGGAACCAAGCTTTGGGCATGGACGGTTGAGGATAGTGAATGAAACACATGGATATTGGTCATGGCACCGCAACAATGACTTGGACGCATTTGTGGCGGATGAAGTCTGGTTAGAAAGCTTAAGCACGTCTAAAGCATGCTGGGATAATGTGGATAAGCAAGCACCTCCTAATGATGAACTCTAATTAAGCAACCAAGACTATCTAATTGTTTATTATGAGAACCTAAATAATTTGTGTAAATATTTCTCCTATTTTGTTGATGTTCCATGCATGCATGGTAAGTGCTTATTAATTAATGTCTAAACCTTTATAGAAAATAATTAGTAATTCATTGGCTCCGTTGTCCTTGTATTAATTTTAGAGGGTGCATTTTACATTTGGTTTGAAAAAGCATTATGATGTGAGACAATAATTTTTTATTTTTATTTTTTTTTTGTGTGTTTTTAAGACTATGCAATATTTGTGATTGAATTATTTGTTAATGTTTTTATTTTGATATATAAGAGAAAACAAAAGCCAAAAAGCTACCAAAAGGCTAAAGTACATTGAGCCATTCATTCAATTTGTATTAAACCTGGCGGAGCAAGCTCAACTGCCGGCACCTTTGAGCTAGATCGATCGGGTCCATTGATGAGAACCAAAAGCTACCAAAATGTTTAAAGAAATGTTATATATTACACCAATATTTCACAAATATTTTACTATGTTGACTTGGCAAAGGTACAATAATCATTGATAAAAAATATTAAATGACTACTCAGACTCTACCACATTAGTAATTTAGGGGTTTTATTGGAAATGCTTTCTTGCTTAACAAAATTGGCGTCGTTTCTCATTTTCGATCTCATATTTCCTAGGTACACACACTACACGTCTCTTCTCTACGCGATTCTCTTGTCTTTGACGCCCTTTTCTTTTGATGTCTTATGTGTTTTTCTCTTCCGATTAGTGCTCTGCTCTGCTCCGCTTTGGTGCAACAGAAGACGGAGGGTGCCCTCTCTCTCAAGAGCCGTGCGTACCACATTCAACCCGGGCCTCGTGAGAAAGCCGTGAGTCTCTCTCTCTCTTCTATCTTCGGTCAAAATTGGTTTATTTTTTGTTGTTTTATTTTTATTTTTCTGCTAAAATAAAGAAAATAATAATATAAATTATTTGATTCGGGCCGAACTCGAGCCTAGTATTCGAGCTCGGGATCAACCAAAACACATAAGAAGAATACATTGCTGGATTCTCAAGTATTTTCATTAATCAGTTCAATAAATGATAAGCTATTAGCTAATCGTGTTTCTTCATGATATCAGTGTGAAAGTATTGATTAAGTGATTAAATTTACCTCTTCCTATCAGCTTAAGCTTTTGGGACAAGTGGTGATTTAACATGGTATCAGAGCCAAAGGTCCTGAGTTCGAACCTTGACTCCGTCATTTACCTCCCATTTCAATTAAATATTCCACGTGTTGGGCCTCACTTATTAAAAGGAAGTCCGAGCCCACACGTGAGGGGGAGTGTGAAAGTATTGATTAAGTGATTAAATTTACCTCTTCCTATCAGCTTAAGCTTTTGGGACAAGTGGTGATTTAACAATCAGAAGAAATTTTAAAAAATAAAAAGTGAGAAAATGTCTAGCATATATCAAGAAGAATTGGACCTTTACGTAGTACTATTGCCTATTGGGGAGTCGACAATTAATATTTTACTCTAGAAATTAAACCCAGGTTGATTCAGGCCAAGCTGAGCCAAATTCAGCTAGCTGGTTGCGCAAGAAATTAATTTCCGAGTGTTTATTCTTGCAAGCATCTCCAAGAAGATGCCATGGTGGACAATTGCTTGACGCATTTCCAATCCTTATTTTTTTAAAAAAATTATTATTATTCTTTTCTCTCAAACAGCTCTTCTTACATGCCTTGCCTCTTCTCTGGGACTCCTTTAGCTTACAGCAGGAATAAAGAACATGTTATATATGTGCATTTTACCACGTAACAATATGTTATCTGACATTCTCTCTCTCTCTCTCTCTCTCCGGTCGGCGCCCAGATCTAGTTGTAGTCGTTCTTCGTCGGCGTCCTTTTGAGCAGATTATTTCAGAAAACGAGACTCGATTCAGACCAAGGTTAGGTTTCTTCTGAATTTTTTTCCCCCTTTTTTAAATAAGTTTACGATTATTTCTTGTTTACATTTTTATTGTTCTGGGTTCTGATTGTAGCCGCTCTTCGCCGGCGTTCTCTGTTCAGCGGTCGGCCACCCTCCACCGGCCATTCTCCACGCTCTAATTTCTCACCTTGCTTGATCTCTGCAATTCCAAAGAGGTACGCTCTAACTTCTTCTTTTCTTCTTTTTTGATGAAAAAAAACTTTATAGAACCAAACACCAAAAATGGTGCAAACTACACACAGGGCAAAGTATAACAAACAACCCACTGAGCCCTACCAACAAACAACAAAAACCAGGGCAATTCAAGCCCAAAACAACAAGCCTTTCAGGTAAAAAAACAAAACAAGCCCCAACAAAAGAGAAAGTGCATTCTGCAGAACTGAATAGCACAAGTACGGCTACTAGACGTTGAAAAGAAAGCAACGGCTACTAGCCGTTATGCAGAAGAGCAAGAAAAAACCAATCCCAACTCAGTGTCTAGCAAGGCAGACAGTCACCCGGATTAAAACAGATTCCATCTCTGAGCAAGCTGTACATTTGCCATAGTCCTCTTGAATTTCCCTTTTACCAACATCCGAGCTTTAACCTCCCACTTAATTCGCAAAATAATTGCTTCCTCAGTGAGTATATTGCTACTATGCAGAATGGCATTCCTCTGTTTCCAGATATTGTAGACTGCAACACCTATACATAGGATATGCAGTCTTGTCTTAAAACAGTCCCTCTGCAAATCAGCACCACACCAGGAACTAGCTAATATCTTCCCATGTCTCTACAAGCTTCTCCTCTAGACAAAGATCCATCAACCTCCTCCAAATGCGTTTGATGAACCCGCATTGGAAGAACAGGTGCTCACTATTTTCAATGCAGCCCCAGCCAAAAAGACAGAGGCAATCACCCATATATCCGCATCTGCACATCTTTTCTCTAGTTACTAAAGCACCTTTAAACACCAGCCACAAGACAAAGGAATGTCGTGGAATAGCAACAGAATGCCACACCACTTTCCACCATGCTACCCAAGGCTCCTTCTTCCTCAAAGAATTTCATGTGTCAGCACAATTGTATCTTCCTGATTTTTTATTCCATGTAGGCAAATCACTACCTCCAACAGCAACATCCGGGAGTATACTTTGCAGCTCCACCAGATTGTCCGACCTAGCATGAGGCCAGTACCAATCCCCATCCCTAATGATAGTAGATAGTTTGGCCCCACCGTGCTTCCTGCATCATGAACTGCCATATGTCCATATCTGTCCAGCAAGCTTTGATCTGTTAGGAAATTTATCATATTCTCAAGACGTGTGATACAAAAATTAGAAGACAGTAAAATTAAATCAATCAAACATGATACCAAGATTTAAGTGGTTCTTTTAATCTGAGTTACGTCTACTGGCCGAGGCAATCCCGAAAAAATGCACTATTAAAAGGTGAGTACAAGAAAGTAAAAGACAAGAAAATCACTCAAACCCAAAATCTCATACACCTAATTCTCACTTTAACCCAAAAGGAGAATAATAACAAAAAAGGAGAAAAAAAAAAAGAAAAGAAAAAGAAAAACCTCTCTTTTTTCTTGGTGCTCTCACCTTTTCTTTTTCTCTCAATTTTTTGCTCACTCCTCTCACAAACACAGCAGTGGCTCTTGTTTTACCCTCCTTGTTTGCGCACTTCTCCTTTTATGGTAGTTATCTAGTTAAGGTTGGCACCTTCTCCTTTTCCTTTTTGTCGGAAGAGAACCCAAAAAAATAACCCAATGGGTAGTGCTACCTTCCTCTTGGGGCCAGTCACCTGGATTGTGTGGGGGGTCTTTTAAGGGTTCTGACCATCTGTTCATGATTTAAGGCCCAATATTTAAAGTGACGTCAAATATTAAGATAGGGATTAGTCCATATTGAGATAAGGATTAGTCCTTAATTTCTTGGTAAGGCAATAATTGCGCTCGAAAGGTTTAATACATTGAAAAAAAAAAAAAATGTCCCTCCGCCTTGTGACTCCACGCTGAAAAGGAGATCGAGGACTCCAAGTCCATAAGGGACTTCAAAACGTGTTGGCCCCACACGTTTGTTTGATTCAAGGCACCAAACTCTAACAGCTTCTTTTCCACTTTCTCCCTTTAATTTCTTGGATTTTTTTTCTTCTTCTTCGTTTGCTGTTCTGCTCCGGTCTACCACTTTCCGGTTATTCTATATTTTGCTCTAGATTTCTATGCCATGAAGATTCCATGGATCCAAAATGATTGTGTTTAATTGTGTAGTTTCGTTCTGTACATTTTTTAGGGGGCTGACTTGGTTTTTTCAGATTTTGTTGCTTTTTGTGAATTGGGTTTTGTTTTGTGGTTTTCTTGGTGATGGCCGGAAAGCTTGTACATTTTTTAGGTTGACTTGGTTTCTACATTTTTCAATGGGTATTTTGTTATGTTTGGTGTCAAATATGAGCTTTCAGGATGAGTTCAGGATGACTAACCCATTAATTAGGATTTTAACGGCCAAGTAGATATGTTAAGTGAGTTTCCTCATGATTTGCTTATCAAGTTGTGGGTCATTTTGGATTTAGAGGATCGAGTTTAGAGGGGTCAAATTGGACTTTGGGTGCTTTTATTAGGTATATATTTGTATTTTTGGGAAATCCATGATATCGAGATATTTCCAGAGATAATACTAATAATTTTTTTTGTTGTTGTTTCCAGTGATATTCCTTGCCGGAAAATGTTAAATTTACAACACCAACACAACAATCACACAACAACCCCTCACATGAGGGTGACCCCACACACTAGGCCCACTCTAATATGAGGGGTTGTTGTGATGGTGTTGTGTATGAATCAAATCCTATGATTAACTCGATTGCTTTGATTCCAACTATTATTGTTTTTTCTTAGGCGCCAGAGTTGCACATGGAGATGGACAAGCATGGGCTTGGTCAAGAGGCTATTGGTGGGGGATCTTCTACTTCTTCTAATGATAAGGTTTGATGATCAAATTAATGATTACTTTATTATTATTCTTTTGCTTAATAGTATTTTAAAGGACTAACAGTTTATGTAAGAGGCTTTTATAAGCTGTGTAATAAAGAACCTTTTGACTTGTTCAGAATATTAATCTTTGAGTTTCTGACGTAGGTGAAGTTAGATATACTTTGTCTTCGAGGGTTTAACAAATCCTTGACCATTGTCATCCTTTTTTAAAAAAAAATAAAAAATAAAAAATTATTAATATCACATTTTTCTCTTTAACTTGAAAAGTCTCCGTTGGTTTTTTGTTTTTAGATTTGATGTTAGTGTTTGAGTATATAACCCCACTGAATTGCTAGTATATATAGTTTGGACAAACAAAATCTATGGAGATTGAGAGGGGCTGAAACGTAGGCTTGAGTGTAGGATTGAAGTAGAATTGTAGAAATAACATATCTCCTTCTTATATGCCTTGCCTCTTCTCTGGGACTCCTTTAGCTAGCTTACAACAGTAATGAAGAAATAAAATGTGGGCACACCGCACACGTATTCCCTCCCACTCCTCCTGACAATCTTTGTCTTCCCTCAACTCCTACAATCTGATCAGGTCGACGATGATTTTTCTCGTCAACCTCCTGGGCAGATCATTGGCACCGGACATGATCGATCTCACTCCGATCCTCAACAAGTCAGTTCCATTTTCTCATCCTTTTGAACCATATATGTGCATTTCATACGTAACAATATTATATTATTTGACATGTTCAATCGTGTTAGGTTCATATATCACTGGCTGGAAGCGATCACATGAGAGTTACATGGATTACTGATGACAAACACGCACCATCGATCGTGGAATATGGAACGGAAAAAGGGAGATATGATGAAAGCGCAACGGGCGAACACACATCATACACTTACTTCCGCTATAGCTCCGGCAAGATTCACCATGTCAAGATCGGACCGTTGAAGCCCAGCACTACCTATTTCTACAAGTGTGGAAGTTCAGGCCAGGAATTCTCCTTCAACACACCTCCTTCGACATTTCCCGTTGAGTTTGCCATAGTTGGTGAGTCCCCCCCCCCCCCACCACCACTTTTCTAATACGGTTATTTTAGTTGGAAGCGAAGTACGTTGCTCACCGTTAGAATTGTACGCTTAATTTGTTTCGCAACGGTTTATATATATTCAAAATAAAAAAAAAAAAATACATATATTTTTGTTAATAATTTAAAGTGCAAAATATTTTTCAAAACACAACATAATTTTTAAAAAATTACCGATAATAAATGTTTATTAGCGATGACCCAAAAATGTGGTTGCTAAAGCCCATATTTTTTTCTGTCATTTACGCATTGAAATGTGGTAATTCTCTAACCACAACCCAATTTTCCTTAACAGGCGATCTGGGACAGACTGAACGAACTAAATCAACCCTATCACATGTTGAACATATCGGAAACTACGACGTGTTTTTGTTACCTGGAGATTTATCTTACGCCCACGGCCACCAACCTCGTTGGGACTCATTTGGACACCTAGTTGAGCCACAGGCAAGCCGCCGCCCATGGATGGTGACAGAAGGGAACCAGGAGATGGAGATTGAGATCTTACCCAACAAACACTTCGGCTTCACAGCTTACAATGCCCGGTGGCTGATGCCGTACAAAGAAAGTGGCTCAACCTCAAATTTATATTACTCGTTTGAAGTTGCCGGGACTCACATCGTAATGTTAGGGTCTTACACGGATTTTGACGTCCACTCGGCTCAGTACAAGTGGCTTGAGGCTGATTTGGCTCGAGTTGACAGGAAGAAGACCCCATGGATTGTTGTGCTTATGCATGTGCCGTGGTATAACACTAACACAGCCCATCAAGGTGAAGGAGAAGGCATGAGACAGGCAATGGAAGAGTTGTTGTATAAGGCACGGGTGGATGTGGTTTTTGCTGGGCATGTTCATGCATATGAACGATTCGTAAGTCAGTCGGCTAAATTGAAATTAAAAGCATATATATGAATGATATATAGCAGGACCAGGATCCCCGAAATTAATTAGTCTGCCCGTATTTTACATAAATTTGAATATATAGCTTAAGACAGAGGATTGTAGATCTCATCTAGGCTTAGCTCGTTGCCCATGACAAGTAGGCCTCACAGCCCATTCTCTTAAGCCATCCGAAATTTTTACTAATTTCTAGGAAACGCAATTCGGGTATCTGTCTTTTATTTTATTTTATTATTTTTCAATTTCAACCCTTTATTAAAATTTTTCTATTAAATCCTATCAAGATTTCCAAAATATTCCTGTCCTTTTTTAAAAATTAAAAAAAAAATTATAAATTTTTTCAACGATTCAAGCGTAGGTATTTTTAGAAATTCCATTAAATTCTAACCAATATCTAAATTCTTACAATTATTTTTTCTTTATTCTTTTTTCCCTAAGAAAAAATAGGAGTATTTTAATAATTTTTAGAGGATTTAGTAAAATGTTCTAACGGAATGTTGAAATTGAAAAAAATTGAAAGATAGATACTCTAAATTGACACTTTTTAAAGTTTCAGTATATTAATTGCAAAAGTAATAAAAGATCAGGATTATAAGTAAAGTTTATTATTATTATTTTTATTATTAATTATTATTGATTTGGTTTTTACTCTCAATTTGTTGCAGGATAGGGTTTATAATAACAAGGCTGACCCATGTGGTCTGGTGTATATTACTATCGGTGACGGAGGAAACCATGAAGGACTTGCACGAGAGTGAGTACTCTTGAATTTCGGTTATTAATGTGACTGTTGTTTACAATCCTTAAAATTCATCGTTTGCCAAGTTTCATTGCCTTTAAAAAGGCCAAAATTTGGCCAGAAATCAACTTCGGGTTCAAATTAAACTGAATCCCTATTGATCTAATTAATTTGGCTTTGATTTCAAACCAAATTGAGGTAGGTAATGAGGCTTGTAGGTATAAAACTATATAGGTTATTTTTAATCGAAAAAAAATTTCTTACAAACTGCAGGTTTGTAAGAAATTTCGTACAACCCACATATAAAAGTGACATATGTCCCTTGTTTTTTTTTTAAATGAATCAAAAACTTTATAAAAGCTCAAAACCATCTATCACGCTAGTGAAAACTGGCACAAGTTCACCTCAAACAAGGAACCACCATGACAACATCTACAACTTCAGCATAAAACTAAACAAAACAACAATTACAAGCATTACAACAGCTTAAGTAAGTTTCACCGAATAGCAAGCATGAAATGCTTCTCAATATTTTTAAAAGAACCCATAGCAAGAATCCGAGTACGCACTTCCCATTTGATCTGCTTTACAATAGCTTCTTCAGTTTTCGGATTATTAATATGCAACAAAGCATTCCTCTGTTGCCATAAGTGACAAACACAAGCTCCTAAACAGAGTTTGTCAAGGCTGGCCTGCAATACCTTTCCTATTAGATTAGAGATACTCCAAGTAATAACACTTTCCTAGTCAATAGGAAAATCAAAAAAGGAACAATCAACCATAAGCGTTCTCCAAATCCTCCGATTGAAACTACATTGAAAGAAAAGATGTTCCGGGCTCTCATGACAAGCATCACAGAACACACAAAGAAAACTTCCTACATACCCCCATCTACACATTCGGTGCTTGATAACTAAGGCATCCTTAAAAACCAGCCATAGAATAAAAGAGTGCCGAGGATTAGCAAGGAAAAACCAAACCAGCTTCCACCACTCAGCAATCGGTTGCTTTATCCTCAAATGATCCCAAGTGGTTGCACGAAGAATACCTTCCATTAAGAGACTTCCAAATAGGCAAGTCAATACCACTTATAGTAACCTCTGGAAGCCTGCATTGGATCTCTACTAATGAATTGGACCTAGCATAGGGCCAATCTCCATCCTTGATTATGGTTGACAGTTTAGAATCAATATTAATCCTTGAATCATGTACTGTTTGAGGACAATAATGATCCAGCAAGTAACAAGCAGGATGCCATTTATCATGCCAGAAAAAGATCCGAGAACCATCACCAACTTTGAAATGCAAGAAGGTTTTAGCAACATCATGAAGTTTCAGCAACTTCTTCCAACTCTAGGAGCAATCTTTAGGAATAAAAACCTGCCCTAGGCTCTTTCCTTTTAACCAAGTTGTTTCTATCCATGCCACCCAAAGAGAGCCAACTTTAGTAAACAAAGACCAAATATGGTTCAGCACGAAAGCATTATTCCAAACTTCAAGAATTTTAATGCCCAAACCTCATTCTCTTTTAGGAACACAAATCATATCCCAAGAGACTTTAGCATGAGCCTTAGCATCCTTCCCTCTCCATAAGAACTGGTTGAACTTCTGTTGAAGAAGAAAAATTACTCTCTTAGGCAGAATGAAGATCTTGGCCCAGTGAAGCTATAGACTCAAAAGGATAGAAGAAACAAACTAGAGCCTCCCTGCAAAGGACAAGTTCCTTGCTAACCAGGAATCAATCCTGGCAGCAATCTTGGACACCAGAGCATCACAATCAACTGTTTTCAACCTCTTGAATATGAGAGGGACTCCAAGATACCTGATAGGAAATTTACCTTCCTGCATCTGTAAAAAATCCAGGAGTTCCTCAACACCTGAGGACACCCCACCACAAAAAATAGAACTCTTAGCCGGATTAGCTCTCAAACCAGCCAAACCTTCAAAGTCATCAAGCACCCTTTTAATGACTTTAATGGAATCTACAGAAGCTGTAGAAAAAGGAAAAATGTCATTCGCAAAACACAAATGTGTAAACTTTAGGGGACTGCGTTTCGGGTGATAAGCAAACATGGGATTGTTATTGGCAGCCTCTTCCATCAACAAGGACAATCCCTCCATAGCAATAACAAAAATATATGGAGAGATAGGATCTCATTGACGAAGACCTTTCCTGCCTTTGAAGAAACCCACCAATGTGCCATTGAAAGCAAGAGTGAAACTAGGATGAATAAGGCACTCTTTAATCTAGGAAACAAAAATAGGAGGAGGCCGAAGACAGTGAAAGCAATGAATAATATAGTCCCAACTAATAGAATCATACGCCTTCATTAAATCAATCTTGATGGTACATCGATGCTTACCAACATCTCTATGATAGTTGCAAACTAGCTCTTGTGCAAGTAAAATGTTTTCAACTATACTTCTATTTGGGATAAAAGCTCCTTGGTTAGAGCTTATAAAATCCTCCAGTCCCGAAACCAATCTATTGGCTAAAATCTTGGTGATGCACTTTTACACCAAATTGCAACAAGAAATGGGTCTATAGTCACCCATGAAAACATCATTCTTCTTCTTAGGGACAAGTGTTAAAATGGTAGAGTTAACCTCCTTAAGAAGCCTCCCTGTCTGGAAAAATTCAAGAACAGCCTCACACACTTCATCCCCCACAATAGGCCAGGCTTTATGGAAAAAAAAAAAAACCTGCAGAAAATCCATCGGGACCTAGGGCTTTGTTCTTGTTCATAGAGAAGATAACTTTCTGGACTTCAATTCTAGTAACCATAGCCTGCATTCCAGCAACACAAGAAGGGAAAAATTTCCTCCAGAACAAGCATTACACTTTATTAGCTTCCACTTGAGAGAACACATGAGAAGTCCTCCCAAGAAGATTCTGGGAAAAGCCTACAACAAGGTCCTTTATGTGCTGCATATCCGTTATCCGATTCCCCTCTTCATCCTTCAACACCTTAATTAGATTATAGGAATTCCTAGCTTTAACCACCTTAGGAAAAAAGCTGTATTCCCATCTCCCAAGTTTAACCAATTATTCCTGGACTTTTGCTTCATAAAGTTCTCTTCAACAGCAATAATGGAAACTAGTTCATGTAAGCATTCTCTCTCTTTATGGAGGCAATCAAAATCACCATGAGAAGAGAGGAAATCAGCCAGAGCCTTAGCCAAATCTTGTCGAGCTTTGATCATTTTCTGCCCCAAGTGTAACGATCCACCCCCAATGATACAATACTGTCCGCTTTTGGCTCCCCATATCAGACTTCCCAGGAGGTCACCCATCCTGGAATTGCTCTCGCAGCGGCTCGCTTAACTGCGGAGTTCTGATAGATTCATTGCCATCACGGCTTTAAAACGCGTTGTGTCATAAATGGTGCATTTATACATATAAGCACATCCTCATTCCCAGGCGATGTGGGACGTCACAATCACCCCCCCTTGGGACCCAGCGTCCTCGCTGGCGACCCTCATGGGATCACCCCATTCTTGGCATCCCAGCGAGTGCCCGCCGGCAACCCTCTTGGGCTTGTGCACGCTCCCACCATCTCAGGTTGGGCAATGGCTCTGATACCATTTGTAACGACCCACTCCCAATGACACAATACTGTCCGCTTTTGGCTCCCCATATCAGACTTCCCAGGAGGTCACCCATCCTGGAATTGCTCTCGCAGCGGCTCGCTTAACTGCGGAGTTCTGATAGGTTCATTGACATCACGGCTTTAAAACGCGTTGTGTCATAAAGGGTGCATTTATACATATAAGCACATCTTCATTCCCAGGCGATGTGGGACGTCACACCAAGCCCCCCAAAACCTCCAAATTCTTAGTCTTCAGAATACGCTTACCAGCTTTGAGCTTTGCATAAAGCCTAAACATGGAGAATCCTTCAACATCAATCTTCCAACCTTCTTCTACCCAATCCAAAACATTGGAATGATTAGCCCAAAAGTTAAAAAAAAACTTAAAAAGCTTGGGACCATAACTAATGAATCGTTCAACAGTCACAAGAATAGGGGAATGATCCGAAACACCCATCTCCAAGAACTCCACAGCAGTATTGCCAAAGTGTTGCAACCAGTCTAAGTTTGAAAGGGCGGCCCTATCAAGCTTCTTAGAAACAAAAGCATCACCAAGTTGATTGTTGGTCTAGGTATGAAAGCAACCAAAAGCTGCGAAATCCTCAACCTCCAAACAACTTAAGCAATCAATAAATTCCTGCTAATAACCAAAAAATCAAGCAATGCCACTTTTCTCTTGTGGAGCTTTAACAACATTAAAGGCCCCTGTAATAAGCCAGGAGAACTGAGAAACTAACCCCTTAATAAAGGTCATTCCGTGAAAAAGGCGTCTCCGATCAGAGCCTTGAGTAGCTCCATAGACAATGGACAATATCCAAGAGCCACCCCCATAAGTAGAAGTCACTTTGCAAGTAATCATTTGTTCACGGATATGGATAGCTTCAACAGAAACTTTACCTAGATCCCAGCATAACCAAATCCTCCCCAATTTATGAGATGAGTAATTATGAACAATTCCCCATCGAGGAACCATAGCAGCTTGAATCCGCACCAGATTTTCCAGTTTCACTTTAGTCTCCACCAAGCCAAGAATTGAAACTTTTAACCGCTTAACCATCTTCTTAAGCTCTCTCTGTTTAAGGGGTATATTCAAACCCCTTATGTTCCAAGTTAGCACATTCATGAGAGGTTTGGAAGGGAGAATCTTCTCTCAGCCATAGGGTTCTTCTCATCATCTACCACCTTACATTTCCCCTTGTCTTTTGAGGATAAAGTCTACTCAAAGACACATAAAAAAGTAAGGGGCACTCTCTCCTGATCTGCCTCCTCAATCTCATTATCAATATCTCCCATACGGCCAACAGCTGCAAATGAGTTGGAAAGTCATAAGCCTCCAATGCTGGCTTTTGGCTTAGGAGTACCAACAGGTTTGCTAATGGTCATATCAAAAGGGACTACCTTCTTAACCCCAGAAGTAGCCCTCTTGTCAACATTCTTTTGATCTTTAGGAATCCAAGCCCTCTTGGCTTTTTTTGAACAAGCAAAAGCAGGATGTCCAAAACCATTGCAAATAGAACACTTAGGTGGCAGCCAAGGATATTCCACTCCAACACTAATCAAATCCCCTTTCTCCTTGCAAATAAAAATTTCCTTAGGACACTCAGAGGAGACATCAATCTCCACTAGAACCCAAGCAAATCCCAACCACTTTTGCTACTCAGTGATCTTATTTGCATAAAAAGGTTTGCCCACACCACTAGCAACATGGCTTAGGCATTTTGGGGACCATAATTCCAAAAGTAAATTCATCAACTTAATCCAAACGGGGATAGATGAAAGAGTAACCTTCGACATTTGCATACTCGGTCTCCACTTCCTTAGGATCAAGGGCTTATTAGCTATATGCCAAAGCTTAGTATCCAAGATTTCCTCACAATGGAGTTCATCCTGAAAACGAAAAATATACAGCCCATTATCCAGAGAAAAAACTTCAACCTCCCCATACTGCTTCCACATGGCAGTGACATCTTTCTTAACCAGATAGAAAGGCAAAGGCTTATCAAAAAACTGTCCTACAAGGCTAGGACGCCATTTGGAAACACCTTCCTTAACATCATCAGCAGGGGGGTACACAATTGTCTTTTCCCCAAATTTTCTGGGAGAAAAGAATTGGAGGTCCTCCATAGTTCTACAAGAAGAAAATAAATCCCTCCAATTGTTCCATATGCAAGTCCAAATCAGCCCCAACTAGAGGTTCAGAGAAACGACGTCCACCATTGCTATGGAATTCATCCTCCATAACAATCGTCTCACCCCCATCTATTCGATCCAGATTCAATTCCAAATCTTCCAAGTCAACAGTTCCAACTCCAGAATCATCCAAATTCTTAATGTGTTCAGCAGGACATTGAGGAACCACTGCCGAATTAGAGATTTCTAGCTCAAAAGAATAGTTAACATCAATTTCAGCAGAAGCAAAATTTACAGATTCTACTGATTCTTGAGACACCGGAATCGCAGACAGATCCCGTTGCCCAATCAACTTTCCTTTACTCCTTCCACTACCTCTACCTGTTCTTTCCGCCATACCCTCCCACCAACCCGCAATTATCTAGAAAAAGAGAACGTTCAATCAATCAACAGAATGAGAAAGAGAAAACTTGGACAATTAGATTACCGTGCTCCGGCCACCAATTCCGATCAAGATGCACTCTCACGAGCCAAACAAAGTTTGAATAGCCTTTTTCCCGCTCAAATCGCCTTAGAGCATAGATGACGTGGCACTTGGACTTTTTTGCTAATCAGTTTTTATGATCACATGTTTTTTTATTAGCATGTTTTTCTCACATGTTTTTTTAATAGCATTAATAAAAAAATATATGATTCTCGTATGCTTAAAGGACACATGTCACTCTTATATGTGGATTGTAAGAAATTTTCTACAAGCCGGTTTGTTCAAAAATTTTGTCCTTTTTAATTCAAGTTAGATTCTTTAACCCTAATCTGCTACTTTCTTGTTGAGTTCGTATTGAATTTGTGGGTCGTGTAAAAAATTATCAACCTTACCTCGACAGACCACAGATCGTCCACTGAATTTCTAGGCCCTATACCTCCGAGCTCGAAAAAGCTAACGTCTTAAATTTCCAGCATGAATGATCTTTAGGAGGTTTTATAGGCAATCCATGATTGAGAATTTGATGGTCCAAATGAAATTAGATAATTTTTTTTTTAACCCCTCTTAATTATAATATTTTTCGATAATATGGAGTTATATATGTATGATGTAATGTGCAGGTGGGAGCCTGCTTCTCCTCTGTCATTGTATCGGGAAGCAAGCTATGGGCATGGACGGTTGACGATAGAGAATGAAACAAGTGGACGTTGGTCATGGCACCGCAACGATGATCCAGACAAAGTTGTGGCGGATAAAGTCGATTTGGTTAAAAAGCTTGAGCAAGTCTAAACTGATTTAAAGCATGCTAGGATATTGTGGATAAGCAAGTACCTCCTAATGATGAACTCTAGCTAATTAAGCAACCAAGACTATATATCTAATTAATTGTATACTGTTTCAACTCAAGGGATGATACCCTAAATAATTTGTGTAAATATTTCTTCTAATTTGTTGATGTTCCATGCATGCTTGTTAAGTGCTTATTAATGTCTAAACCTTAATAGAAAATAATTAGTATTTCATTGGCTCCATTGTCCTTGTATTAATTTTAGAGGGTGAATTATACATTTGGTTTGAAAAGGCATTTGGTTTGAAAATGCATTATAATGTGGCACAATTTCTTAATTTTTTTTTTTTTTTTTTGGTGTTTTTAAGACTGCGTTTGATTGTGTTTGAATTATCTGTTAGTGTTTTTATTTTGATAAGAGAAAACAAAAGCCAAAAAGCTACCAAAAGGCTAAAGTACGTACATTGAGCCATTCATTCAATATGTATTATCTGGTGGAGCAAGCTCAAGTGTCGGCACCTTTGAGATAGATCAATCGGGTCCGTTGATGAGAACCAAAAGCTACCAAAATGTTAAAAGAAATGTTATATATTACACCAATATTTCACAAATATTTCACTATGCTGACTTGGCAAGGTGCAGCAGTCATTAATAAAAAATATTCAATGACTACTAAACTCTACCACATCAATAATTTAGTATAGTTGGATATTTGTTGAATATTGGTGTAGTATATATAACATTGCTAAAAAGTTAAAAGTGTTTTTTTTGTCTTTTTTTTTCAACCGTCAAAACTGTCTCTCTCTCCTTTTTTATTTTTTTATTTTTAAAAAGTCAAACTCCTTTCTTCGTGTATATTAACAAATAATTTTCTTTACTTTTCTCTCACAAAAAAATTAAAATTTCTCTTATATTTATATCATATTAGTCAATTATTTTCTTCTTTAATAAATAATAAAAGGGTAAAATTGTTGCCAAAAACACCGATTAAGAGAAAAATAGACATAATATTATAAGACTCATGTCTTTCTTTTCTTTCTTCTTCTTCTTCTTTTTTTATTTTTTATTTTTAATTTTTAATTTTATTTTATAGATACTTGTAAAGAAATTATATCAATTAAGGTTGGACAACCCAAATTAAAATACAAATGAAAGACTAGGAAAGTAAGTACGCGGGGGCAATGTTTGTGAAGATGTGGGTCCATTGATTCTGGGCATGGATGCGAAGAATCGAAGCTACCAATAAATGTGGTTAAAGGTGTATACGGAATCCAAATAACCCAAACACCATGTGAGTAACCATTACAGAGAAAACAAATAGGATATATACAACAAATAGCCCATAGATACAAAGGAAATAAACCCAACAAAACAATACAAACGCAGGCCCGATGGGAGTCGCCGGAGGTGGCACGTGGAAAACATGCGCCGACCTAAGACGACCTCTCTTTCATTGAAATCACCACTAACCGCCATACATCGCAAACCACAAAAGCGGTGGGGGAAAGTGGGTGAAACGTGATCCACACACATCTGCTTGTGAAAGGCACACACTGGCGCATGCAGACCACGCGCCAATGGGAGATGGTCCAATGGATGTGCTTCTGGCATCGGCGAAGTCGAGAGACGGTGGGGAGCACAGTGGAGAGGCTCGTGTGACACGGTGTCCGGCTGAGGAGCATAAATCTAGTTTTGAAAAACTCGATCCAAATTCCTAACCTAACTCGATGGTAAACATGGAGGATGAAGGTTTTGGCCAGTAGGGGCCGTGATGTTGGTAGCAAAAACAAAGATAAAACCTCCGAAGATGTAGATTTGGCGAGAGTGAACTCTGGTCGGAAAGCCACCGTAGAGGTGGATAAGGCAAGAGTGAGATATTACCAGATAGGAGCCACTGAGGAGGTGCTAGCTAGGGAAAAGGGGAGGGAAGGAAGAGAGGAGAAGGAGGAGGGAAGCTCAGAGCTTCACTCCTCCCATGGAGGATTGACCAGGAGGCTAATTAGGGAAGGAAGGCTTTTTAGTTGAGAGCATTTTCGATCTTGGTTTTTTGGTTTTGATTAATTGAGGTTCAATATGTGACTCATGTCTTTCTAAAGGGCAGTGATTGGCAAGGGGGCGGTAACCCGTCCCCATGCGCCCCCCCCCCCCCTTTCCATTAAATCAGGCTTCTTCTTCTTTTTTTATCAAAAAGACATCAGAAGTTGCTTTTTGATAAAAATAATAAATAATAATAAAAAAAGTTTATTATAAATGCTGGTTGGGGGACAGTTTTTCGTCCCCCAACAATCATTTCCCCTTTTTAAAAGGCATTCTTTATTCCTACTTTTGCATTTAGTTTTGTTAAAGCTCAATTATTTTGTATTTTTCTATAAATAACTTACTACAATCCATCTGAAATTATTCTTGACCTAGTGTAATTCCATATTCACCTTCAAATTGACAAGTTTTTATGAAACCTTATGACAAAATCACACACCATACATGATGGGGAGCTAGAATAAAGTTTTTTATTTATTTTTTTTATTTTATCAAAGTAGTCTATTAGACTAATTAACATGTGTATAAAATATATGTGATTCTCATACTCATTTTTAATAAAACATGTAATTCTTAAATATAATTTTTTTTTTTTTAAAATGCATATAAACATAACACGCATTTTGAACACATGTTAACTTAGATTAAATTAGATAAAATTTATCCAACTCAATTAACTGCTCAATAAAATTACCTTTATCACCGAAATGACCTTTTAGGTTCTTGTCTTTGGAATAAAGCTCCACGTTAGTCTTACTAATGTCACAAAATAATCGTGATAGTAATCGACAATGATAGGAAATTAAATTGTTCAATTACACGTTTCCCTAATTAATACAATGATATTGAAGTCCTACCTACACGTTTGCCTCGTTCAATTAAAACGTAGAATCTAATCACCATAACTACAAACGTTGACAATTTGCTTAATTTGTTTCGTACGGCAAGATAACCAACTTGTGTTACTTAATATTATTATTATTATTACGTGGATAATTGTGTTACTTAGTCTAGTCATACCAAGTAAAGATACTCTTCTTTGGGAACCACGTGGACGCTTTGAAATTTGAATGGATGAGTCTATTAAGTGAGAGTAATGTTTTTTTGCATAATTTTTGAATAATTTTTACATAATTTTAACAATTTTTTTTTAAAATTAATTATTGAATATTTATGACTCACATGTAGAAAAACAAATTCAATTATTGATCATAAAAAAAAGTAGTTAGAGATGTGCAAAAGTTGTGAAAAAATTGTGCAAGAAACATTACTCATTATGTAAAGAGTAATGAATTTATTTTTATCTCACAATGCTGACGTGGTATTCTCAATTAATTATTAAATTTTTTTTAACAAATATTTTCACGTCAGCACTGAAGATAGTTGTGGGATAAAAATATAGTTACTAACAAGGATAAAATTTTCCTCAAAACTAATATGAAATAAATTCTTTCACTTCATATTATTAAACTACATTTGTCCATAAAATATGTGATTTTGACATGTATGTTTAAGGAAAAATTGCATCATTGATCTATGTAGTTGGCTTAAATTACTAATCGCTCACTCTGATATTAAAATTAATATAGAAATCCATGTGGTTAGCTTAATTTACAAATTTCCCTAGAGTTAAATTCCATTAAAAAATTTAACAGATTCCGTTATGCGCCATGTCAGCGTCAATAAGATGACGACACGTGTCAATCATAATAAAAAAAATATAAATAAAAAAAACTTAAAAAATGAGTGGCTGTCGGTTGGGCAGCCACTCCTATCCAATGGGGGTGGCCGCACGCCACCCCCAGAGATGGCGGGGGGTGGCATGTGGCTTCCCCCAAGGGCTAGGGGTGGCCTTCAGGCCACCTCTAGGCATTTCGGGGTGGCCGCGTGGGTGGCTACCCAACTGGCAGCCCCTTCCCCCCTTTTTTTCTTTTCAATTTTTGTTATTTAAAAAATAATAATTTTTTAAGTTTTATTTATTTATGTTTTTAATATATTTATATTTTATAGGATCAATACGTGTCGCTACTTATTGGTGCTGATGTAGTGTCTAACGGAATCAGACAAAATTTTATCAAAATTTGACTCCAGGGAGCGATTTGTAAACTGTTTGACACGTGTACGACACTGTACACGTGTCAAACTGCACGTGACAATTTGAAGTGATTTTTGTAGTGTTCTTCCACCTCAATCATCGAGTCCTTCAGTAACAAGTTCCCATTATTGCCGATAAGGGAGTTTACATCATCTACTCGATCTTTTGACAACGATCAGAGAAAAAAGTATAAAGAAAAACAAACTCGATCACATCATTGGGTTGCTCGATCTCAAACATGTTGTCTTATACCTCACGGAAGTATACATATATTTTGGCTGGGAAGACAGCAATCTTGTCCCATACCGGGAGAACGGGAAAAGTCGGAAACAAAATTTTTAGTCTTGGTTGTTATCTAAGCCCATTTTATGTAGAGGTTTTCTTTGTGGATCCGATGGTGAGTAAATTGGTCGAAGCACATGCGTTAGCCATTATATATATTTTCAATCTTCCATACATAAAATGTGCCCTAATTAAAAGTGGATTATTATATTATATGTATATTTATATTTTCAACCTTCCATAGATATGATTAATGAGAATCTCTTCCTTATTTCAAAAAAAAAAAAACCTTTCATAGATAAAATGTGCCCTAATTAAAAGTAGATTATTATATTTACTTTTTGGTAGTTGTAGTCTTTTAGAACATATATAGACCCACAACAAACGAAAGACTATAATTACTAGAAAGGTTTATCCAGTTATTATTCATAAAAAAATAAAAAATAAAAGCACGTGTGAATGTCAACTTGAATGCTTTTATTATATAAGATTTATTAAGTTGAGTATTGATTCAAGTTATATCTAGTTTAATTTTCATAATATTATATTATTCCATATTTTTTCTTGGAATATTTTGTCAAATTCATCATTGATCATTATTACATGTACTAAACTTTATATTAATCGACATCTATTATCTAATCTCAAACTCATATTTTTAATCGATTTTAAAATATAATAAAATTAGAGCTCTAAACATTTTTTATATAGATGGCTAAGTTTTTAGTTATTTATTATATTAATATTTCGTGAACGTGATGGAGATCATGTAGGGATTGATAAAATATAAATATAATAAATGATTATTGATTATCGAGCGATGAAACAATATTGTGAGAAAATTATAACAGGTGTAACGCGAAACTAAACCATTTTAATTGTACTTTAATTAGAAAGTAAACAACCAATAATTAGAATGGTCGTTACGTTGATTGCTCAAATCAACTTTTTGTTTTCTTGTTCAGACAAAATGCTCATATTAAAACAATAATTTCTTGTCCTCGTGCTTCTTTAGATAATTTATTATTGCATTTCTTGAAGAAATTGCAATATTAAGTATATATTTCTGAATAGATCCTAATCTGTCGCTGATTACGTGGTCGATTTCCCATCTAAATCCAATCAATTTATGGCGATTTTAAGATCAACGCCATGCCGTGAGTACGTGTATATGATGAATTTGATATGTGGAGGAAGGTGCAGGGCCGAACCAAAAATTAAAGTGTGGGAGGAAAAAAAAATTAAAAAAGGAAAAAAATATATTTTACCCTCTAAATTAAGTTTGTTCATTTTTTTACTTTTAAAAAGTGGCAATGTACTTGAACAAAGTTTCTAAAATTTTCAATGCAAATACTCGGTTAGCAATTTCAGTCTTCTTTGACTGAAAATGAGCACGTGCGACGCACATGTATTTTTTGTACAAAATTTCAAAAATTGCCCCCATATATACATGTTAATTTCTAGAATGCCCTCATTTAAAAATAAAAAATAAAAAGGGGGGTCTCCCTTGGCCAAATGGGGGTGGTTTCGGCCACCACCATTTGGCCCCTTGGGGATAGTTCAGCCACCCCATAAGCCGTGGGGGTAGCGAGCCACTCCCATTCTAGTCATATAGGGGTGGTTTGTTTTTTTTTTCCTCTTTTTTTTTTTCTTTTTTTTTTCTTTTTTTAAAAAAAAAGGGCATTTAGGTATTTTTCACTAATTTCTGTTAAAGAAAACAAAAAAAAAAATTCAAAGGGCTTACATTGAAAATTTTCAAAATTTTGTTGGGGGTACGTTGTCACTTTTTAAACATTTAAGGCAAAAGTGAAAAAGTGGTCAAACTTTATTTGGGATAAAATGTATTTTTTTATTCAAAAAAAAAAAAGTAAAAAAATCATTTTAGAAGATTTATATAATATAAAATATAAAATTTAGAGGTAAATTTAAAAATTTAGAAGACTATTAAGTACTAACCCTAGGGTGAGTGGTAGATAAAACCTCCCTCTCATAGGTAATTTGGGTTCATACATTTATGATATATTTGTTTCCCAAAAGTAGATTCTTGGGGATATCCTGATGATTAGTCATGTATAATTAATTACTTGTGCGCACGATCAAAGCAGACATTGAACATGTTAGAACTCTTCTTGTTAATCGAGTTGTGACAGAACAACATTTGACTGAGAATCTTTCGTACCTAGTACCATGCATGTGATGCACGTCTCAACCTACCTCTCTCTCTCTCACGCAAAATGAGAACGCAAGGATAAGTCTCACAGTCACCCCTTAGGGTTAGCAGCGGCTGGAGTGTAGTTTTAAAAGTAGTTGGTAGTGACAAAGTATTTCCAGCTGCTTGATTGATTCAATGAGTCACCCAGCCATCGATCTTTAGTGGTCCATGCAGATTGCCCTGCGTTTGGGTATTTGAATTTTTTTTTTTTTTTTTTGGGAAAATGAAAGGAAAAGCGTGTGAAGTTCATCGATCAGTATTAATTAAATATAAACACTGATCATCCAAAACTTCAAAGGGTCTCATTATCTTTCAGCTCGGCTAGCTTTTGAGAAGAAGGCTTAGGTTTAGGAGCCACTACTGTTTTCAATGTTTCCTTTAATTTAACAAGAAAAATAATTCAGCAAAAAGCAAGCTTTAAATGGACAAATAAAAGAGCCGTTAAGGATCTGACATGTAAAAGCCGCAAGCATGCCTTCAATACAGCAATATTGTTATTGGCATATGAATTGAAGGAGATAAATATGTAATGGGTTATATATGCATTGACTGTAGTTTAGCAGTGCTTCAAAATGCTAGCTAGAGTATTTTTCTAGTTTAGGGTTCGTTTTGAATAAGACCTTTTGAGGAGATTTAATTTGCATGTGTCACATAGATATATACCCCATTAATTGTGAGCCACTTTTGTTGACTGTTGCAGCCTCCATTAGGCTGAATTTGTGGCCATTCTTGAACCCTTAGCTTCTTGGGAAGTTTTGCCGTGCATGCGGCCACTTCTTTAAGCCGATTAGCATTAATGTTTCCTTTATGGGTGCATGACTTACTCGCAGCTAATTTTAGAGGCAATTGCAGCTTTAGCAGCTAATTAAGCCAAATCCGATCCTTTTATTTGCAATTCCCCTTTTGAAGGTTGCTTTTTTCCTCTTTGAAGTGCATGGTTTGTGCAAATAAGCTTTCCAACCGACTATCTGATCAACCAATTCGGGCTCTTTTTCTCAGTACATGGGTAAAGCTTGTGACTAATTAACTTTGTATATATGTTATCTAAAAAAAACTTTGTATATATGCTAGGTATATACTTTTAGTGCAATCGATCAGGAAAAGAGTCTAGAGAGATCGAGCTTTGATAGCTGAATCAAGAGAATTTGAGATCTAGATCTGGGTCTGGTGTCTTGCTCTATTGCATTGCAATAAGATAGGCCGTGTGAGAGTATATGAGCGAGTTCTACCTGCTTGAACGTTAACAGATGTTTAGATAGTTTGAGCCAACTTGTTTAGCCTGTCCAAACAAGTAGGGTCTGTCCATGCTTTCATATGGGATTGCTTGCCCGGCCTATTGCACCGGATTTTTTGTCCGTCATCCAAAATCTTAATTTGTCACAAAACTTCTCTTATTATTGATGTAAATACAATATAATGCACGTATTTAACTATAGTACTTCAAAATCCCCAACTCATATGCTGCAATATAATACAACCATTTTTTACTTGAACCAATATTTGAATAGTATCAATTAATATAACAAATGTTGGCCGCGTGTATGTACGCGGCTAATTACACGCGGCTAACAGTTCGCCACGTGTATAGTGACTGTACACGCGGCGAACTGCAAGTGGCGAAAAGATTAGTTTTTTGTAGTGATCATATATATATATATATATATATATATAATTTGAATTAATTAAAATAATTTATCGGGATCCGAAGGAAACTTCTAGCTGGTCATCTACCAGACAAGGCAGCAAAAATCAGTCTGTCGGACCCTCAAGAAGGTTTTTTTTTGGCAGCTTCTTAGAAGCTTAATATTCTAATAACCACACAATTATAAGTACTCCTTACGGTGTCGTCTCCATCCAATAAAATGAAAAGTCAATGGGAATTACGTACTCAAGGTATTTTAATAATTGGTTGTCTAAATTAAGTGTTATTCGGACAACAAATTGTAATAAATTTTTGTCCCACCCTTGCCCTCTTTTAGGACGCCTAGCTTTAGAAAGAAAAAAAAAAAAAAAAAAAAAAAAGGAAATTTCAGAGACCTTGAGTAATTCACATTGACTTTTGATTTTATTGGAGGGAGACGACACCGTAAGGACTTAATGAGAAATGTTAAGGGCACTAAATTTTTTTCTAAGAAATAAGCATTAAAATGATGTGAAATTTTTTTATTTGAGAAAATCAAAACAATTAATAGAAAAAAGAAAATTATACAGATACTAATTAACAAGGTCCATATCATTTTGATACTCATATCTTGGCAAAAATTTGGAACTTCTAACATTTTTTAAAATGAAATGTGTAATACATTCTTCTTTGGTCCTTCTTTGTTGACGTGGCATTGTCTATCCACCTCTAGATCAATCTTAATTAAAAAGAATATATATATATATATATATATGAATTGACAATGTTACATCAATAAAAAAAAAGATGAAAGAAATAAGATAATACAAAGTAGCATTTTCGTTATTGAGAGATGACTTATGAGTCCACTTGTCTCAACAAATAAGCCCCAAACCTCGGCCACCGAGAGTTCGAGGAAATCATATATATATATATATATATATATATATTATATGTAGCATCACATGTAGCGTATAAATGAAAAAAAGAAATGCTATACTTTTCAAAATTTATCTTCAAAATTTAGTTGCAAATGATCTGTCACAATTTATGAGATGGTGACGTATTTTTCAAAGTAATAAATCACATGAGATTATGATACTCATTTAAAAACCAAATTTTGTTGAAAAAAAAAATGTATAATGTGTAGCATTGCTCATGAGAAAATGTAGAGGTGAATGTCTTCCTGCTGATTTTGGGCTTTAAAAAATAAAAAAGTAGTTTGGTTCATAGCCAAGCCGAGCCTTTAAGCAGCTAGCGAGTAGAGCCAAGAGACCAAGGAACTGACGAACTATGTTGTGTGGTCATAGATTAATTGCTGCAAGCATATCCAAAAATTATTCGAATTAAGGTGGGCTTTCTTGACGCCATTGAAATCTAGCTAGCGATGATATTTTCCAAACTCGCAAACCCCACTTCCTCTCCCCCTCCTCCTTATATATATAGAACTGGAATCTCCAGAAGTCTAATATATATCTTTCTGCTTTAAACACTTCGACAATGGAGAAATTGTACCTACGCGCTTTCCCTCTCCTCGTATTCTTAGTTCTCTTCCCTCAACTCCTACAATCACAGGGTTATCTTTCTCGGCAACCACCTCGCCCAATGGTATTCACTCCACATAACCGATCGGACTCCGATCCCCAACAGGTGTCTTCAATCTCTTTGTCTTCATAAAATATTTCTCTTTCTCAACAAGACATACCCATCACCCATGTTACTTAATTATTTTTCATTGCTTACAAACTTTTAATAATTAGGTGCATATTTCATTGGCGGGGAAGGACCATTTCAGAGTTTCATGGGTTACTGATACCGAACATTCGAAGTCGATCGTGGAATATGGAGAAGCACCGGGAAAATACAATGCAGTGGCAGCCGGAGAACACACAT
The DNA here is from genome assembly GCA_028654335.1 of Alnus rubra. Lineage (NCBI taxonomy): Eukaryota > Viridiplantae > Streptophyta > Magnoliopsida > Fagales > Betulaceae > Alnus > Alnus rubra. The sequence continues at coordinate 2,192,610 of JAJPGS010000281.1, forward strand.
CATATAAGTACTTCTTTTACAGCTCAGGCGAGATCCACCACGTTAAGATTGGACCCTTAAAGCCCAGCACCACCCATTTCTACAGGTGTGGAGAGTCAGGCCCGGAGTTTTCCTTCAGGACGCCACCTTCGGGATTTCCCATTGAGTTTGCAGTTGTGGGTAAGTCGATCGATCATGACATTAATTAATTTCGATACTACGTTAAATCATGACCGCTTATTTATTTTGCCGGCCTATTCCTTTGAAATATGAAAAAGGATCTAAGAGTGTTTTTTTGTCCAGCTTTTTGGACGAGTTGGCCTGTTAGGTTATTACTGCTTTAAGTCTAAGCAAAGCCGTCTTAAATCGAAAGGAGTGAACGACACTACTGGTTTGAAAAAGGTTGCATGAGTTGAAGTTGGGTGTCTTGTCATGTGACTCATGTTCTTCTTGTGCTATTGGCATATATAGCTTGCACATGGAAACAAGTTTTTCAAGCCTGAATTAGGTCACGCCTGCCTCGGATACTGCGCGCATGCGTCAACTTAGAAATCTTAGCACACGGTTAACAGCTTGGCTGCAAGTCTTTGGGAATTTCTCTTTGTCTGCGGACATATATATATATATATATATTCACCCAAAAAGAGAGAGAAAAAAACAAAAAAAAAAAACACATAAATGCATATATGAGTTAACGATACTTATTTTTAAAATTTAATGTTAAACATTCATCTTTTTTAAAATTCACTGTTGAATCCGTAGAACCCATATCCATATTTTTTTCCATGTGAGTTCTATCGATTCATCTTTTTTTCATGTGAGTTTTATCGATTCAATGTAATGATTTGTAAGATAAAAGATATGAAAATAAAACATTTTTTTAATTAAATGAATAAATTTAACTTTCTTATCAACTTAAATTTTTAAAATAAGTATCTTATCTCCGTTAATTATCTACTATATTTAAATTAAAATAGGTTGTGTGTTGTCTGATCCGCCGCCCCCATTTCAAATAAACACTCTCCTCAATGGTGGTATGGCCGAAACTCCAATGGAGATTCATCAATCTGATTGGAATCAGATTACTCCCGAAATTGTTCTTGGCGTGTGATTCAGCAGCTGGACTAGTGCAACGTGGGGCATATTTTGCCCAAATAAGATATAGCCTAGCCAAAGTCCAAATTTAGACGTAGGCCCAAAAAATGATATTGGTCCAGTTAAATTCAGCCTCCTACCCCAAGGCTCCAACAAGAGACGGTAAGAAACACAAAATTTAAAGTTTGAGTAATTAAGCCCACAGTGAAGGAGTGTTAAAATATTAATTAATTATTTTTATATTAAATTAATTATCGGCTTAAATGTTTGAAATAACTAGTGATTTATTGGACAATTTTGAGATTGGGTGGCCATATACACAAACTTCCCCTTAATAAATTATGCAAAACATATAGTTGAAATATAAGGTAAATTAAATGACAGTAAAAAAGTTTGAACTCGAGACATTTATTTTGATATCATGTTAAATTACCGATGTGGGCCAATATTTAAGGAGGTGACAACAAAAATTAAGTTTCATAGCAATGAATTTCCTGGATCATCTTGAAACAAATATTGCTATTTTTGTTTGCAGGAGACTTGGGACAAACAGAATGGACTGCCTCAACCCTAGCACATGTTGATAGCGAGGACTACGACGTGTTTTTGTTACCGGGGGATTTGTCTTACGCCGATTTCCAGCAGCCACTGTGGGATTCATTTGGACGCCTAGTCGAGCCATACGCGACTCGCCGCCCATGGATGGTGACCGAAGGGAACCACGAGATGGAGATCTTCCCGATCATCCACCCCCAGGGATTCACGGCCTACAATGCCCGGTGGCTAATGCCATACGAAGAGAGTGGATCCACCTCAAATTTGTATTACTCGTTCGACGTTGCTGGGACTCACGTTATTATGTTAGGATCCTATGCAGATTTTGATGCAAAATCATCTCAGTACAAGTGGCTGGAGGCTGATTTGGCTCAAGTCGACCGGAAAAAGACGCCATGGATGGTTGTGCTCTTGCATGCGCCGTGGTATAACACTAATGCCGCCCATCACGGTGAAGGAGAAAGCATGAGAAAATCCATGGAAGAGTTACTATATGAGGCACGCGTCGACGTGGTTTTTTCCGGTCATGTTCATGCATACGAAAGATTCGTAAGTCACATATTCGTGTGTTGTTTTCTCGATTAACAATAATCCTTCAAACTTTCATGGTTTTCTTGCTATCTCTTAATCACTGCATTTATGGATGACAGACTAGGGTTTACAACAACGAGGAGAACCAATGTGGTCCGGTGTATGTGACCATTGGTGATGGAGGGAACCGAGAAGGACTAGCATTAAAGTAAGTATCCATGCATCAAGGTTTTGAGCCTCTTTTTTTTTTTTTTTTTTTTAATATTAAATAAGTAAATTTACTTTCAGATCTTAAGATAATTAGTAATTTAATATGGTATCAGACCAAAATGTTCCAAGATCCGTCATTCGCTTTTAATTTTATTTAAAGATTCAACACTTTTTAGGTCTTGTTAGTTTATTAAAGAAGAGTTTAACTTACATATAAATAAATGATTAAATTCATTATTTCTTATCGATGTAAAAGCTTAGTTTTTGGATAACTGCATTGCCCTTAAGGTGACCACAACTTCCATCTTGTTACAAAACTTCAATCTAAATGTTGCTCTTCGGTAGAAAGTAGTGAATTTAATTATTTAATTCATATCTAATTTAACACTTCCCATAACAAGTGAAACTGGAGAAAAATATTTAACTGAAATTGAGAATCAGATATCAAAACTCAAGTGATGATTTTCTTTTGTGACATAATTTTTCCATTGATTAATAATATCTATGTAATTTGCTAATTTATGGAAAAATTGACATGCATATATGTAGGTTCAAGAACCCAGTTTCCCCTCTTTCCTTGTACCGGGAGGCAAGTTTTGGACATGGACGGCTGAGAATAGTAAACGAGACACATGCGCATTGGTCGTGGCACCGCAACAATGACTCCAACTCAGTTGTGGCAGACCAGCTCTGGTTTGAAAGCTTAAGCACCTCCAAAGCCTGCTGGTCGGATGTTGCGGACCAAGGGTTATCATCGTCTCTTAAGGAAGAACTTTAGCTTCACGTACATGAATATACAGTTTGAGGGCGATCGAAATTAATCTCCAGTCCGATTTGTTTCGGGGAAGCTTCAGAAATCACATTTTTATTCTATTACTATCTCATTCGACTGAGATGATAGTGTCAATTAGCTTTCATTTGTTGTAATTAGGGGGTTTCTAGATCTTTGAGATTCCTTAAAAAAGTGAATCTTATATATATATACACTGTAATAAAATTGTCAGCTTGTAGTTTTTTTCACTTCTAAGTTATATTGTTTAGACAGAAAGGAAAAGAAGATCTGATGAATATATATAACATCTCGGCTTAGAAGATGGTGTATATATATAGCTTAATTTTTTAAGCCTGCTTCGTATCTCTGCGTATCGCTCGGGAATATAGGGCTTGTTTGGCAAAGAACAGAACAGAGTAGTAGTTGTTAGTTTTGAAATTAGTAAAAAGTGATGATGTGATATAAAATAAAAAGAATTTGTATAAAAAAGTAAAAAAAATTTGTATTGTAGTGAATTTTTTTTATTTGAATAATAATAAAAAATTATTGATGTGATATAAAAAGTAAAAAAATAAGAATGTTTTGATGTAAATTGTTGTTAAAAAAATAAAAAAGTAAAAAAAAGTACAGTAAATAGTGCCAAGCACTATCAAGTTATGCAATCATGCTTATCAAACAAGGCCATAAATACACACGTCCATTAATTGTTCTTTGTAATTTTTTATTATTATTATTTATTAAAAAAAAGTTTAATAATTAATTGTGATTGTCAGGTTAGCATTAATTGTGGATAAAAATATAATAGATAACATTATTCTATTATATACGGAGAATTTCTTCAAAAAAAAAATTATATATATATATATATACGGAGAATTAAAGTTTGGGGTTGGAACTTGGGAAGGAAATTTTCGCTCTGCCTTCTCTCTACAACGCTGTTCTCCAGACAATATCACAAAGAAGGAAAAGAAAATGTCACTTTTCGACAGAAAAAAAATTCAGCGAAAAGGTTCGCTGTATATAGTTTTTATTATTATTATTATTTATTTCTTCTTTTTCTCTTTGCTTTCGGCATTCATCTGTTGAATCGTGGTGGTGCGGTGGTGGTATTATCAGCTCGGCTCTTCGTCCTCAAGTCGTTCGCTCGCACATTAAATTTTATTTTTTATTTTAGAATGAATCATATCTTCAATATGGGCATAATATAATTCAACATTCAGAGTTTCAGAAATTGTCAAATATTTATAAATTATGCCAATAGTTAGTAAGCACCACAAAATCAACGTACAGTCTTCCAACGTGGTTAATTTTAGAGTTTTTGTACTTGTGTTCATTTTCAATAGTCTACCATAAATATTGTCAAAATTAGGTTTTGCTACAAAATTGAAGACAAGTTTATTACTTATTCTTTGATGTTGTACTTCGATCAAAAAAGAAATTTGTTGCAAAATAGATGATCTTTACAATTTAAAAGAATGTTATGTTGCATTTTGATAGGTGATTAAGTTGAATATTGAAATAGATTAAGAAACAATTATTTTATGTATTTTCTTTTGTTTATATTTTGCTGATAATGAATGGATAATAATTTTATTTTATTTTCATTAATTTTCAATCTTAACATATTTCTCTGGTACAAGTCACCACTTCTCTCTCATATGTTTGAGTGTTTGAGATTACTCCCACTTGCATGCCTTCCTTGTGGCTTCAACGCCACCCTTTACCTTTCTTTATCTGTTGTCACATTCTGAATTACAATGAACGGTTTTCAATAGCATTGCTAGGTATTATATTTTTAGTCTTTAATTGTTAAATAATATTGACGTGGAACTTCAAATCAATTATGGAATTATTTATTTAATAATGAATAACTACTATTTCAAGTTTCATGTTGGTGTCGGGTGAATATTGAATAGAATTATATATTATTTTTAAAATTTCTCTTATTAATTTGTTGAAGGTTGAAAAGTCGAATGCGACCCAGCACATATAGCAGTTGGCTCGTTTTGATTGGCTAGGGTACACATCAATGGTATTCAAATTCTCAACCCAGTTGGAAAATACAAAGGAAGAATCCAGATGTACGTGCATTTCGATACCATGATAAAGATTTTCTTTTTCTTTTTACAAGCAAAAAAGCCACATAAAACTTAATTAAAAATTACATCAAAGAGAAAATACACATCCAAACTCCGTACAGAAGAGGAGCTCGTGATCAACGCGCGTGGGACTGGGTCATGTAGCAGCATGGCTTATCAAATTCATCCAGTCATAAGATCGAGCGGTCCTGATTAAACTAAATCTTCTCCAGCTTCTCGGCTTTCACAACAGGATTAGCCCTCGCGATCTCCTCCCTCCCAATCGACTTGAAATCGAACGTGCACCCGTGCTTCTCCGGGTACCTGTGGACCCCGCAGAAAGTGGTCCCACACCTGCACCTAAACCCGGTCAACCCGACCCGTCTCCGGCACGTGAAACACCGATTCGGCTGGGCCGCCACCACCGCCACGTCATCACCTCGGGACACAACCGCCTGTGTCCGTACATCTTTGGCGACCTCCGGCAAGGTCAACGCTGGAGGAGGAAGAGACACGGTAGCCGGTGGAGAAGAAGTAGAAGAGGAGGAGGAGGAGGAGGAGAGAGCAATTTCCATGGAGGATTTGGAGGAAGAGTGATGTAACTCTCCGTAGCATTTGGAGCAGAGGTTCATGGTGGTCGGGCTGCCGAAGAAGCCGCAGTTGTTAGCGCAGAGCCGGTGGCCTTCTGGAGCTTCGCATCTGTGCTCTTCCGCCATCAGATCTCTTCTCTCGTGCCTCGCTATTTCGCGCTCTGTTTGGTTGCTGAGAAACGTTGGGAAAGAAAAAATGAACAAAAATTCTTCGATCCCAGGAGCAGATCCTGGCGATTGGATCAGATCGTCAAATGAACAATCAAAACCGAATCTACAAAATCGAAAACCTCAACTCTATAAGAAACGATGAGAGATCGTACCTGTTTGAAAAAATCAGAGGAATTCGATAAGAAGAAGAATCTTAACGCGGAAGGATTATGAGTCAGAGGAATATTAAAGACGGAAAAAAGGTAGAAAGGAAGGAGCGGCGAAAAGGGACAAATTTGGAATAATCATTTTCAAAAATCAATCATCATCATTAAATAAAAGTGAGAAAAAATTATTTTAGTACACAATGAATAAGAATAATGTGAGGGACAGCCTGGATTTTCCCTCGGGATTTATTTTTGTTATCATACAACGAAAAGGAACTTACAAAAAAAAAAAATACAACGAAAAGAAGAAAAATAAAGATGATGTGTCCGCGGTTGGACCGTGTTGATTAACGCGTGGCGGGCGGTTTTCTGGTTTCGCGTGGCGGGATTTTAGTGGTTCTGTTTTTCGATGTTAGGTGGGGTAGGTCATTGAGTACGATGTTTGATCAGTGTTCCGTCTCTCACTTCGCTGTTCTTTTTTTTTTTGTAACGCTGTACTTTCACACATATTTTTAGTAACTTTTTTTTATTACATATTTTTTTAAAAATATTATTTTGTATTTTTCAACATACTTAGCTGAATTGGTATGTTTAATGCAACTTTGACCTTTTTCTTTCTATTTAATTAAGATCGATATAATAGTGAATTGAGCATATTCAATCAGCTGAATATGTTTTTTTTTTTTTTTTTAATTTTATTTTATATATATGTTCACATAAGAAGGGGAGGGAGGATTTGAACTAGTGACTTCTACTTCATGAGGTATGGTCCTCAACCGACTGAACTACACTTTGAGGACGTCAACTGAATATGTTAAAAGAATATAAAATATTATTTCTCATTTTTTTTATTAGAGTTACTCTTCACACATATTTATTACATTTATTTCGAATCAGCTAATATGATATGTTTTAAGTGATTTTTATTTTATTTTCTTTTTTTTTAAAATAAAAAAAAACTAAAATAAAAAATCACTTCAAATACGTTACATCAGCATGTATTAAATATACGTGATATATTGGTATAAGCAATCGCATTAATTTTTTTTTTTTTGTTTGAAGTAGTTGAAATGATAAATAAATTAAATACCTTCTAGGCTAAGATAGATGAACAAAATTAATAACGTGTTAAAATCTTAATTTTTAGCTCAATAAGATTGTGACTCCCATAAACCCGTTCTATTATATAACTTTTATAAGAATATTTTTAGCAAACAAAGTCCATGTCAATTAATGTTTAGAACATATTTCAAATTAGTTTACTAAACATTATTATGCTTTTTTATTAGTAAAAATTAAATAGTGCTTATACTGTCTATAGACGTAAATAAGCTATTCAAATCATGTTAAATTCACGTATATTTTTTTTGTGTATACAATGGATTCTTTAAAAATATTTTTTTTTGTTAATTAGGCTTTACCATTTTGAGTCCGACTTTTGCCCACAGGACCACATTTTAGGAAAAATAAAAATAAAAATTAATAATCAGATTTGAGGGGGGGAAAAAGAAAAATTGGCAGATGACGACGGTCGAGGGGTGTGCCAATGACAACAAGGTCCAATGTCTTTTGAAGACTACGGATAAGCTCGGCCGACCTACGCTTTGCATTGTCAGCGCCAGTTTAGATACGGAACCACCTTTGCATTCACACTCCAATTTAAAAGGTTGTTTTATAATCGTCGGAAATAAAAAAGAAAAAGAAAAAAAAAAGGATATTTTATAGATTCGGGATATAAATTTTTGCTCCGTTTATTTTGATATAAAATATTTTTTGAAAAATATTTTCAGCATTTTTTATGTTTGGTGGGGCAAAAATAATGTACAACAAAAATTATTTTCAGTTTAACCATAAAAGCCTATTTAATTGGAGGAAAATGTAAAAATCATAAAACCGTTTTATGAATTTAAACTCTTCATTCTTGTACGAACTTTTGTAGGAATTTGTCACTGCTGAGCACTGGAGTTTGTTGGTAACCCAACTCTACTGTCGAAGATTCCCAAATTTTAGTATCCGATTGTTGGAATCCCGTGGCATTGGCCGAATTCTGGCAACCATCGCTTGAATCTAGAAATTCATGTCGAAATTCAGCGACTTTGTCAGATTTTGACCAAACTGTCCGAAATCCGGCGATGGCGGCCAGACATCGTCGGAAATCCGGTGATGGTTGCCAAATTACGTTACGCCGTTGGTATTTTTTTGTACAAGCCAAACGCAAAATATATATATATATATTTAGAGAAATCATTTTTATTTTTTTTTTCTGAAAAATGATTTCGTCGAAAACATTTTACGACAGAAAACATTTTATATTGAAACAAACTGAGCATTAGACAAAAATATCTGCATCTGACAGTTTTTTTTTTTTTTTTATTGTTAAAAGTGAGTTGCTATTTAATTCTTCAAATTTATTGTATATATTTTCTAATTTATCCACTAATTTTCTTTAAAGCATTTAGAGTATTTCCAACAATAATGATCAAAGTAGCTATTAAAAAAATACAACTTTCTACTTTAACTACTGTTTTTTCTATATTATCTCAAACAGATTCTTTATTATACTCTCTACTTGTATTTAAATATTATTTTTCATTTTTTTTTAGTATAATTTTGCCAACCCTCAATAAAAAAGAAAATATTAAATTTTCACATATTATTTGTGCTACACCGTACGAGTATTTCACCAATTCCACATTCTAACAAAATTACACAATTTATAAAAGCAAAGCAACAAAAAACAAAGCAATTGATCAAATTTTTTTTTTAAAGAAAAAAAAAAAAAAAAAAAAAACAACAGCACAATCTCTGAATTGCAAAGAAGTTTCAAAATGCAATGAAAAGTAGGAGAGAGAGTGAAATACAGGTGAATATCATATGTTTTAGTTATTAATTTTTTCAATATTTTATTAGTTATGTAATAAACATTGAATAGATTGTTCATTCTATAATAAAAATAGCCAATTTATCTCGTCTGCCGATTGAAAAAAGACCTATTTTAAACATTTAACTAGCAGGCTAAATATGTTCTTATATTTTATTCTCTATTTTAACTATCTATTCATATTATTTCATTTAAATATTTTATTTTCATAATGTACATACCTTTTAAAATCATGTATATGTGTATATATATATATATATATATTTTTATATATATATATATATATATATATCTTATGTTAAATAACGCATAACATAGATATACCATTATACCTACAATAAAGCCAGCAGTTTATGGGAGAGATTCATAAAAGTGTATAGACAACACAACTTTTATTTATTTGGAGTGCTTGAATGAGTAATTATAAAAATATCTCGTATGTTGTTTTTGTGTTATTCTAAAATTAGAACAATTTTTAAAATTAAAATTTAATAATAATTAATTATAAATATAGTGGTAAATCAAATAAGACTGTTTTATTGTTAAAAAAAATAAAAAATAAGACTGTTTTAGTGCGCGGTACGATAAAAAGCGAGCCTTATTCTACGGAAATTGCGCTAAAAAAGAAAGACAGCTGTAACAATTTAGAATGAGACAGCGCTGATGTTTTAGACATGTTGGGTTCATAGAATAAGTTGTGTTTAGTGCATGCGCGTGAATATTTTGGGCCATAACACGTCATGACAATTGACATGCCGCAGTGAGTCACACAATTCCATTGTTTGCAAAAACATGTTGCACACACGGTTTCATCTATTCCTAATTCTAGACGCTATAATTCTGTTTTTTTTTTTTTTTTTTTTTTATGTCATTTTTAATGATGATGTAATTAATTATTATTAAATTTTAATTGATTGTTAATTTTAAAAGTCATGCCATGTCATTATTAGAATGACAAAAAAAAAAAAAAAAGTCTAAAATTACTCCCCACCAATGAATTAGTTTATTTCTCTAATCGTTTTGAAACGTCATAGACAGGGTACGTGGTCCATCATTAGAGGAATCTTATCATCAATAATGGATCTTAAGCTATAATTTGATTGTGATGAATTAAATATTTAAGTAATAAATCATTAATAAAATGGATTAATCATGCATATCATTAGGAGAATTTGACATTTCTCTAGACATCCATTTTTAAGAATGTGATGCCTAAAATACGAATTCTCAAAAATAAGACTAAACTTACGTTTGACAATGATTCAGAATAAATTGGTTTTCAATAATTCTGGTGGGAATATAAGGTGCTTGTTGAAAATGCACAGTCAAAACTCTGGTAGAATATCGTCTAGCTCATCGGGAAGCTGTAATCCAACCCGTACGGTCAACGGATCAGAGTCCTTCAGTGTGGCCCGCACCTCTGGTCAGTTGGATTAAAGTAAACTGGGACACCTCATTGGATCAGCATTAAAATGTGACGGGGGTGTGTCTTACTGCGGGAGACCATCTGGGTAGAGTAAGAGCTTCTATGTGTTATGACCAAAAATGCCTTCTAGACCCAACTACAGTGAAAGCATTTGGTAAGAGCATTCCTAGCAGCTTCCCTTCCCTTCCCATCTATTTTCCCTACATGTAGGGAACAAAATTATTTTTTGCTTCCCTATGAAAAAATACCCCACAGCAGCTTCTCTTTACCATTCTCTATATCATTAAAATATTAATTTTTACTTTTTCATTTTGTTTTTTTATTCATTTCTTTTTCTTCTCTCTCGTTCTCTCGTCTTCTCCGTCACACACAATGCCGCCATCCCTTCCGTCACGCAAGCTGCAGAATGGAGAGCGAGGAGGACACCGAGACGGAGGAGACGGAGATCGTCACGTGGCCGGTGTGGGTGAACCCGAATTTCTCGAAAAGGATCATGGGTCGGGTGTCGGAGGTGATGGCCAGGGTTTTGATCTCGGTGGAGCTGTGGGAGAGGAGGAGGAAGCGGAAGGGCAGTTTCGTCATTTTGGTGGTTGGTGTGGAGAGACTGGAGAGGAAATTGGCGTGGTGAAGTGGGCGAAGGGGGAAGATCGAGTGGGAGCGAAGGATGTGAGGCAATGATAAATTGATGATGAGGGTCAAGGGGAAAAGATCGGACTGGATACGATGGATACAATGGGAGATTCGGACAGACGCTGGAATTGGCGCAGGGGATATCGTTTGGTGGGTCAGTGTCAGACTCGACGGTGGTGATTGCGACGACGTCGTTGGCTGTGGTGATCGGGCTGTTGGTCGTATTGGTGTGGAGGAGATCGTGGGATCGGAGTGGTGACAAGGAGGTGAAGCCGGTGGTGGTGCCCAAGCTGTCGGAATGGATAGAGGCACAAGAAAAAGAGGAGCAGAGATGGCGATTGAAGAGAGAGGAGCGGTGATGTGCAGAGAGAGAGAGAGGAAGAACAGATGCTTGGGATTTGCAGAGAGAGAGAGAGAGGAAGAACAGATCGTGGGCAAGAGGAGAGAGGTTTTTTTTTTATGAATAAACAAATGCTTGGGATTGCTACAGTGCTTCCCAATGCATTGGAAAGTACTGTAGGGGAACATATAAGGGAAGGGAAGCTGCTGTAGGATTGTTTTTTTGACTTTTTTAAAATTTTCCCTAAAATGTAGGGAAAGGAACCCATGTAGGGAAGCTGCTAATAATGCTCTAAGAGGCTGGGAGTGGAACTAAGTAGAATGATGGGGTTTAATTTGACCCAAAAACCGTGATTTTTTTTTTTTTTTTTTTTTAATTTTCCAATATATGTACTGTTTGAGTTTGTGAAAGAACCTAATTGATGACATTCCACAAATTATTAAATTAATAGGAAAGTCCACAATTGATGAAATGATTAAGCAAAAAATTGAACTTGTCAATTTAATTAATTAGTGATTGATTTCTTTTAATCATTTTGTCAATTATAAACTATCATACACCAATTTCAGAGGAGATTGAAATAGAAACGGTAGTACCCAAATTATTTTTCTTACTTATTTCATATATACCCCCTTCCCCCAATGAAAAATTGTAAAGCACCCCAGCAGCCTAGTAGCCTAACCAAATTTCATTAGACAAAATAGTTAAAAATTATTTTTCTCTATTTTGGCTACTTTATTCTTTTTCTATTAAAACTTTTTTGAATGTTTGTCTTTTTCTAACGATCATATTTTTTAATATTAATTTTATTCTAATGGTCATATTTTAAAAAATTTGTCATTTTTTAACGATTATATTATGAATATTTGTGTTATTTTAACTGTCATATTTTTAAAAAATTATAGTGCAGATCTTTGATTAAAACCATTGTTTGAGGCACTCATATGTAGGATGACATCATGGCATAAAACTGGCGAGTCGCACATGATATGAGCCCTGGTGGTTAACAAAAGAGAACGTGATAGTCTCTCCATCCACCCTTATCAAACCAACCAGCCATCACCTTTAATTATTCTGTCATGGCCCTCAAGATCGCCGAACTGTTGGCTTCCAACTAAAACCGTATGCCATGATACCATATCTTATATCACATAATCCAACGGTCGATAAGGCCCGTCTATCCTGGAGTCGCTTGGACCCGACGACATGCAATTAAAGTCTAATTTTCATTACCAAAGGGTCTAAAGTCTCGTTTGGACCATTCCAATAAGTCCAGCTCCAACAGTCCAACAAAAAGCCCTACCAAAGAGAGTCGGGATGACCGACCCTTCACAAGTTACGCATCTCTATTCCATTACTTTTAGATTCTGTCAATTTACTTATTCTCCTGCCTTTACTTAAGCATTGGAGGTGGTTTTGAGGGGCTTAATTACCTCTCTAACATTCTAGCCTCCCCTTACTGTGCTTGCCCTGTGGTTAATGTACAAACAATATCCAACCTCACAAGTGTAAATTTATTCTTGATGTTTTCATTATCTAATGTTAAAAGTCATCAAATCAATTCGTCCACATTGTGTTGGCATCTACATGTTTTATTGCATTATGTCAAACAGTACTTTTGTTGGGGAATTATTATCCCTCACTCGGATTGTACAACGTTCGGATTATACACTTAGATTGTATAGGTCGGGAATAACTAAGATCCTCAGCATTTATTACGACCTCCAACACTAGTTAAATCATGTCAGAAATCAGTATGGAACACCATACTTAATATCTACACACCTTACCGATTACTATTCACATTGTACAATTGTAAGACTTTTACTATGCACATCAACAATTATTGAGAGGCCTATATATACACATTACATTTAAGAGGTATGGATCCATCTAATACTTCTCTCTCACACATTCTCTGTACTGATTTGGGCGTCGGAGAAGGCTTTGCCGGCCAACCCCGACGAGTTTTTGTTTTGTTGTAGGTCACCGACGAATGAGCGAATCAGAGGCTACTACGTCACCGGACCAAAAATTGTCTTAACAACTTTCTTGATAAAGATTTAAGAATAGTGAAGTCTTTTACTCCATACGAAAAGAAGCAAAATTTGACCCATAAGCAGCCGACTTTCCAACTATATGGGGATGAGGTGTGAGAAGGGGCCTCTGTCCCATGGGGCTCCCTACACGAATAAGGGCTACTCACTTTTATTACCTTGTCCGTCCTATTTGGACATGGCTGTGAGCCTGTGAGAAAGGCCGGCTTCTGTCCGAAGAGAGGGGTCCTGCTCGAATGGAAAAACCCTGTTCAGACAAGGCCCTCTTTATAGGCTTGTAGCTCACCAACATTTTCTCCTGTCCCACTTTGGGCAGCTAACAATTGGAGGTGCAGTCAGCTATAAAAGCTAACCGCTGGTGACATAGTGCTTCTCACCAGTCCCTAAGAGTCTAAGACGGTTGACATCTCCCGCGCCCACTGTTCAAGAACCCAAGAACGGTAGCTGCAATGTTTGCCCTCTCCTTTATCACACTCACGCAAATATCTAATTTATTCACGAATTTCCGCGATGGGGTCCTCTCAATATTACTTAAATATAAAAATAGAGGTTGCGTGGGATGTTGATGGTTGATGCTCAGCTACAACAATCCAAGGCAGTACGGACTTTGCTTGGACGCCCGGTGCAAGTTTCAGTATGAGCTGGAGCGCTTTGAAAAGCTGCTGGAGAAGCACTGAGATCAGGCGAACACTTTTCCTACTGTTCCTGGGTCAGGTCGTCTCCTTTTCACTTGCGCTTGCCAGCTTAACTTCATCTCTGATAGCCAATCTTGGTAACCTTAACAATTAACCCAATCTTACTCAGACTTTGCGTGTAGGTGTAGGCTTTGTGTTGGGTCTTTATTGGGTTTTTTTTTCTTCCTTTACTTGGTTGCATGTGTGTAGGTGTAGATGCGCCTTGTTCTCAGACTTCGTTTGGTTACTTATCTTTGGCTTTGGTTTATGGGAGTGTTTTGCTGTATAGGCGTCAGAAACTACTGGTATGTTTGTTTTCCCTTCATTGCTCAGCAGCTGTACATTGCGTATGCTCAACTATTGGTGAAATTGAAATTATGGGGTGAAGGGCGCGCGATTGGTTGCAAAGATCTGAGTTGTTTTTGGGGTTCTGAAAAACGTGACGTACTCTTTGTGAGAGTTGCAGGTTTCTTGGTATTGGTATCTCCTTTTAGGTTTTGTCGATGTTCAAGGCAATTATCTTGGTGAGTAATGGTGCCTGAACTCTCTCACATGTGGTTGGCGTTATTTATGCATGGCAGATGTAAGAGGCTAATTAAGATTATTGATGATTTCCTTTTAGAAATTTGATGGGGGGTTGTAGTGCCAATCTAACTGTGTCTGTATGATGATTTTGTTAAATCAGTATTTATTTAAAAAAAATTAACTGATAAGGAAATGGTGAGTTTAATTTAATCATTTACACGTGTGGACCAGACATCCGGCGGCATATATTGATTGAAAATAAAGAGTAAATTGTGGAGTCAATGTTCAAATTAAGTGTTCGACTTTAATACCATGTTAATAGGCAAGCATTGCAAGTTATAACGGTTCAGAAAAGACGAAATAAAACATAGTATTTTAGGAATTTGGAATTTATCTAAGAATTAATTTCAAAAGAATGGATAATTTTGTCACATGCATAATTGTAAAATGAACCTCTAATGTATAATATTCACTTGCTCTAAAGAATTATTGAAAATTTTCCTCTATTCTGGGAATCATTGATTTACTTCCAGATGAATTTTGCAGTTAACAAAGCATACCAGTTCTCATCAATTACCAGTGTAACGTTGTTGGACTGTTGGACAGTAGCATGGGTCATAATTATGACGTGGATCTTCTTAGGCACTCGATACTCCTTATGGCAGTTATTTGGTGCAGCCGTCTGTGTGGTTGGCCTTGGCTTAGTGCTCATCTCTGACGCCGGGGTGGGTGGTGGAGGTGACATTTTCCTTTCCACCTTTTAGAACTAATTTTTCCATTTTCTGGATAATGAACTTATGTTTGTTCAAAACTATGTTCCAAGGATGTTTTTTTCTTGGGGTAAGGGTATATAAATGGACGTATACTTTTGCTCTGTGGACTTCCTTTGGTTTCTTTTCATTCCTAGATATTTATAGCAAGTTTTGGGATAAACATTGAAAGGGAATTTCTATCCCCTTAAGCAGTTCTATCTCTAATTATCTCTAATTCATGATTGTATCTATTAATGTCATATGATTTGTTGATCTTTCAGGTGGTTCAAAACCTCTACTAGGGGATACACTTGTCATTGCAGGGACAATTTTCTTTGCAATGAGCAATGTTGGTGAGGTTGGTGAATCTGTTTCCTCTCTCTCCATCCCTCTCTGTAGAAGATTACATTTTCTTTTGTGGAACACCGAAGACAACAGAAGCCATATTGATGCAGTCCATGCTGCATCACATATTCTACCTTGTCTTTTCAGTCACATACTTGCCCCTTATAAGTTGCTCCTTTTATAATTCCTTCCTACAATGCAGGAATTTTGTGTTAAGAAAAAAGATCGTGTTGAAGTAATTTCAATGATCGGTGTTTATGGATTTCTAGTGACTGTGGTTCAGGTGTATCCTTCGTTGATCCATTTATAGTAGAGACATGCATTGCAATTTCTCTTCAAATTTGTTATTAGCATCTTTTTGTCGTGATTTTAGCTTAAAGGAGAATAGCGTGAAAATGTAATTCATCTTGCCGTTCTGGAAGAAGAAGAATTGTATTGTGTTCCTTGAATAGCCTTTTCTCAGATCTATACTGGAGCTAAAGACTCTGGAATCAGTTGAGTGGTCTGCAGATATTGTAAGTAATGAATTCTGTATAATCTTGGATTTGGTGCATTACTTTTTCTATGGTCTTTCTCTGTCTTCTCTGCATAACATACTTTAATTTATATTTACAATTCTCAGGAGGGGGTGGGGGGGAGGTGTCAAAATTGTGAGAATGAGAATGACATCTAAGCTCCAACTAGTAAACTTCAATTCTAGATGTTAATCGTGCATAGTAAGATTGTAGGGATAGTGTTTACCTTCTTCTAGTGAATAGCAATCTGCATGAACTGAAACTGTTGCCAAGCCATTACAATTAGGGCGACGAGTTTCATTGATTAGGTTACTAGAAGAAACTTTGGGACTTTTGGACATCACTAGTAATATCAGGGAGTAATATTATGTCATATCATGTTCCATCATTGAGGTACACTTGCTGTTGTATTTTCACTAAGCTGTAATGTTTAAGGCAAAAGACAGTGTGGAAACAAAATGTAGGAATTTAACTGTTACATTTTCCTGTCTAATTTCCAAATACGTGCACTGGTTACAGTTCAAAACAGGATTTTCTTTTTTCATGTTTTCAGATATTAGCCTTTGCTGGCTATGCTCTAGCAATCTTTATGTTCTACTCCCTTGCTCCTTTCGTCCTCAAGGTAAGTTTCCTTCTCCTCAACAATTTTCGTGCAATTATTTTCTTTAGATGAATTACTTCTCAGTCGGGTCTGGTTACTGAATGAGTATTTGAACAATGCCTTTTACATATATATATTTCTTAGTTAGACTGAGAGATGAGAATAAAAATATATTGTTCAATATCCAAGTTCTGGTTATACACGAAGTTTAAGAATGTTTCTCTTAAACTTCTTTTTGTAATCTATTTTCCTCTACGAACTAATTATGAAACTAGAAATCGATGGCTTAAAATGCCTTTCTTATGGTGAAGTTGTTCTATGAGAAATATCAACAGACAGTCTTTAATGTGGGTATTTTGTATACAGTTAAGCGGAGCAACAATGTTCAATCTCTCTCTCCTAACATCTGATATGTGGGCAGTTGTTGTTCGCATTTTTATCTACCAACAAGAG
Source organism: Alnus rubra (assembly GCA_028654335.1). Lineage (NCBI taxonomy): Eukaryota > Viridiplantae > Streptophyta > Magnoliopsida > Fagales > Betulaceae > Alnus > Alnus rubra. The sequence continues at coordinate 2,209,936 of JAJPGS010000281.1, forward strand.
GTATGATTTTCAAGTTTACGCATATATTACTGAGCTGCGATATAAATGGCCTGGACCCAAGTTTTTTCGATTCTTAAGCAAATACATCTCGTTTCTTTACAACTGGTTTCACTAATATCAAACCTGATATATTAATCTTCTATTGCAGGTAGATTGGTTATACTATCTTGCTTTTGCACTCGTAATTATTGGACTCATCACTTATTCAACAACGTATGTGTCCTAGACCTTGCCTCAAATTTTTTTTTATTAGTCAAACTCTCTGCTTGTGAATATACATGCAGCATCATGTGTTAGTTCTTTCCATTGGTCTCCAAATAGAACCCAACAAACAGTTATTATATCTAATTTGATAGAAAACTTAACCAGGTTCACCTTGTAGACCTCCCAAAAGGAGTAGTTGATCGTTAACTGGACAATCAACCACTGTAATTTGCAAAGAGGTAGCAAGAGCATGTGAAATAAATCATCTTTTCACCAATATTGAGCCATAAGCGCATCTTGACTTTGGTTTGATAGATTTATAGTCCAGTGGCTAGATTAGTGTCTTTTTTGGCTTCTCTGCTTTCTAGAGCAATATATCCTCTTTTTTGTCTCTGTGCTTATTTCTGAAGATGGATCTCAAGGCAATTTGATGCATGTTTTCAGCTTGGCCTTAACCAAAACCCTTGAGCACATTTTAGGGTACATTCCATTGAATTTAATTTACAAAATAGCAGGGCTTCTTTGTGTTTCCATATTGAACAGAGTGATTTTGTAAATCATCTTTTCACCAATGAGCCACTCTATTACAAGTGTTCAAAGAATCATGACAACAGTGAGATGAGCTATTGCTTAACTCTTATGCTAAGCTGGATTCACCAGCCATTAAAAACTTGGCCTAATATGAGAAACTGCTTTTAGCTATACATTCTGTAATGACATCCAACATTTAGATCTTCATATCTAGGGTTCCTCATTTTAAAAAGTAATAATCAAGTCTTTTACTTTCTCTTTTTAATCCCTCTCTTCTGGTAACAGTGAGAAGGATCCCGTTCCTTTACCAGCTCTCCAGGGTGGAAACTCCAATGAGCAGTACCAAGAGCTTACCGACGAAAGTGAAGCATCTAGAAATGAGTCTTTGGCTTCATGAGGGGCAAGGCAGCTTGCAGTATAACTTGAGTTTTATATCCCATTAGTGCCATGATCGTAGCTTGAGTATTAACAATTTAAGAAAGACTGATATGGTTTACCTTCGCGGCAGGTGTTGAAGTACTGAAATACACTTGTACTTTACCAATCACAATTGTATGGTACTTCACTAACCACAATTGTACTTTACTTGAACTGCAGTATGAATCTATTCATATGTACGTTGTAATTTAAGTCAATGGATTCAGATAGGATGCAATATAACGAAGATGCAATCTTATTGAGCATTTGTAAATGGTGAATGTAGGTCTCTAAAGCTAAACCACTTTAAATTTTGTGTTATTTTCTCTCTTTTCTTATTACAATTTCTCCTTATTTTTAATTTGTTTTATATTTCATTATAGTATTAGAACTTCTTGTGGTGTCTAATAGTCTCTTTTGTTGCTGGTGCTCTTTATTAGTATTAGCTCCATGCGCCACCCACCGCAACCTTATGCCATACACGCTCGCCTTATATACCAACCTCTATATGTTAAAGATGCGACAAGATCTTTCACTAAATAATTATGTCGTGAGTGGATTGAGATCCCGTGCAATACTATTTTTTTGGACGGTCCATTTCAAATAGACGATCTTGATCTTGTCAACAATTCCTCAGATTGCAAAAATAAAAAAGATTAGGGGTAAGTGCTTCTGGTGGGGTGGCCAAACCACCAAATGAGAGGTTTGGTCATTCTTTAAATGGGTAACACCAACAACATCAGCATTGGTCACTGCCACTCTTTACCTATCGAAATTTCAAAACAGTGATTTAATGCGCCATTAAATGTGTGTAGCTGTCTCGATTCTCATTGAAAGATGGTCATTCCACCCCTAACGAGTCATTGAGAATGTGCAACCACTACCGATTCTCATCTAAAGAGGGTTGTTGCGCCACCCCCGATGTGGTTGCATCCACTTGTTGTAGGGTGGCTAAAGGTGGCCGACCACCCATAGGGTGGTTTCACAAAATGGTTCAACCCTTTTTTTTTTATTATTATTATTTTTCTCTTTCTCTTTTTTAAGGGGACCTGAGTATTTCTTCAATCTAATTGACTGTTCCACCCTATGATGTAATTCGTAATGCCAATGTTAAAATTTGCTCTCTCTTCTTCTTCTTCTTTTTTTTTTTTTTTTGTTTTTAAATTTTCCCTGAGCATTTTAAAATTCGTTTTCATACGTATTTATTACAGCTATCTGCCCGACGTAACACCTCGATCTTTCGCCTTCATTCATCCTTCGCCAGTTTAAACCAACCGATAAATACCCAAAGAAACCAAACTAGCAAAGCAAACGATCCCCACTAATGGAACAACAAACCCCCACCCCCACCACCAACACCAACGCCACCACGACGTCGCAACCCTCCGATTCACCACAAACCTTACAGCCACCCTCCTCAATAACCCCACCAGTAATCCCACCGTCCCCAAATCCTAACCCTATCCAAAACCCTAATCCTAAACCCTCCACCACCACCGCCCCCTCACTCCCGAGTCCTTCGCAACCACAACCACCAACCAGGCCTCCCTCCACATTCTCCAGAGCTGTTACACAGCAGCCCAACTATCCGCATTTCTCTTCGCTGCCCTCTTCGTCTTCTCCGGCGTCTTCGTCTGGGTCACCCTCCATCTCTGCTCCGCCGCCAAGGGGTGGCATGGCCATTGGTGTGCCGGCGCACCACGCTAGCGCTTCTACGCAGCCCACGCCGTTCTCCTCCTCTTTCGGTCAGCACTTCACCGGGCTGGGCCGGGCGGGGGTCGCTGCGCCCGAATCAGTCTCGAATCCCAATACTTCCCAGGTCGGATTTTGTTTTTTGTGGGTTTGGCTCTGTTTGGTGGCTAGGAAATTTACACAATTCGTCTCAATTCAATTGATGGTTTTGTTTGGTGTCATGTATAGGCGAGACCGACAATGCAAGGAGTGCAAGGAATAGGGATGTTGGGGTCGCTCGGGTCGAGTTCGCAAATGCGGCCGGGTGGGATTCCTGCGCACCACCAACAAAGGCCTGTCCAATCATCTCTTAGACCGCCATCTACACCGCCTAATCAGCCCTCTACTTCCCAAGTTAGTAGCCTTCATTTTCTATTATTTTCATTGACTGATATAAATATTTATGATCGCTCGTAAAGCTGTCTGTCATGGGATGAACTCTTGGATAGAGGAACTAAAGTTTTATAGTATTGTTGCTATGTTGAATTTTATTGTACTGAAGTGGGTTTTTGATATGACTACTTATATATATATATATATATATATATATATTGATAGGTAAGAGATCAATTTTATTGAAAAAACGTAAGGCGCCCCTTAGTTGGACAATACTTGAAGATATTATTGTCCAACTACAAGTATTAGGGCCTTCTTCTAAATATAGTGCTCAGACATTTCTACTTGTTTTATGGGTCATATCACTTACTAAAGGTCCTTGTGGGATTTTGAGTCCGTTTGGTTTTTAAACAAAATTGCGGAAAGTGACCATTTTGGGAGTGCCTTTTTTTAAAAAATAAAAAATAAAAAAATAACGGTTTGAAAATGTGAAAAAAAATCACTGAAGAGTGCCTTTTAAAAAAAATCATGTTTCAAATCGCAGGCAAGGGGGTGTGTTTATAAAAACGCATGATTTAAAGGCCGAACTGCAATTTCCCAAATGTTTACTTGCGTTTTTCAAAACTGCGTTTTGAAATCGGTATTTTTTCAAACAGCTAAATCGAATGGACCCTTTATAGAAGAAAAAAAAATTGGGTTGCATTATTTAAGATCATTGTTCACTAGAGGGGGTGATAGGAATCTGCTTCTATTTTGTTGGTGGTGCTAGTTGGGATACTAAACCGATATGTTGTAGAACAGTGGTGGTTCTGTTATTGATGATGTTATACTATTGACTAATGCAATGGTTGTAGATCTTGTCTATGGGTTGGTTGTATATGCTTTTTGAAAATTGTTCCCATAGTTTGTTGTGAAAAGTAGGTTTCATGCATGTTCTATATGTCCTTTTAATTTCTTTTCCTTTCTGCAGAATCTTCAAGGGCATGGCCTTTTGAGACTCTCACCAGTGGGACCTCCTGGTTCATCACCAAATACTCCGCAAGGTATGCAAGGTATTAATCAGCCATGGTTGTCAGCTGGATCACAAGGGAAGCCTCCTTTACCATCCCCTTCAAATAGGCATCAGGGGAATTCACAAATGCAGCAGCGAGCACATCTTCCTCAACAGCAGCATCATATGGTGCCAACGGCTTCACAACAACAACATATGTCACCTCTGCAGCAGCAACAACCTTCACCATCAAATCAGTCGCAGGAGCATTCTGGCCACCAATTTCCACCATCAAGGGTCCTGCAAACTGTACCCCATCAACAACAAATTACGAGGGTCCAGGGCTCAGGAAATCTGAAGCCTTCATCTCTTGGAATGATGCAAACTAACACAGTCCAGTCTGGGCCGCAGAAAAAGACAGCTATTACAGAAACCGATGAATCTTGTGATAGGATTCTTAGCAAAAGAAGCATCCACGAGCTAGTCAGCCAGGTGAGCCATGTTAGTCTTCTTGCAATCACTTCACTGAAGAATCCAGATTATCAAAACCTTGGATCATTAATCACGAACTTTTATTTCCCTGAAGTCTAATCAGTTGATTGGGATGAGGGAACCTGTCTAACATTGTTTTTGTGAATAGAACGATGTGTACAGCATTTTTGTTTTAAGTTTTTGGTGTAACATAAACATTGAAGCACCTAGATACGCATAGCCCAATACATCCCTTTCCTAAAGCCCAAATCATTTAGGTGTATCTCACACCTTGACTATGTTGGCTTCTGCTTCTTCTACAGGTTGATCCATTGGAGAAGTTAGATCCTGAAGTTGAAGAAATTCTTGTGGATATTGCAGAGGATTTTGTTGACTCTGTGAGTAGTTGAACCTGTTAGTTTATATTTTCTCTCTCATATTCAGTCTACTCTCTTTGCAAATATTTATCACGTTGTGACTAGTTAAATCTTGCCTAATTCTTGAAGTGTAATTTCATAGAGAGTCAATGTAGGAAATAGAGGTTTGTCGGGGATTGCTGCAAACCATGCTTAGTTATATCTTGATCTTTCCTGACAGGATTATTTTGCTTGATTGAATGGATCATTTTGTCAGTAAGAGATCATATGGGGACTTTTCTAAATTAATGAAATTCCTTCAGGATGAAACAATGACCACATTTTCTCGGAATATAGAAATGTTTTATATGATATCAGTCAAAGACATGTGCCCTTATGTCCCAGGTTTTTTCTTGCTGAAGACAATACTTTTTTATGCAGAATTTGCCTTGTAAAATTGGAACTCATAAACCTAGTTGGTAATTGGCGTAAGGCCTATGTTGCGATGTGGTGTAATCTTAAATTTTGGTTCACAGCATCTTATAGTTTATAATCCAGCCGTGGTTGGGAACTTCAAATTAGACTTGTTATGATTTTCTAGGTTTTTCTTTTTTAAATCTTGCACTCATATAATTTTGCTTCTTCTTCTTCTTCTTCTTTTTTAACTTTTTCATTTAAACAGATTACAACATTTGGCTGCTCGTTGGCCAAGCATCGGAAATCAACTACATTGGAAGCAAAAGACATACTTCTACATCTTGGTTAGTTATGTGGGAAAATTCTCCATGCGTAGTGTTCACCGGATTGTGGACCTTCAATGCTTAATTCTCTGTACTCATTTCTTATCAAAATTTTCTTTACTATGTTCTTATCAAAATTTTCTCTCTTTTACTTCTTTGTTGCAGAGAGGAATTGGAATATGACGCTTCCTGGTTTTGGTGGTGATGAAATTAAGAGCTTTAGAAAACCAGTAAGAATTATCATTGATCAACTGCCTTTATCTTGATGCAGAGTGGCCGAAGCGCATAATCTACTAGAGTACTAGTTGTGGTGATTATGCCTCTTGTACTTGAGCGAAAAATAAAATTTTCTTTTAATATCTTGCTCTTTGATGGTTTTGCAGCTTATAAATGATGTTCACAAGGAGCGGCTTGCAGCAGTAAGTTCTTATCTTTGCATCTGTCCACTTTATTGACTGTCAATAAATAGATGAATTTTAAATGTGTATATGCTTCTAAAGGTATTTATGAACGTGTGGACACACATTGATGTTATTGTGCAAAGCTAAATTTAATCTTGAGTTGTTAGTTCAATTTGTATATTAGTTTAAGACAGGGTCGCCTTTCTGGAATTTGTTGTATTTTTTAACATGTATGCAGTTCATCTTTGTTTCTTTTATTGGCAGATAAAGAAGTCAATAGTAGCAACTGAGACGGCAACGAAGATTTCTACTGGACAAGCTGCTGGAAATGCAAAAGGTAATCTGGCCAAGACACCTGCCGCTTCATTGGCTCCCCAAAGCTAAAAGTACATGAAGTCACGTGAAGCATTTATTGATGCTGCTGGACATGAGAACCTTTTTTTTTTTTTTTTTTTTTGATAAAGAAGGTATGTTAAATTTTTAGACATGGATAGGAATGGCTATATGTGTGTGCTCAGTCGCATGTACTGAAACATAAAACTAATCGGTTTATCTGCTTTTATACATATAAATAGTTACGTCCAAAGAAGTTGCTTTTATATTTTAGGTCATGTCACGGAGTAAAGTGCTTAATGTCATGACATGTTCAAAAGTGTATTTGTTGGATGGAAGTCCATCTATCTTTTGACCTTTGCTCCTAATATCATTCCTCTTCACTTTTTTGCAGGCAAAAGTTTGTGAAAAGAAAGGAGAATGTTAGGGCGTAATGGAAACAAGATTTCATGCCTACATTGGTGGGACATTCATGTATATGAATCTTCTTCATGTCGGTCTCGGGCCACAAATGACTTCGGATGAAAATTTTTGTTTCACTAATTGAAATTCCATGCCCTCAATGCTATTGGGCCCCCAGCATCTTGAATAGCAGCTGCAAGTTTGAGTGGACTGGTGAACTCTTACAAGGTACACATATTTTAGCTGTTATGGCTGTTTGTTGCCATGCTATAAATGAGGGTCTTTACCTTCAATCGTGGGAAAGCCGGAAATGCTTTATATGTGTTTATTGTTGCTGCATATGGTAAATCTTGGTTTTGGGATTACATAGAAAACAAAGGAACAAAGAATGAAGTCAATTTGATTGAGGCAAATTTGATCGGGAGTATCTTCGATGGTTTAATGTACCAATTGATTTGCTTATCCGAGTCAGGAACACGGTTTAATGAATCTCAATGTTGATCTGCAAATGATGAAACAAACATAATGAATTTAGCTCCATGAATGGTCTTGCTCAGTCTTCCCTGTTTTATGTCCCGATAATATTAAAAACAACCCTAACATTTTTAGTGTAGCAGCTCTAAAAGCTTTCAAAATTTGATGGAGCATGTGACTTGATTGTTAAAATGATATTGCATGTATTTTATGGTGTCGGATTTGGCTCAAGTGCTAAACTACAGGAAATTTCTTGCAGTAGTTCAGATTTAATTTTACTCACTTTCTCATGAAAAATTTAGAATTGAATTTGGACCGTTGAAAAAACTAGCGAGATCTTTTCAGCTCTTTGTATACAAACACACATACATGTACAGATTGTTTTGTTCTTAAAATGAATTATTCTAGATTATTGCCATAGTGATTGTCCCGAGGATGGGCCTTTTTCTTTTAATAGTGATTGCCAAGCCAAGCTAAGTGCTCGAGGCTCAAGCTCCATTTGGTTGTGTTGTCCTTTAAGTCTGAGCTTGAAAAAATCTGAGCCATGAATAACTTTTCTCCTGAACTTGATTTATGTAGGTTCAGGTAGTACCATACCAAGCAAAGTGCTTGGATTTTTTCCTTTTAACTTCCTACACCTCATTTCTCGTATTTGATTCAAGTTTTTCCTTTGTTTGATAAGCAACTTCTATGTTCTATTTCTCTTGCCTTTAGAAGTCACATATTCTTCTTAACTGCTATTCGGCTATTCCAGTGTAAAATCGGTTTAAGGCAGCATGTTGCAAGTCGGCCTCGGTTGTCAACGTTTTTTTTTTTAAAAAAAAAAAATATTTTTAGATCAAAAAAACAAAAATATTAACAAATAATTCAAAACACAAAACACGACTAAAATTTACTCGTCTAAACATTTTTTTTAATAAAAAGAAAGTATCATCTAAAAAGTTTATTCGGACGGCATTGATCGGAATCTATTCAGTTTGGCATTGTGAATCTATTCTTTTTTATTGTTATAATTGTATAAAGTGGCTAATTGATTGGAATGAGAAAATAGCTTAAAATTTCCATAAAAGTCATGTGTTTGGTAAAATGATTTAATGTGGGTGGGGTCTTGGGGACGGGCTTGGACACTGAACATGTGCATTTTCTCTTTTTTTTTTTATATGAAAGTGCATGTGCCTTAACGTGCATTCCTAACTTTCAATGTCATATAAAATGGAGCACACATTCCATACAAATTGGATTAGAAAAAATTCTTCTGAATTAGATGGGTGTGTGAGAATCAAATGTTGTATTAATATATTAATTAAAAATGCACGGGAAAATAATGTGCTCTAAAGTTAGTTTAATAGATTATTAAATTAGAAGAAAAAGAAGTCCTAAAATATAGTCCAGGCGTAGATTTTATTGATATTTGGGGTTACGTATAAACCGTCTGGAGGGTTATGTTGATGTTACACACTTGCACCTTCCTTCCTTCCTTCCTTCCTTTGACAAATTGTGAAGAAAAAGAAAAATCAAAGCAAAGACCCAATTGCGCATGGGAAACATGTGTGGTAACAGATTTTGTGTGGCCCCTCTTTGCAGCTCAATTTGAATATGGGGTTGCAAAACTAATTACGTGTCTAATCCAATCTTGACTTGTTGTGTACGTGACGTTCCAATTTCTTTTGAAGGCCCCCTTTTAGCATCTCTTAATAGTAATCATTATTATTATTATTATACAAAAAATAACATTTGGACCCGTGAGCCCCGCAAGTCTGATTTTTACCGGGCATCTTGTGTGGACTTTAAAAGACTTACTTTTTACTCTTTTTTTTTTTTTAAATCTGCACTATTGGGATTTCTTCTTCTATTTGCATTGAGAGAGAGAGAGAGAGAGAGAGAGAGAGAGAGAGAAAATCAATATAAAATTATTAAAAAGATTATTTTAATAAAGCGTAGAATGATCGATTTAAAGTAAAAATAACTATTAGTCTTAAACAAAACTTGGCTACAACTTTTGACTAGTTCAATGATAATGATCTAGGCATGAAAAAAAATAACACTTAAAACATACATCACGCGTCAATTTATATAAAATGAGTGAAGGATAACAATATTTAATTAGTGGAAAATATGCAGGGTCTTCCCTCTCGTTAACTAAAAAAGAAAAAGAAAAACCCTGATTTGTTATAGAAGATATCTCCATCTTTATTGGGGATCCTCGGTAAATCATTTGCAAAGACGAGAGACGGCACAAAACAGTGAAACACAAAGATCCACGACGGATATCCATCCACACGTCGCTCTCTCGTTGGTCATCGATGTCCACCTACCCAAAGCAAACCTACATAAATTTCTTAAGAGACAAGGGTGGGAGTCTTTGTTTGGCAGCTTAGCCCAGCGTCAGCCTGCACCGTCGTCGTTTCGTACCGGACAAGCGCTCCCCAATTTTATATATGCTCTTGTACACACGGAAAAGGCACGTAGAGATATTATATGTTGATATAATCCGAGTGCGGTTGTGCTTTCATTGTCTCTGCCAAGTCTCCACCCGCTCTGTGATTGCGCGATGACGAACTGTAACGGCCAGACCGACGCCGTTTTGGGATCTCTCGTGAAGCGCGAGAAGCTCATTATCGACACCGACCCTGGCATCGGTGAGTTTCCGGTGTCTCGTTCTCTCTGTGTTCCTCCGTTTGGCTGCCGAGAAAATGTTGAAAAAGCGACAACTTCAACGAGAATATTTAAGGCATCTGACGCTTTATTGTTTCCTTTTTTCTTTTTTCTCGGCGTCCTAACGGGGGGGGGGGGACTTAACGTCTCTCGAAGTTTGGCGCGTGAGATTTTCCGATGATTTGGCGCTTGAGAAAATAGATTTTATCTGAGTTTGTGGAATGCGAGTGTGTTGTGGAATTTAGTGGTGCTTTGGCTAAATCAATTTGTTGTTGGTTTTTCACTTAATCACCTGTTTGTTTGCTGAGAAAACTTGGGAAAAAAAGAGCAATCTGTGAAAATGAGAAAATTGAAAGGAAATGAGTATACCTTTGTTGTAATATATGCTTGATGTTGACCTACAGATAGATATAATTCAAAAATCGAGAAAATAGTACTGGGTCATGCTTTTGCTAACCATTCATTGTTCGAAGTGGATTGTAAAGCCCCTTTGTTTTCAATACCAAACTTTATTATTAGATTAGATTGAGATAACCAAATCTATTAAAATGGATTTTTGAGAAATACCTTAGGTATGTACATACAGGTATCAGTTTAGGTTTTTTAATTAGTGATGCATTATGATTTTTTCTTTTCTTTTCCCTGTCTTTGCCATGTCTCAAATGTGAATGGCTTTTCAATAATCACTAGATGATAGTATGGCGATATTCATGGCGTTTCAATCTCTGGAGTTGGAGATCCTGGGCTTGACAACAATATTCGGTAATGTTACTACAGAAGATGCCACTCGCAATGCTTTGCTTCTGGTATGTATTTATATCAGTTGATTTTTATCTTCTTATGCATGATATTTATTTTGCTACAGTTTCAGGGATAATATTTTTGGTATGTCCCTGATCAATTAGTGATATTAATGTGCAAAAGCATAGTGTGAGATCGCAGGGTTTCCAGGTGTTCCGGTGGCAGAGGGCAGCCCTGAGCCTTTGAAGGTATATATTGAAATATTTCTTCTTTATCTTAACCCTCATGTTGTCTTCACCAAATTTAGAGTGTAAATAAGATGTACTTTGGCCGATTTTTCTTTCTTTCTTTCTTTTTTGAAATTGCTTTGATGTATTTCATTTGAATGGTTGTGTATCTCGAGTTATCTTGTCTACATTTATAGTTTCTAGTAATTTTGTTAACCCCCTCCTCCCTTGTCGATTTCTGTAACTAGGGCCTTGTTTGATAACTTACGGAACAGAATAGCATAATGCTGTTACTGTTCACGTTCTTTTTCTTTTTCTTTTTTTTTTCAATTTTTTATATTTTTTACTACCGATCAACATCAAAACATTCTCACTTTTTTCACTTTTTATATCACATAAATAATTTTTTATTATTATTCTTTTTCACTTTTTAATACAAATTCTTTTTATTTTATATCAGATCATCACTTTTTACTAATTCTAAAACTAACAACCCACTACTCTGTTCTGTTCTGTACATGTCTTTGCCAAACAAGCCCGTTTCATTACATGCTTTATTTATTGTATCTTTTTTTCTCTTTTTTGGTTATATCTTAATCATGCTTCATTCTGACGGAAGGGGGGAAGGCCACGTGTTGCCGACTTTATTCATGGTTCTGATGGATTGGGGAACATTTTTCTACCTCCTCCAGAAGTGCAGAAAATTGAGAAGAGTGCCTCTGAATTTTTGGTTGACAAAGTCTCTGAATATCCTGGTGAAGTATCCGTACTTGCACTTGGACCTTTGACAAATTTAGCTTTGGTAAGTTGCAGTATACTTTTCTGTATTTTGCTGCCTTGGAACTTACATAATCGATAAATTTCAAGGAGTAGTGATTGGCAGGGGACATTTTACCGTCCCCTGCCCTCCCCTTTTAATTAAAAAACAATTTTTTTTTATCAAAAAGTGACTTCCTTGATCAGGCAATCAAGAGGGACTCTTCCTTCGCCAGCAAGGTGAAGAACATTGTAATACTTGGTGGTGCTTTCTTTGCACTGGGAAACGTAAATCCCGCTGCTGAAGCAAATGTAAGTGCTAGCTTTTCTTACTTCTTTCTTCTTTCTTTCTTTTTTTGTTATAGAAAACATGCCAAAGCCCAGCTGGGATCGGTAGTTCTCTGTCATGTGTTGCAAGTTTTATGAGCATATAGGCACATGCCGTTTTTAACATAAGCTACTGTTTCAGTTGGAAATCCCAAAATCTTTTCTGTTTCATGTGTAAAGATTTTTTCCCCAATAAATCATGTCGGAGCTATATATAACCTTAATGGAAAATGCTCTACTTCCCAAAAAAAAATTTTCTCCAAAAGTGGTTCCTAAATGATGTATCACCATCTCACACCACTCTATGAGATGGTGACATATTTTTCAAAATAGTAGATCTCATCCATGATTGATACATTATTTGGGGATAAACTTTTGTAAAAAAGAAATTGGTAAGTGTAGCTCTTCTCTTTATTTTTTGGTGTCTGTTAAATGTTGAACTGTAGTTCTTAGTGACAAAGAAAATTAGTTTAGTTTGCTTTTTCAGTGACGCCATTTCCTGACTTGCAGATATATGGGGACCCAGAAGCAGCAGATGTTGTGTTCACCTCCGGGGCAAATATCGTTGTTGTTGGAATAAACATTACAACCCAAGTCAAATTTACAGGTTTTTCTCGGTTTCAAGTTTGCTTCACTTTCTAAACCAGCTGCTCTTGTGCTACTTTCTGTGATTGGTGAAAGAATATATCCTTCTAACAATTGCCACTTTATTATGGTTTCAGATGCTGACCTCCTTGAATTGAGGCAATCCAAGGGGAAGTATGCTCGAGTCGTAAGTGACATGTGCAAATTTTACAGAGATTGGCATGTCAAGTCTGATGGTGTCTATGGTAATCATTATATAAATTTTCAAGGTCTAACAATTATGCTATATAAATCTTTTGTCATCTTTCGTTAAAAGTTTGATTCATTCCCTGAGTTTGCTTTCAGGGATTTTCCTTCACGACCCTGTCAGTTTTGTAGCGCTAGTCCGTCCTGATCTCTTTACATACAAGAAGGGGGTTGTTAGGGTTGAGACACAAGGCATATGCGTAGGGCATACGCTCATGGATCAAGGATTAAAAATGTATGTTCAGACTTCAAAGAAACATACTCTTTCGGGAGAAATCTTTCTCTTTTGGTTTTTTTTTTTTTTTTTTTTTACTGATACTTTTACTTCAATCTGAGACAGATGGAATACAGACAACCCATGGACGGGATATTCCCCAATTTCAGTTGCTTGGACTGTTAATGTGGAGGAAGTCCATAATTATATCAGAAAATTGTTGATGAAACCATGAAAGCAAGGGAATATGGTCTCCTTCTTCCAAAAAGATGCATAAGAAGAAAATGAAGTTGGGGTGCCTCTTATTTCTGCTGAAAGTTCTCTTAATGCTCTCATTGGTTCTGTTTGTGAAGGTCATACCACTTCAAAAATGTGAAACAGCGCCTTCCTCTCTTTACAATTGAAAAAGTAAATTGTTGTTGTGGTATAATAATTTGTTATCTGACAGGAAAAAAGTAATTAGTACCAATTTTCTGAAGTAGAGAACCAAGTCTCACTCTTAATTATTCTGGTGGTGTTACTTTTATCAAAAAAAAAATTATTATTCTGGTGGTCCGTTTGAGTGTTTGACTTTTAAAATTATAATTTAATTCTTATTTAGTGTGTAAATTTTAAGGTTTGACTTATTGTGATAAAATTATAAAAAGTTGAATAAAATATGATTTGTTTAAAAAAAGTTGAATAAAATATAATTTGTTTAACACTTCTACTTGCTTGCATCCAAATAGATTAAATTTAAATTGCTCAAATATATTATTAATAATGGTTAATATGGTTTTGCTTCACCTTTTTTTTTTTGAGGTTCTTAGAGCACTAGTAACAGGTGCTCTAAGAAGTAATTCTATTCTTTAAAATAGAAAAAAAAAAAAAAAAAAAATCACAAAAAATCAAACCATAACAGGTACCTATTTTAGATAATCACCTTTGGGAAGCTAAGTGCTTTCCAGCATGTTATTATAATCTAAAAATAAAGACGGTCTCTCTCCTCTCTCCTCTCACAATTCCCAATTGCCTCCCTTCTTCTTCCTCTTCTTCCTCCTCGCGCATCTCTCTCTCATGTGTCTCTACTTATTCTCCGGTAGAACTATTGGAGAACAACATAAATATAATCAAACCAAGCAAATTAATTAGAACTCCCTGTACAAACAACAACAATCCTCAATCTTATGAGAAAAGCCAAAAATCAAACAAAATCACTACAACCCAAACAAACAAATAAACTCAGAGCAAATATCCAAGACTCTTTCTTCTTCTTCCCTCCGCTTCTCTCTCTCTCTCTCTCTCTCTCTCTCTCTCTCTCTCTCTCTCTTCTCTCTCTCTCTCTCTCTCTCTCTCTCTCTCTCTCTCTCTCTCTCTCTCAATTCTCTCTCCTCCCTCACGGATACTCGTGCGACTCCTCCCGCTGCCATGTGACGCCCTGGACCTCTCTGGGTTCAATCTCTCAGGCGCGCTTTCGCCGGATCTCGGCCACTTGCCGCCCTGCCCTTCCTCTCCGTCGCCGCCAACCAGCTCTCTGGGCCATCCCAGGTGAGCTCTTGTTCCTATCCGTCCTCCAATTCCTCTATTTAATCTCTCGACGCTCCCCGAGCTCTGGATCGATTTGGGAGGTGGGTTGTGCGTGGGGGGAGAGAGATTAGGTGGAGAAGAGAGGGGGTGAGTTGGGGGATCATTAAATGAGAAAATCTGAGAGAGAACCGGAAGAGGAAAAAAAAAAAAAAGTCTTAGAGAGAAAAGGAAAGAAGAAGAAGAAGAGGAAAGTGAAATCTGGAATATGAGCGGATGCTTCTAAATCTGCAATGAAAAATATATATATATATTATTTTAATATATAAGGAAAGATAAAGAGAAACTGCTGTTAGGTGTTTTCGTTTAGAAAAAAAAAAAAAGTGAGTTGATTCCTTAAATTTTTTATAAAATAAGAAAAATAGTTAAAAATTTGCTGCTAGTGCTTTAAGTAGTTATGTCCCTTAAAATAAGAATAATTTTAAAAAAATAACAAAAAATCAAGTTACACCAGTTATCTTAATTTAGAGGGTCATCATTGGGTAACACTTCCCAACTACAAATGATTGAGGGGTAAAAGTCCCCCTTACTCCTTTTTAATAAAAAAAATCAATTTTATTAATAAAAAATTCAAAAAAAAATACACTTTTTTGAATAAAAATAATTTTTTCATTAAAAAGGGGTGAGGGGGGACGGTTAAAAGTCCCCCCTCAATCATTTATCCTTCCCAACAAGTTATTTTAATTAAAAAAAAAATGTTTGTCTCTCTCTTCTCTCCTTCATGCATCCTCAACCTCAAAAAACAGCTCTCTCTCTCTCTCTCTCTCCTCTCTCCTCTCTCTCTCTCTCCTCTCATTCAGTCGTCCTCAACCTCTCTCCTTGCGGGTCTTGCCACCGCCACCCACCTCAACTCCCACAACATCCCATTCCTTAGGGGTGGGCAAATTATCCGCCTACCGCCTACCGACTAATTTTCGGTTCGGTAGTCGGTATAACATTTTATTCCGAAAGCCGGTTTGGTGAACTGAACCGCATTTTAAGCAGTAACCGAACTGAACCGAATCGCTTTTTATTCTGACCGATTAACCGAACCGACATAAAACGAAATGACGTCGTTTTAGTAAGAACGAAACGTTTGATCATGTTTTTTTTCTTTAAAAAAATCAAAACGACGTCGTTTCATTACCCATGTTAACCGAATATTAACCGATTTAACTAACTTAACCGACCACCTATTAATCGCTTTACCGACTTAACTGACCGCCTATTAACTGCTTAACCGACTTAAACCAACCGCTTATTGACCGACTTAACCGAAATAAATTCATCGACTGCATTCCGACAAAAGTCAGTTAACCGCCTACCGAACCGACGCCCACCTCTACCATTCCTCGTCCTTGAAGCTTCTGATGCTGTCGACGGAGATGGATAGAGATGGACAACGACACTCTTCCCTTCACGCCTCTATGTCTCTCATGTTCTTTATCCTCTCTCATTCTCAGTCAACAACAGATGAGCGAACAAAAGAAAAAACGAAAAACAAAGAACAGGGGAGCGATTGGGTAAAAAAGAAGATGCAGACAAGAGAGAGAAAGAAGATGGAGAGAGAGAGAGAGAGAGAGAGAGAGAGAAAAGAGTTTATGGAATATAGAAGAAAAATAGATAGATGAAATAGAAAGAAGATGGAGACGAGAGAGAGAGAGAGAGAAGAAAAGATTTTATGGAAAAAAGAAAAGAAAAGAGAGACAAACGAGAGGGAAGAAGACGGAGGTGAGAGAGCTGGAAGAAAAAAATACAAAGAAAAAGAAAAGAAATGGCGTCAATGGCTTCAAAGAAGAAGAGGGAAAAAGATGATTAAGCTTCCGGAATAAAGTTAAAAAAAAAAAAAAGAAAAAAAAAAAAAAAAGGAAAAAGAAAATGTAAAAGGTCAAAAATATTATTTTAATGATATAGAAAAAGATAAAGAAAAGATGTTATTGGGTGCTTTTGTATAAAAAAAAAATTAATAATAATAATTTGATTTCTTAAATTTTTCCTAAATTAAAAAAAATGGTTAAAATTTTGCTGTTACTGTTCTTAGTGCTTCAATGATCTCTTTTCCTGCTGAGAAAACTGTTTTTTTATTTTTATAATTTTCGCTGTGGTTATGTAGAAATTAATGACAAAAACTTTTTCAATTGCAGCAGTCAGTATGAGGACTATTGTGCTGTTGATCTTTTAACTAGGGTCCTATTCTTAGCCTTGTGTACACATCAATCCCTCTGTCCATCAAATCACCTTTGTTTTCTCTTCCCATCTTCCTGCCTGGATCTCGTGTTATCTTTTTGGACAAATTTTTGTATTCGACTTTCTCTGATAGAAGAATTATTTTAGAGCCACAAATGGCGAAGTGAGCGGCTACTGTACGTGATATCTTGGTTCTGTTTAATCTCCGGGAATGGTAAATACTCTTAGCCAGCGATGACCTTGCTGTAATGGCCGGTTATATATTAGTTGTAAAAATTAGATGGGTTTGCCTTTGAAGCCGGCTCTTCTGCTCGAAAAGTTAAGCGATTGCCTGAAGTTCCAAATAGTAGTAGTAATATATATATATATAATTAAAAAAATTGACTCGAGAAAAACAATTAACGCTGTTTCCATAAAAATAAAAAATAAAAATAAGTAAGGCCCCAATTATGGCACGCAACCATTTAAAAAAAAACACGGCCTTTTCAAATGCATGTATCCCTTTTAAAATTTTATTGATATTACTTGTTACAATTGCTTTTACATAAATAATTATTTCAAAATTAAAATTGATAAAATTCTATTTAAAATCAGCGATGTCTTAAAAAATAATTACGCGGATTAGCTATATTATTAATTAAAAAAAAATTAATTAGTATTTTTACTAATTATGATACAAAAAACGAGAAGAATGATTGTCTCACTTAAATTTAAACCTCAAATTCTGCCGGCCTTGTTGACTTGTTGTCTTTTCATCCTACTTATTTGGGTCCTTAAATATCCTGTCAAATTGCCCGAGGTAGCTCAACTATCAAATCCCGTATGGGACGGGACACTCCAACTTATGTTTGAATGTCTGCTGCGAAAAGATGAGAATCATGAGATGCCCTTCCTATTAACTGATGTGTCAATAATTTTATTTTGGACAAAAAAAATTATTACAAATCCGTTTATAATTCTTGTTTCACAATTTACATATAAGAATAATATTTGTCTTTTAAGTATATGAGAATGGTATATTTTTTTTATTAATGCTATTATAAAAGTATGTGAGAAGCACATACTATTAAAACAACATATGTATTTCTCGTATGTTAAGAGATACATATCAATCTTAAATATGATTTGTATGAAATTTTTTACAAACTTATTTATAGAAAATTTAATTTTTATCCAAGAGTACAAAAATTGAAGACATGCATGTGATGTTCATCACTTCATTGCCGTATATGTAGCAACATGTTACATCTTGACGTTAACATTCACTTTAATTTGGTCGAACGGCAAGAGCTGTCATTTTGGAATATGTGGACATGGAAATCCGATTAGCTTAAATTAAGAGTTTAATCATGCATATGATAACAGTCTTGCCCTGTTTAATTACTATATTTTCACATTTATATAGCTAGTAATAAGTCTTGTATATATATGATCCGAGAACAAACGAAGGAATTAATTAAGGAGAACATGACGTACCTTTCAATTATACACCAATAAATACAACAAAACTATCGTTACATTTTATCTATTATATTGCATCTTTTTTGTCTCAAATCGGTAAATGACATATGTTTCTCCACCAATATTAATTACCACCGGCCCCAAGAGACAGGCAAGCCCATATGAATTCTAACTAAAAAATAACCTTAAATTAACTTAATTGCAAAGGAATGGAAGCTCACTAGCTATTGTTGAAAGGGGTGATCCTGATAACGAGGCCGGGGAAAACATCGTCTGGGTCATGGATATGTGGATTCTCCTCAACAATAAATGGATCCCCACATTTTTCACTGATAGTTTGCAGCGTCTCTCCTTCCCGAACCACGTAAATTTCATCGCACGGCTTGTTGTTGACCATGTCTTTCTGCAGCATCCGAACCGCGAATTCGCTTTCACGACTTGATTCACAGCAGCTCAAAACCAGCATTACTGCCAAGAACAAAGCAGTGTAGCAAGATATCCTCTCCGCCATTGCAATTGATGAAGATGATGAACAAACACACGCCATGTAAATCTGGTTAATTGCTGTTTTTGGATTTTTGCAGAAGGTTTTCTTGAACAGGATTATGGTACATGTAGAGGCTTTATAGTACGTCGTAGAGAAGGGTGTCTTTTATTTTGGTGGTTGGAGTGGGTGCAATTCTTGGCGGGAGTTGAAACGGTGCACTCAGTGAAGTAGGTATCTGTCATGGATTCAAGGAAGACTTCAAAAAGCAGAGGAGAAAGAGTTGTTTAACTGCTTTATTAAATGGGATATCTCATGGGTTTTGACTTTCTTCTTTTTATCTTTAAAGTCAGCTTCCTTCCCCAAAGAGCTTCTATATGCATGCATGTGTATGTCATCTTACGACCGTGCAACCTAGCGTAGCCTAGGACTTATAGTTTTTGACCTCATTAATAGATTCTATACGAATTTGAGGGCTCTAATTCATTTAAGCAAATAGGTTAAATTAGAGTTCAAGGCACGATCTGAACCTAACAGACGATATAAAAACAGTCAATTTTGATATGACCCACCAACCTAACACGAACTCAATACAAAATTAGCGTGTTATAGTTGACCTATATATTCTTATACCTATCTTTCGACATGAGTCGAAGTCGACACGCGAATATGAATTACCACATTTAATAGACATGGACAGAATTAGAATTTTTTATTCGATAGCCAAAGCATGAAGAAGGCAATGTGATTGAAATAGGTGAATTGGAGATTAGATCATTTCATAGTCTAGATTGAATTTTACAAATTTTAATAATATATATTATCATATTTTTTAAAATTTTAAATAATATGACACAACGTATAATGCTAAATATAACAAAAACTAATTTAGACCAAAAATCCTCTCCATTTCACTTGAAATGGAGATGTTCGATTTGGTCTAAGGTGATTGTACCAGATTTAGACAATAAAATAGGAAGAATTGGGGTAGCTGCTGGGTTCGGATATTGCCATATTGTCATGACCCACCAGCACCCAAATCTGGGCTTCCTTAGATTGGGCCATTGTAATCTTTTAGCCCTGTAAACTTCTATGGGTCCTGGGCCTGAACCCAATAAGACCAAAAAGGGAAAAAATGCAAAAAAATAAAAAATAAAAAATTGTTGACTTTTAATATATACGTCTATAGAGAAAAAAAAATAGTCAAAAATAGCAAAATTGTTCAAAATTCAACGAAGAAAAAAGGGCAAAATTATTGTCAATTGTGTGCGCACACTATTCACACTAGATTAGATAATAAAACAAAATCAAAACGAGTTGACTTTGAATACAATTTATTAACATTGACTTGTTTGATTGTCAAGTCTTTTATCATTTTAGGCTTGTTTCCTTTGTTCTCACTACAAAACACATGATCATTGACTTGATAATCCTTCTCATCCTTTAAAACGGATCATGATCAAGATCATCTCCTCTTAAGTGAAGTGAAATGAAAAAGGATCTAATTCATGATTCCGATTAAATTTTACAGATTTAATAGAGTATATGTTATTACACGATGAATATATTGTTACGTTATTTAAAAATTTTAAATAACGTGACATCATGTAACTCATTAGTTGAAGCAAAACAAAATATTATCGATAAAATATATATTCCCTTTAAAACTCCGATCCCTAATATGGTGGTCAAGACTTTAGAAAACATGTGAAGCTTTGAATGTGAGTAGACATCGATTTTCCAATTCTTTTTCAACAATTGAATGAGTTAGAATATTAATTTAATTATTAAATTTATTCTTTGTTATCAATTTAATTTTTTAGGATAATTGATAATTTAATTTAATATCATAAGAAAGGTATTAAGTTTGAACCTTTTGTCCATTATTTGTCCCAATTTCAATTAGTAAGTGGTGATTTTAAAACAAACAAAATGCTATTTATTTTATTTTATTTTATTTTTGAAAATAATTTTCAATGGAAGACTATAAAATCTTAAGGCTCGTTTGAGTATGCAATATTTTTGTATTATATTTTACAATTCTTTATTATATTTAAAATTGTAAATACAAAAAAAAAAAAAAAAAATTTAAAATTATGTTTGAGTGGTTTAGAGAATCTAAAAAAAAAAAAAAAAAAAGAAAGAAAGAAAGAAAGAAAAGAAAAAACAGGATAAAATTTGAGTAAATTTTTAAAAAAATATAGTTAAAAAGAAAAAAAGAAAAAAAGAAAAAAAAGTCTTAGCTAGTCTCACTCGCGACAAAGCTGATAATGGGCTTACGATTGGAGAGCCTGACCTCTTAGGCCGTATTGCTGACTTATGTCCAAGTCCAACATGGTACGTACCCAATACAATAATACAATTTGGCCCAAAATTCTACTTTGACTTATAAAAAGACGGATGAAAGAGAAATATGGAATAACTATTATTTCATGCAATTAACTGTTTAAATTATCTATGAAATAATCTATTTAGAGTAGGTAGACCCCTGCATCTTTTGTTATTAGAGATAGATAAGTCTTGCACTTATCTTCTTTTTGCTAAGGGTAAGGGTGCGTTTAGGATTGTAATTTTATAGACAATAAATACGATTTTAAATCAAATCACATAATATAATAGTTTGAGAACTGCATTTTAAAAAATGACGATTTGAACACGCAGAAAATCTAATTTTTCAAATCGCAGGTAAAATAATGTTTTTTTGAAAGCACAAAATTTTAAAGGTTAAACTGCGATTTTACCAAACGCTTAACTGCGTTTTTAAAAATCATTTTTTTCAAATCTCACATTTTAAAATCATTATTTTAAATCGCACTTTTTGAAATCGCAAATCCAAATGGATCCTAAGTGCAATTTGAACCGTCCATTGTAGGAAGGGAAATGATATTTCTACATCTCTCAGAGCATTCATAGCAAATCGTCTAAATTTTAATCTAAAATAGCTAACTAAAATCAATTTTATCTTGTTTACCTATTTGGGTTTTAAAAGACATCCTCTTTATTGACAAGTTCGCACCAATTGTTCTAGAAAATTGAACTCTCCATACTACACAAAAAACATAGAAATTCCATAGTGATGTTCTCTCACATCTTTCGGTCAACAAAACACACAAATAAAAACTTACAGAATCAACATCTTGAATCACTCAAAACACCCATCGTTGAAACCAACCGAATCACCCTCACCCAAAAATCAAAACCTCACACTCAAAATCACCCCATCTTTCCTCCCAAATTTGGCCATTCGGCCAATCCAAAAAACTCACCCACTAGAAATTTCCAACAATCAAAATCAACAACTCCTCCACCTTCGGTTGCCAGAAAATCAAAACCCCAACATCATTGAACAACCACACAGAACCATCGAACCCCAAAAATCAAAACCCACCCAATGAAATTGAAAACCAAACTAACCATTTTTTGAACCGCAGTAGCTAAAAATTCCATTCCTCGACAAATTTGAAACCAGACCTAAGTCTTTGGCCTTTAAACCTAAGAACCTCCAACCCGTCAAAGCCAGCTCCATTGCGTGACCGTACCCAACTATAGCGGCAATCACCGACTTTTGGCACCGCTCAATCGAGATGACCGTGTCCTGTAGGAACTTGATCTCCTGCTGGAGTTTCTATCCAGCACGGCCTCGGTTGCTTCTAGAGAGTGACTTGTAGGGGATCGAGCCCAACATTGTGAGATCGATACCGGTGTAGAAGTGGGAGCCAACACCGAAGAGGACAATGACGTTGACGTCGGGGTTCTGGCGAAGGGTCTTGGCGAATTTGGAGAAGAAATCGGGGGGGGGGGGGGAGAGAGAGACGCATACACTGACGAGAGAAAGAAAGAAGAAAAGCCGAAAGAAACAATTAAAAATGAATGCATCCGTGAACAGTACAACTCCACATGTAGAGTTGTACTGTTCACAAATAGATGAGAAATCTATTATAGCTTTTGTTTATATAATCTAATGGAGTGGATTTTTGAGGTTTTTATTATCTATTATAGCCTAAAGGTGAAAATAGATAATCCATTGTGAGTGCTCTTATACATCTCATTTTTAAATCTACCATTAGATTTATGGGACATACATTAGGTTCTACAAATTCAATAATGAATTTATAACTTAATAGTATGAATATGTATATAAGGTGAATAAAAAATGTAGGTGTATCATTTCTCTTGCTATAATTTTGGTCCATAACTATATTAGAATATGATTAGAATCCTTTATAATTATTTATTCGAATTTGTGAGAATTCGAGCAGGTGATTGTTAGAGACCACTTATGAGATCCACCTGACAAAAAAAATAAAAATTGGACTGCCCAACTACTTATCCGGTCATGTGGGTTCTATAAATAATTTGTCACAAACACCTGTCTGAATTCTCTCAAATTCAAACAAATAATTATAGAGAATATTTATCTGTTAGAATATGCTTTGTTACTTTGGTTTGCATTGCTCAAAGGAAATTTGATCTCCCACAACATTATGCCATTTACCAATCCTAGGCTTCTAGCCAACCGGCCGATATTAATGACAACAACTTTGGTTGATAACAAATTTTTATTTTTATTTTTTGGTTTTTTCAAAATAAAAATAAAAATAAAAAATTATCAAATAATTTTAAATACAAAATATCCAAAACTTCTTTTATTTTATGTCACAACAAAACATTTTTCAAAAAAAAAATCATCCTCTAAAATCATGAACAAACATAGCTTTGTTATGGCGTAAAAAACTGACCCTTAACATCAGAAATTGATATGGTGTACACCGTTACACGTGCATAGCATATTCAGCATTAAATTTCAAAAGTAGCACGCTTTTGTTTTTTGAAAGAATAACAAAAAAAAAAAAAAAAAAAAAAGTAGCACGCTTTTGTTGATCGGTTAATAAATTAATTAGACACCAAATCTGATGTTAATGCTAACAAAATATTTCTTCCTAACTTAATTAATATGTCATCTATAATGATTTCTACAGTTTCTTAGAAATAATTTGACACTGAATTCTAAAATATTAAAACTAATATAATTAAAATATCAATATCATTTTTGTTTTAATATATAATATATCTCATATCATTATCTAAATTATATACTTATGTATAAGTTATAATTTATCCCCAAATTTCCATCCCGGCCAATTATACTTAGGTTCCGTTTGTTTCGACAGAAAGTATTTTACGTATTCCGTGTCAATAATTATAATTTTACTTAAGGACAATTCCTTAATATCTTGTTCATTTGCAACAAAATATTTTCTTTGTGCGGCGGAAAAAAAAAACATGCCGCAACAAACAAGCGAAACTAAGTGGTTTGATCAAAACAAAATGAATTATTTTTTTGACTAAAGAGTTATGGATGACATGACAATTAATTCAAATTCAAATTCAAATCAACTAATCCGGTATATTTTCCACATGCACAGGGTCCATCTATGTTTCTACTTTACGAATATAAGATTTTATGGGCATTTCTAATAATATCAAGTGTTATTTCTATTTTTGATGTTTAGTGTGACTGAAAATGATAGTCAAATCGAAAATATTTTCAATTTATCCAAAAAAAAAAAAACTTCTTTAATTTTGAAAAACAATTTCTATTTTTCATTCTCAAACCGTCGGAATTTATCAAACCACAGTCGTACCTATGCTAGATCACTGTTGGAAGTTACTGGCCATTTTTCATACAAGCCAAATTTGAAAAATAGTTTCGTCTCATTTTATGTTGAAATAAACATAACGTTAATATTTCATCATATGAATACTTGGTGAAAAAGAATTTTACATACGTTAGTCATGTATGTTGAAGTTTGCTCTTGATTTGAAGGAAAAAAGTTTTCAGCAACAAAATTTATGAATAAAAATTGCAGAGAGAGATTTCTTCTAACATGTCTACATGTTTATTATGCTTTCTTTTTTTTACTTGAATAAGGAAATTGTTAGAAGGGTAGATTTTTCCCATTATTGATTATAATGAAAAAGAGAATGAAAGATCCTGTGAGAAAGCTACCGAACACAAGGTGGGTAACGACTCATTTAGTTAAAATATGTGCATGTAAATTGGCACATCTAGAAACTTTCAAGGCATTCAAACTTTGAAAGGAAGAGAAACTTAGTTGAATATCCAAAATAAAGGGGAGGAAAATGCCAAGAAAAAAAAAGATAAGGTTGATTCACGGCTAGAATCACTAGAAGATCACCACCTTTAAGTTGAAAATTCACTACACCAGTAGAAGTTGCCAGCCAAGTAGTAAGGAAAGCAGCTGATTGAAGCTTCACTTACAAGAACATTAACCACAGATATCTTTTGAGTCATTGCAAGGATAACATCCCTAGAAAAGTTGATAATTATAACAGTTGCCACAACAAAATTGTCACACATGGTTACATCAAAAATAGCTTTTAAGACAGGAGAAAGCCAAAGAGAAGGAAGAACAGCTAATTGCCAGGCCAAGCAATGAGGTACTGGATAGCGTAAACTGATTTGGCAAAATACCTTCATGTATCAATTTAATATTCCTCGATAGCAAGGTGAAATTGATGTAATACAATGAATCTTTATTTATAGCTGCATTAAGGACCCTTAATTATAAGATTATCTTAATTTCTCCTCCCACTAAGAAAATTAAAATTCGATTCCTATTAGAGTCAACAAATAATTTCTTTATTTAAAATAAATTACCAAACACCATTTATTTTTTGAACTTAAACGACCTTCACACTAATGAAAGTGAAACATTATTTGAAGGGGAGCCCTTGAGAGTTGAGACTGTGTTAACTGTATGACTTCACACATTAATTAAAGCAAAACACTAAAACGTAACGTAAAAGGAGGTCTGTACATGCCTATGTGGCAGTGACTGTGACCCACATTCGGGCCCCACATGCTCATTTGACGGGACACACGTGTCTCTAGAACGCAGCATTCCAGTGTCCATTAGACCTTTGGTAAGGGTAGGTGACCGATGGGCAAGCTTTTGCTTCACACTTGGTATATATATGAAGAATTAGTTCGCCAAATATCTCCTCCATGCCAAGTTTTGCTTTTGTGCAAATTCCCTTGTCTTTTTACCTAATAATGGACACACAGAAGCTCCTCTGCTCTCTCCTCTGCTGCTTCCTCTTCTCCCTTCTCTCAGGTTTCTTACGCTACAAGTCTGCTTCTCTTTCACACATCTCTCTTCAAAATCCAACACTTGTCGCTGATCTTTGTCTATGTATGCGTGTGTGATTTCTTTACAGGGCAACAACTGGTGCAAGGAGGCCACCACCACCACCACCACCACACCCATCATCACCTCTTTAATTTTCGCCCCACAAAGCTCTTTGTCTTTGGGGATTCATATGCTGACACAGGCAACAGGAAATCCGGAGCCAACTCTTGGAAGTACCCCTATGGCATCACCTTCCCCGGAAAACCAGCCGGTCGTTTCTCCGATGGCCGTGTTCTCACCGACTACGTTGGTGCGTCCCTCTCTCTCTCTCTCTCTCTCTCTCTCTGTGCTTTTCTTTTGTTGTTATTATTATCTTTATCATACTTTTTGGTACAAATATAATGGCAGGCTTTAGTTTGTGTGTGATTTTTATCAAAGGTGGGTTCCTCTTCTCCGCTAGCTTCCACACTTTACCTCTTATTATATTATATTACACCAATCTATGCACTTCTCCCTTTCAACTGTTGATATTGCATTATTGGGTCAACTTTTTTTCGCTTTCTTTGTATCTTGTCAGATCCACATCCTATCTTTTTGCTGCAAACGTTCTCACTTTCTCACGTGATATGAAGCTCTGTACATTATTTCAGTGCTTGGTCACACTGTTTTTGAGCTTTTCTTGTCGGAAACTCCTTTTCCCCACCACTAATTCTCTAGATTCTTCTTTTTCAAGTTGAACTGGCTCACTTTGTTTCCTTCCTTCTGTCATGATAATGTCGATTAGCCTATGCTGACCCACAAACGTAAATTTCCACTTTTCAACAAATCTGCACTTTAATATCTTGTTTCATTAAAAAAATTCCTTAGAAAATGATATGCACTTAAACAATAGCTGAATGTGGATCAGTACTATGATTAAAAACGACATAAGGTGGCATCTTTATTTACCAGTCATTATTAAAGCAAATTCCACGGTCCCTCTTTTTCTTTTTTATAATTACTTTACTTTCAACTTCTATATAATCCTAATATTACCTTTGCAAAACCTAACGTTATGTAGTAAATTGTTATATTATTGTTATTGAATTTAATAATGTGGTAGTAAAAATTAGTAGTCGAAAAATTGGCACTTATAACAAGAAAAAAAATAAAGTAAGAATTAATTTTTACTGTCACGTCATCTTAATTATATAAATTTTATAATAATTTATTAAATAACATTAAATCAATATTTATTAAAAAAAGTGATAAATTTAAATTATTATTTTGACACTATTTCTCATACGTGGACGAGACAATACATAAATTATTTTAATTGGATTAGGTGATAGACATCTACTCTAATATCATGTTAATTCATTATTTATTTTAAAAGTTTAATCTAGTAAGTGTCATAAATTTAATTATTTAAATTAATATTTTAAAAAGTTATATTTTCAATAATTTTAGAACAGATCGATCATTAGACCTCCTCCTCATAATATCAGGGGAATTTAGGTCGTTGAATTAATAACTTAATTAAGTGCGTAAGGTTTGTTTGCCTCTTAAGAAGGAGAAAAGGAAAATTAATTAAGCATGACACTGATTGATAACTGTTGTTTATTTTGCTTCAGCAACTCAATAACCGCCCTTAATTATAATGATCCGAATACCTCGATCTTGAGAACAACGTTCTTGTAGTGACACGTTGTACAAGTAATTTATTGCATCATTTGACTACATCTTTTGGCAGTACGTAGTAGATACAGTGCTTCAATGCTTCTTCAGTAGCACATAATTATAATAGGTATTTCAATGAAAAGTATTGCTAAAAACTATATCCCCATTCTACGTGGTTTAAATTCAGACTTTGTTTAGAAAATAAAAAATAAAAAATCGATGATGATAGGTATTATCACGTCAGCCCAATGAAATGAATATAATTTTTAGTATTACTCTTCGACGAAAGTTTTACGTGCTTCAAATCTATTATGTAGAATAGTGTTATTTTTTTATTTTAAAAGAAAATTCGGGCTGATCTAAGTATTACTGCACCTTGACATGTCAGAATATACAATAGGATATTTACGTGGTATATAATTTTTTTTTCTTTCTAAAAATTATTAATTTGGAGGGCACGATGGCCGGCGTCAGTGCAGTAGGATGAGATCGAGGGTAGGTTTCAAACTTTTCAGATACTCTATTTGACCATTTGAATGAGACAATTTCTGATGTTGTCTTTAATTGATTGTACGCATAAATGCAGCAAAGTCCGTGGGGCTCAAGTCTCCAGTTCCGTACAAATGGAAGCAACTCGGGGGAAATACTTGAAAAATGGGATGAACTTTGCATACGGAGGCACAGGAGTATTCGATACGTTAGTCCCAGGCCCAAACATGACCACCCAGATCGATTTCTTCCAGGATCTCGTCAAAGATAACGTGTTTACTGCTACAGATCTACAGTCCTCTGTGGCCCTCCTCTCCCTTGCTGGTAATGATTACTCTGTTTACGCTGGAAGCAGTGGGTCTACTCAGGTGAGAGTGTGAGACCTTTACGCTTACATTCATATTCATAATAATAATGTGATTGATTACACCAATTTTTGATGAATTAACATGTTAAATTATGGCTTATTTTAAGAATTTAAGTTTGATAAAAAATGATTTATTTAATTAAATAAATTAAGTGAGGTCATATTCATGGCTGTCTTATTTTATTATTATTATTATTATTATTATTTTTATAAATAATAAATTAGTTTTATTAAAAGCGTAAGGTATACCGGAGAGAAAAATATAATTAGAAAGAGAAAGACAAAAAAAAAAAAATCGCCAAAAGGACACAAAAGCTATCATGTTTGCCTTCTTCTTGAATCCAAGTCCCCACAAGGTATAAAGCCGACACACTATAATGAGGTCCGAATGCTTTATGGCCCCTGTAATAACTAGAGAAATGGAGTTTTTGTCATCTTTTATATATTTTTTGTACATCATTTTTTTAAATTAATTATTAAATTTGTAGGATTTATAAGAATCTACATATGAGTTTTATAGATCCAATTGATTAATTTAAAAAAATGATGCATAAGAGATGTGCATGTAACATGTCTAAAAAAATCTGGTCAAGTAACTTAATTAGGATTCCCTCCTCGCAGATAATATGACCAACATTAATTGGAGACCTTGCCCTTTTTGACTTCCATGATTACTAATCCGTGCTGTTATTAGTTTTAGTTTCATTATTTTTCTGTTGATTTCAACTGAATCAGGGATTATTCATTTTATGATTTAGTTCAGATTTTACATATCTAATGTTGTATATGTTGGCACGTTATTTAGATGATACGTACATCGTTAAATGCAACAAAATAAAATCTTGACCGTAAAACGA
The DNA here is from genome assembly GCA_028654335.1 of Alnus rubra. NCBI lineage: Eukaryota > Viridiplantae > Streptophyta > Magnoliopsida > Fagales > Betulaceae > Alnus > Alnus rubra. The sequence continues at coordinate 2,239,274 of JAJPGS010000281.1, forward strand.
ATCTTTTTCGGAACGGAACTACCCTTTACTTTTACTTTTTTTTTTTTTTTTAGTATTATTATTATTATTTTTTTTTTAAAATTTTGTCCCCCATCAAAAATTCTAGTTCCGCCTTGCACCTCATCCATTATCTTTGATGTGATTTAGAGCTACTCTTTAAGAGTTATAACATAGCATCAATAACAAGAACGAGTGTCAAGTTGGGCCGTTTCCCATTCTGTGTATGGAAGCATATTCACTTTGTCACATTTTCTTTCCTCTGTTCGTTTAAGGAGTGGCAACGATATTGCTACTAATCTCTTAAAGAGTACAGAGTAGTATCTCATCTTTTCTTTTCCTTAATTCTTGGTTGTAGTTTCTTTGATAATGATTAATTAAGAAGTTTTATGCCTGAACTTCTCCCGAATCCATCTGCTGTAGAGCTTGCAATCGTTCATTACCGCAGTGGTGAATCAAATTACTGTAAACTTGAAACGCATTCATGGGTTGGGAATTAAAAAAGCAGCAGTGACATCTCTACAGCCTTTAGGATGTCTCCCTCAGAGCACGGCCATGTCCTCATTCCGACAATGCAATGGAACTCAAAACTCTTTCGTGAATTTCCACAACCTCTTGTTGAATCAAGCCGTGGCTCAGTTGAACAACGAGACCAAGGATAATCATGTCGTCATTCTCGATCTTTATGCCTCCTTCATGTCTGTATTCACGAAGAAAGGAGACCACCCAGGTGATTATACATTTACCTTCATTTCTCAAACAAATCGACTTTTAGTCTTCTACTGATGGAGCGATATCTTCATTTCGTGCAGGAAGTACAAGGTTTGAGAACCCATTGAAGCCATGTTGTATGGGTGTAAGCAGAGAATATTTCTGTGGAAGTGAGGATGAGAGTACTGGGGCCAAGAAATATACAATCTGTGATGACCCTGAATCGGCATTCTTTTGGGACACGGTGCATCCTACGCAGGAGGGATGGCGTGCTGTGTATTCAGCTTTGCAACCCACTCTTGAACAGCTTTAAAGGAGGTGTTTTTTTTTTTTTTTTTAGGATGAATAACTTTAATGGAGTTATCGAAAAGAAGGGGGAAGGAAAATTTGGCGTTACTTGTTTGGTTTTGTTGTACTATGGTTTGGGGTTTGGTCATATGTAAGTTGTGTAACTATGTAAGAATGAATGGTTTTGTTCTGGGAAGGCTCTCTCCTCTCCTCTGTTTTTGGCATGCTATTATGGTAGGATGCTGGTGTATATTGGCCCGTTTGAAATTCACGTTTCCCCCCCCCCCCCCCCCCGCCCGACTTTTGTGTTGTGCTTATCCTGCGGACAGGCTTTTGGCAGCACGCTGAAAAAAAATCAAGAAAAAACTAGTTTGTAGGAAATTTTTTACAATCCATATATAAAAATGAGATGTGTCTTTTAAACATAAAAGAAACACATGTTTTTTTATTAATACTATTAAAAAGGTATGTAAGAAGTACATAGTATTTAAATAATATGTATTTTTTATATGTCAAAAAATACGTGTCAATCTTATACATGAATTGTAAGAAATTTTTTACAAGAAATAAAATGAAATTGTGCTAAAACTCGAGATATTATGGAGATGGAAAACAGGGAAGGACGTGACGATGAAACAATGGGAATATGCGCCTCATTGCATTCCTCAATATGTTTATGATGGAATATTGGAATGCCTTTGTGACTTTGTCGACAATGAGAGTGCACATAGTAGACCTTTTCGAGATAGGCCTCCCCCCGGTCGCTAACAGGCCCATTTTCTAAGCCAGGTCCACTGGCAACAAAACCAATAAGCCGACGGAATTAATGTTCAAATGGAAAAAAGGAAAATTTACAAGGCAAGTCGTTCATACAAATAATTTTAGAAAAAAATTTCATTATGATATTAAAATTAATTCAGATGTCTATGTGGTTGGCTTAATTTACAAATTTCTCTCTGAAGTTAATTTCCGTTTAAAATTTTAAGTGACATGTCAACACCATTAAGATGGTGACACATGTCAATTATAATAAAAACACAAACAAACGAAATGCATCTACCCCAGCCACCTTTCGTGCCGCCCTCATTGGCTAGTACGTACGAATGAGTTAATAAAAATATAATATAAATGCAGATATTTAAAAATAATATTTATATTTTACAAATACAAATATTACAAATAATTACATTCGCAACTACGGCTGCACTTCTAGTTGAAACATGCGCAATAAAGCAAGCCTTATTAAAAAGAAAAAAGAAAGAAGTCAAGCCCAATATGAATGGTGCTCAGAAAATAGAAAACACAGAAACAAACGAATCCAAGAGTCCAAGACCCAATCCCATTTGATAACGCTTTTTATATATATATATCGTCTCCTTTTTAACTCTTCCCTGAGTGGCTTAGTCCCTGACAGATACCTACCACACTGAGTGCACCATTTCAACTCCCGCCAAGAATTGCATCCTCTCCAACCACCAAAAGAAAGGAACCCCTTCTCTAATCTAAATCCTCTTCAAGAGAAGCTTTACAAGCCCAAAAAGAAGAAGCAAATTTGTACCACAAAATTGGCCATGGTGTGATGGTGTGTCTTCGTTCATCAACTGCAATGGCCGGGAGGATTTCTTGGTACACTGCTTTGTTCTTGGCAGTATTGCTGGTTTTGAGCTCTACTTGTGAAGGTGTTCGGATGGCGCTGAAGAATATGAACAAGCCGTGCGATGAAATTTACGTTGTTCGTGAAGGAGAGACGCTGCAAACTATCAGTGAAAAATGTGGGGATCCATATATTGATGAAGAGAACCCACATATCCATGACCCAGACGATGTTTTCCCTGGCCTCGTTATCCAGATTACTCCTTTCAACAATCGCTAGTCGTCATGAGCTTCCATTCCTTTGCATCATTGCACGTTTGAGGTTCGGGCTGGTCTGTCTCTTGTACGTGGTTGTAATTTGTCTCTGAAAAAATCCATGTGAATAATGGTTGACACCCATGGGATCTCTATGTAAAAAATTAAGATGTTTGTTGGGTTGGGGGGATTCGGGGGAAAAAGACTTGCATATATTCTTCATACTTCTCTACTCCTAATATACTTAGCCAACACGTGAAAATTTAATCTATATTAATAAAAAATGGATCTTTTCCATCATCTTTAGTCTTTACCATAGGGGAGGAGAGAGTTACGTATAATTGTCTTAATTTCTTTCTATATATTTTGTCATCATCTGTCAATCTTTAAAATGCAGTGGTACGTACGTCCTACGGAAAAATTGAGAAATTGTGAGGTCCACCTATTTTGTCCAAGTGGGTGCGATTCGAGCAATCCATAGAAAGCGGGTTATGGAGCTTACTTGCTCGAGACAACTTGAGGTGTATGACTCATCTGTTTAGGACATGTGTACCTTACAGCATCTTTTGATGGACTAAGTCCTCCTATTGTAGAGAATCCTAATTATCAAAATTATAAATTTGCAAACTAATGAACCGACCTTAGATAATCATCATAAATTTGCAAACTACACGTGACCTTTTGGTAAGAGTTTGGGAATTATTTCATTCGTTTATAATTAAAATAACATTTTTAATTGTATTTTTACGACCTTTACCGTAAGCCTTTTAACCAAAAACCATAATCTAAAGCCAAGGATATAATAAACTTTTCCCCAACAACTTGTATGATTGAAGCTTGAACACTAACACATCCGGATATTATTTGATGATGTCTTGCTTGAAATTCGCCTCGATCGGCCACTTTCTCTCTTCAAAGCTTTAGGGCATGTTTGGTATGCCAAATAAACTGTATCATCTGCAAATGTTTTGCGTTTTTTTTTTTATTATTATTATTATAAACACTAGCATATAACCCGTGACATGCGCGCCTGTGCGAGTTTTTACGAATTAAAACTGCGTCATGTATTTATGTGCTTATATTTAAAAAATAATAAATAATTTACAAAGTAGTTTAAAAAAAAGTTTTGAGTTATTCTATTAGAATATTACATTTTATTTAAAAAAAATAAAAATTTAGAAATAAGTATGAAAATACGTAAATGTATATTGTAAATTATCTCTTAAGGAAGCAAAATAAATCACATGTATTCAATTTTTATAAACGTTAATTCAAGAGACATTTTACATAATATAGGAATTCACAAAAATAACGAACATAATAGTGCACTCACAACTTATATTCACCAATTGGAGGACTTCGATCATATCTCTCGACATGCCTAGCGTACCTGGCTAAGTAAGCGTCCGTTGTAATCCCATTCATCTTTCTCATGATGTTTGTTTGTCATGCTGCAACCCACAATATAGATTAAAGGAGCCCAAAAGAAAATATTGTTAACAATTAACATAATATATAAATTATAACAAAAAACAATAACAAACTATCATGACCATAAAAAATAAAGACAACAAAAACAACCAAAAAAAAGAGAAATTACTCAAATAATGGAAAATAACTATTTGTTATATATTTTCTCAATTCCAAGAAAACAAACAAAAATATGGAGTATATGGATACCCCAATTTTTGCTTTAGGCAAAAACAAAAACCACTTATATGATAGAAGAAAAAAAGTAAGAGCATTATTTATTTGGACAGAAAATAAAGACAAAAAACAAAAAATAAAACATACTATAATAGAAAAGAATTGTATTTTATGTATAATTTTTCATGTTCTAATGAAACCTTGAAAGCAATGCCATCCATCAATTAAGTTCGTAAACAATTTGTAATACACATTCCAAATAAAAGAACAAAATAATAATAATAAATAATAGTGTAAATTAAAAAACCGTTATCCCTCATACAAAAATTAACAATAAGAATCTTTCTCCCCCACTATAATTTTATTGAATTCAATGTAAAATTTACAAAAGAAAAAATAATATATAAATTATAAGGAAAAAATAAGGGAAAAAAGGGAAAGGAAGAAGAAAATCACAGAAAATAAAAATAAAAAACAAAAACTGGAAAATACTAATATAAAATGACAAAGTAAAAAGAGTATGGCAAAAGCACTACATTCTTCTTCAGCCTTTCCTGTTTGACTTTTCTTCACTGCAGTTCTTGAGTAGAGAATTTTTCTTCTTGCCAATATATATGCGAAATACAAAAGAAAGTTAGTATGGTTATTTTCTTTAAGTTTGTACGGTTATTTTGTTGTTTGCAAAAATCTCACTTGAAACGTTTCACTAGTATGCATTCCTTTGTTGCAGTTTTTGGAAGCGGTTGATTTTTTTTTTTTTTTTTAATTATTTATTTTAAATGGAAAGCAGTTGAATGGATAACTAAACACATGATTAGTACTTGTATGCATAATAGAATGCCACTTGTTTTAATGTTATGCATTCTTGTTACTTATTCCTCTATTATTAGTGGGGTTAGTCATTTTGCACTTAGAAAATGATTGAGAGTGAGAGAGATATCCAATCGGGCCAATCATATATTCCAATCGTATATCATATATATCTCAATCATTTTCTAAGTGCAAAATGACTGACCCCACTGAATGCCCGACGTAAATATAAAAGGGACGTTATATATAGACGTTTACCTGCTCGATCGATCGCTTTGTGCAACGCTTGACACAAGGTTTCTCCTCTTGGCTATTATACTTGCATATATTAATTCTTCATACTTCTCTACTCCTAATATACTTATATAGCCAACACGTGAAAATTTAATCTATATTAATAAAAAAAATGGGTCTTTTCCATCATCTTTAGTCTTTACCATAGGGGAGGAGAGAGTTACGTATAATTGTCTTAATTTCTTTCTATATACTTTGTCATCAATATCTGTCAATCTTTAAAATGCAGTGGTATATACGTCCTATGGAAAAATTGAGAAATTGTGTGGTTCACCTATTTTGTGCAAGTGGGTCGTTGCAGTGCGATTCGAGCAATCTATAGAAAATGGGTTGTAGAGCTCACTTGCCTGAGACAACTTGAGGCGCAAGACCCATCTGTTTAAGATATGTGTACCTCGATCACAGCTTCTTTTGGTGGACCAAGTCCTCCAATTGTCGAGAATCCAAATTATCAAAATTATAAATTTGCAAACTAATGAACCGACCTTACACTACAAAAATTACAGCATTTTGACACGTGCAGTTTGACACGTGTACAGTGCTGTACACGTGTCAAACATTTAGACACGTGCACTTTGACACGCGTAAGACGCGTGTCAAATGTGCACAACATTAAGTGCACAAGTTGACACGTGTATTGAGATACACATGTCAAATTTGACACGTGTATCTCAATACATGTGTCAAATTGGTTTGGCACGTGTATCTTAATACACGTGTCAAACCGTTTGACACAAGTATTTTAAATATTCGTGTCAAACCAATTTGACACGTGTATCTCTACCAATTTGACACGTGTATTGAGATACACATGTCAAATTGGTTTGACACGTGTATTGAGATACACGTGTCAAATTGGTTTGACACGTGTATTGTAATACAGGTGTCAAATTTGACACGTGTATTACATACACGTGTCAAATTGGTTATTTTTTTTATAAAAAAATCCAAATCGAATTTTTCATTTAAATAAATTTTTAATTGAATTATTTAATTGTAATTTTAAATTAAATTAAAAATACGATTAAATAATTAAATAAAAAATCCAATTTGGATTTTTTTTTTTCAATTTAGTTTTGGTATTGGTTATTTAAAATTATTTGGTAGAATAATTTTTCGTTATTTCAAATTTTATTATTTCCGACCACAAATAACGCAATATTGATTTTACCGAAAAACAGCACAAAATAATATTACACAAATCATAAGTTAATAACGTATTCGTTAACTAAGCAAATATTTACACATAAAAATTAATTACACAAAATATCTACAAATCTGAAGGGCGTCTCTGCGAATGAGGAGGTACCGTCCCAGGCGTGTTCTCGCCAACCGGCAATTGCTGCGCAAGGAATGGTGTAGCGGGCGAATGTGTAGCGACAATGGAATGCTGGCTCAGCTGTCGTCCAACAGGCGACAACGTACCAACCGTTGTCGAATTACCTGCAAATAATATAGACAATTAAAGTATATAATATTACTTGCAAAATTAAAGGGGTAATTAAAACAAATTGAAATTAATTTTGTCCTACACACAATATAAATCATACATGCAGATGCACTACTAACAGACGACGTACTACCTACGTGTGCAGGTGAAGGCGTACCAAGACATGGTGCTGATGCTCCCATGGAGGACATGAAGACCTCAACCTGTCGCAGGCGCTGCTCCAACAGGTCATTCCTCGCTCGCTCAGCCTGTAGCTCCGCTTGGATCTCTTCCATCTTCCGAGTGTGTTCGGCCCAAAATACATAGAATAAAGATATATCTTTGTTATAAATAAAAGAAAAGAGGCAAACAAAGGTTGACTTGGCTTGCACTCACAAAATACTTATTAATGACTTGACTCCAACTCATCGAATTTCATATTAATTAATTATAAAAATATTATATTTTCCTTTATTAACACCAAAATCAAAAGTAAACCAGAGAAAACCAAGATTAGACTTATTATTGTACACAAAGAATATCGAAAATAAAGAGAAGTGAACAACGAAGAAAAGTCAACAAATTTGCTTTCAGTATACAAACATATTCTTGGGCAATGAAATTACTAAAAGGTATGTATATGGACAATGAAAAAACCGAGATCCTAACTTGATCATCTTCCTTCGATTGGATTCAATAGTTTAGAACCCAAAAATGATCATCCTAATTTGACCAAAACATATCATACACAAAAGTTACTAAACTTGGAATAAAGATATATCTTTATCATAAATAAAATCAAAGAGGCAACCAAAGGTTGGCTTGGCTTGAACTCACCGAATACTTATTGATGACTTGACTTCAACTCATCGAATTTCATGTTAATTAATTATAAAAATATTATTCTCCTTTATTAACACCAAAAGCAAAAGTAAACCAAGGAAAAACAATATTAGACTTTTATTTTGGACAAAGAATATGGAATTTTAGTTTGAGTGTAAATACATGAGATAAAAGTAAGAGAAGTAATACAAAACAAGTGGACAAAGAAGAAAAGCCAACTTGCTTTCAGTATCCCCCAACATATTCTAAAGATAATCATCATAATATTTGCGGAGTCAAGATTAGGAGTAGTCTGGAAAGTAACATCATCAAATTCGTACAATCCGATTGCCTCTACACGTGACTTTTTGGTAAGAGTTTGGGAATTATTTCAATATTCGATTATAATTAAAATAACATTTTTAATTGTATTTTTACGACCTTTACCATAAGCCTTTTAACAAAAAACCATAATATAAAGCCAAGGATATATATAATAAACTTTTCCCCAACAACTTGCATGATTGAAGCTTGAACTGACACATCCGGATATTTGATGATGTCTTGCTTGAAAGTAGTTTATTCGTATTCATTCCTTTGTTTGTATTGTTCACCGTATCATTCTGCATATGTTTTGCGTTTTTTTTTTTTATTATTTATTTATTATAAACACTAGCATATAAACCGTGACATGCGCACTTACGTGGGTTTTTACGAATTAAAATTGTGTCATGTATTTATGTGCTTATATTTAAAAAATAATAAATAATGTACAAAGTAGTTTAAAAAAAGTTTTGAGTTATTCTATTAGAATGTTATATTTTATTTAAAAAAACAAAATAAAAATTTAGAAATAAGGATGAAAATACGTAAATGTATATTGTAAATTATCTCGTAAGGAAGCAAAATAAATTACATGTATTCAATTTTTATAAACGTTAATTCAAGAGACATTCTACATAATATAGGAATTCACAAAAATAAAGAACAAAATATCTTCAAAAATAAAAAAATAAAGAACAGAATAGTGCACTCACAACTTATATTCACCAATTGGAGGACTTCATATCTCTCGACATGCCTAGCGTACCTGGCTAAGTAAGCGTCTGTTGTAATCCCGTTCATTTTTCTCATGATGTTTGTTTGCCATACTGCAACCCACAATATAGATTAAAGGAGCCCAAAAGAAAATATTGTTAACAATTAACATAATATATAAATTATAACAAAAAACAATAACAAACTATCGTGACCATAAAAAAAATATAAAGACACCAAAAAAAAGAAATTACTCAAATAATGGAAAATAACTATTTGCTATATATTGTCTCAATTCCAAGAAAACAAACAAAAATATGGAGTATATGGATACCCCAATTTTTGCTGTAGGCAAAAACAAAAACCACTTATATGATAGAAGAAAAAAGTAAGAGCATTATTTATTTGGACAGAAAATAAAGACAAAAAACAAAAAACAAAACATACTATAATAGAAAAGAATTGTATTTTATGTATAATTTTTCATGTTCTAATGAAACCTTGAAAGCAATGCCATCCATCAATTAAGTTCGTAAACAATTTGTAATACACATTCCAAATAAAAGAACAAAAAATAAAAATAAAATAATAGTGTAAATTAAAAAACCGTTATCCCTCGTACAAAAATTAACAATAGGAATCTTTCTCCCTCACTATAATTTTATTGAATTCAATGTAAAATTCACAAAATAAAAAATAATATATAAATTATAAGGAAAAAATAAGGGAAAAAAGGGAAAGGAAGAAGAAAATCACAGAAAATAAAAATAAAAAACAAAAACTGGAAAATACTAACATAAAATGACAAAGTAAAAAGGGTATGGCAAAAGCACTACATTCTTATTCAGCCTTTCCTGTTTGACTTTTCTTCACTGCAGTTCTTGAGTAGAGAATTTTTCTTCTTGCCAATATATATGCAGTTCTTAAGTTTGTACGGTTATTTTGTTGTTTGCAAAAATCTCACTTGAAACGTTTCACTAGTATGCATTCCTTTGTTGCAGTTTTTGGAAGCGGTTGATTTTTTTTATTTTTCTTTTTATTTTATTTTAAATGGGAAGCAGTTGAATGGATAACTAAACACATGATTAGTACTTGTCTGCATAATAAAATGCCACTTGTTTTAATGTTATGCATTCCTATCACTTATTCCTCTATCATCAGTGGGGTCAGTCATTTTGCACTTAGAAAATGATTGACAGTGAGAGAGATATTCAATCGGGCCAATCATATATTCCAATCGTATATCATATATATCTCAATTATTTTCTAAGTGCAAAATGACTGACCCCATTGAATGCCCGACGTAAATATAAAAGGGACGTTATATATAGACGTTAACCTGCTCGCTTTGTGCAACGCTTGACACAAGGTTTCTCCTCTTGGCTATAATGGACACACAAAAGCTTCTCTACTCTATTCTCTGCTACTTCCTCTTGTCCCTTCTCTCAGGTTTCTAACACGATAAGTGTACTTCTATCACATTTGCAGTAAAAACTGAACACTTGTCGATAATCTTTATCTATATATGTGTTTGTGTGACTCCTTACAGGGCAACAAGTGGTGCAAGGACACTTAGCTCATCATCACCACCACAGCCTCCATCGTCAGGTTTCTAACATATCAAAGCTCTTTGTCTTCGGGGATTCATACGCTGACACAGGCAACACCGCGAAATCTAATTCGGCCTCTTGGAAAGATCCCTACGGTATCACCTTTCCCGGTAAACCAACAGGTCGTTTCTCCGATGGCCGTGTCCTGACCGATTACGTTGGTCTGAACCTCTCTCTCTCTCTCTCTCTCTCTCTCTCTCTCTCTCTAGTAATGGGCATGATTTAGTTTGTGTAATTTTTGTATATCAATTGAGTGTTCTTCTTCTCTGCTAGCTTGCCACTTTTCCCGATCTTATATATATAGCAATGGTCAGCATCTATTTGCAGTATACGTTCTTACTCTAGGTATCTCTGATATTGTGTTTAACTATATTATACATGCACGCAGCTAAATCCATGGGAATTAGATCTCCAATTCCATACAGATGGAGGAAATTTGGGATCCCATTGCCGAAATACGGAATGAACTTTGCTTATGGAGGCACGGGTGTTTTTAAGACCTCGAACTCGGGCCCAAACATGACGACCCAGATCGATTTCTTCCAGAATCTCATCACAGACAACGTGTTTAACATAAGTGACATCCAGTCCTCTGTGACCCTCGTCACCCTCTCTGGCAATGACTACCTTGCTTACATTGGCAATCATGGCACCGAGGTTAGACTCTATTATATTATACCTTTTGCTACAAGTTTTAATAAATTGATCTCGCAATTTACAATGTAACTTTTAAATGTCTGAGAAATTTTTTTTAACAGATATTTAAAAAAAAAAAAAAAAAATTACATTAAAAAGAAAAAAAAATATATGCTGATGCTCTGCCGCCCCGCTGATAATAGAAGAAAAAAAAATTACATTTAAATGGAAAAACCAACCATCAAAGAAAATTTTATCAAAAAATAATAAAATAAAAAAAACTAACAACAATCATTAAATGTTCACTTGCTCAGGAAGATGAACGGTCTAACTGAACAATTTTGTGAAACAAAAAAAAAAAATTCATTTATCTCTCTATCTTAGAGAAATTTTAGAACTCCTGTATAGAAAAACCAACTATCAGAAATTAAGAATACGAATCTTTTAAAAAAACACAAATGTTCTTCTTTGGCCTTCGGCCCTCCAGCATCTCCGCCTCCTCCTTAGCAATCTCTTGCACGATCGCACCATAAGCAGCGAGCCTTCTACTTCTTCTTTTATCTTTTTTTCTTTTTTTTTTTTCCCGTATCGAGGTGTGAGTGGATGAGTTGTTCTCTTTCTTCATTTGCTTTTTTTTTTTTTTTTTTTTTTTCTAGATAAAGATGAAATTTGTGGTTTACATGTTGTCCATAATTTCTTTCTAACTTATCCCGACTTTTCAATGTTGGTAGGTTGCTTTTTTAGAATTCTTTTGTTTTTATTTTTTTTTAGTTTTGTTGACTTATCTGACTTTTCAAAATTTGTTTTTTAATAGTTGCAAATTTGCAATGTGAATCATTTGACTTGTCAACATGGGCCACAAGTCTACAACCACATTTTTTTTTTATTAAATTAATTTTCTTTGTTTTGGTTTTCTTTATTACTTACGGTCATTGCAATTTACAATTTGAAGCATGTATAGTTGTATTTGTTTGGATTAAGAAAAGATGATCTATAGTTATTGAAAGTGTTTTTTCACAATGTTTAGCAGTCTTGTTATGTTAACTGATATATCAATTTGGCATATATTTATGAAGTTTGATAGCTGCATTTTTTGTGATACATATATTATGTTATAATTTATATTTTGAATTGTAATTACCATACTTTTATGTATTATAATAAAAATATAGTATATAGAAAGAACAAAAAAAAAAATATTTATCATTATATTTTATTATTTTAATTCTCTCCCTATTAAGATAAATTCCTGACTCTGCCATCGCTAGGGTACGTGAGAATCACCCTACATTAATTATTTTTACTATACTTTAAGATAGTGTTAGGCAAGATTGTAAAAGGTTGCAGTCATTTTCCAAATCTTTTTACCACATATTCTGGGCCAAAAAAACTGCTCGTATTTGTACGTCTCTGCTGCAAAGTTTGCTACTAGACTTGTCAAGCTAGCAGTTGGTTTTCTCTTGTATGGAAAGAAATTATACTTCAAATGTAATAAACATTGGTCTGATCTGAGAAAGTTTCAAAATTATTTAATTTGAGATTTAAAGAAATTTACTCAATAAAATATTTAGAAATTATATTAAAAAAACATCTTTATATTCCGCCCCATCCACAAGCGCTTGACCAGATCAAACGACAAAAGTTTGAGGTACGAAATTTTGGCGTTTCAACAAGTGGGGATAATTGTTTGGTTTCTATTAAAGTTCTGTTTGTGCGCCTCTTGTCTCTCTTCGGCTCGATGTGTGCATGTCACTGCAAAAGCATATACCCCCGGCCCGCAGACGAACGAGCTGGAAAACGTGACCTAATGATTTATAATCATTTATGCATAGGACCACAATCTTTGTAACTTGTCGATCGCCCGAGTAACGATAGATATCTCGTTTTTGCTTTTTTGTGTCCTTAAAAAAAATTAATGTAATTTTTAAAATTATTATTTAATCAAAATATTTATTATAAATTAAATTATAATTTTAAAAGGTACATCATTTTTAAAGAACACAAGACAATCACAAAAAAGACTTATAGCAATATTACTCCTTGTGATCACTAGCCCTCACCTCATCCCATAAAAGAAAAAAGTGAAAAGAAAAAGAGAGAAAGATAAAAGAATTAGGAGTTTACATATATATGAGTTATGACTATTGTTTTCTTACATATGATCCATTCGGTGTGTATATACGATTAGAAACATCATTAATCTCGATCGTAGAGCATCTCCAATAATTTTTTTTATTTTATCTACTACTTTTTCAATATATATAAACTCCAATTGATTCTCCTATTACATTTTTTATTTTTACTTAAATATTATTTTTGTTATTATTTTGTTAAACCATTGAGAGAGAAGAGACAGAAATGATTGTAGCAAAAAGATAGAGAAAATAGAGAAATGATTAAAAAAAGAATACATAAGCTACAAATGTTTGTCTATAGAGAAATAATGCTATGCACACTCCCACTCTCACATTCCCAAATACTAATTCTATGACGTAGCACTAAAAATTACTATTAGATTTTGAATGCTTCACTATTAAATTTTGGATCCAATTATGATTTTTAGTGCTACAATGTCAAAAAATGTGCATTTGAGAGTACTGTATGCATCATTTCTCTTGTCTAAAAGTACCCAATCAAATTAAATAGCAAATATGTATTTTAGATAAAGAGAAGACAAGCAGATGGACATGATTTTTGATTCATATTAGCTAAATATACAAAGTATAGAGGTTTTAGAACATCTGCTGGAGCCTGGAGATTGATGCTCGATCTTATAGATCAGAGTATTATCTCATCATTTCATTTTTCTTCCTAGTTATAGCTTATTTTAGGGTGGATATTGTTAGAGGTACTATAACTTTTATTATAAGTCTCTTACAAACTAATGTGGTAGTTCACGACTCCACGTGACACTTAGCACTACATCTACCACTAAGCAATTAAATTTAATTGTGCATGGTTGATGTAGCGGTGTCATGTAAATTGTCACACTAGTTTGTAAGTTTATGTGACATTTATTACGCTAGTTACTAAACAATTTGATTCCATTGTGAATAATGTGGTAGTGTCACGTGGATTGTTACGTCAATTTATAAGGAAATTATAACACCCGAAGTATTTTTTTTTCTTTATTAAAAGGCATGATTAAGACAATTATGCAGGCACTAAACGTAATCGGGGATTGATCATCGATCTATTAAAATGCAGGGAATTCAATCTTTCATTCCAAAAGTGGTGAAACAACTTAGTGTAAACTTGAAACGCATTCATGGGTTGGGAGTGAAAAAGGTAGCAGTGGCAGGCTTACAGCCTTTAGGATGTCTCCCTCGTAGCACGGTCACGTCCTCATTCCGACAATGCAATGGAACCGTAAACTCGCTTGTGAATTTCCACAACCTCTTGTTGAAACAAGCCGTGGCTCAGTTGAATAACGAAACCAAGGACTCTACTTTCGTCATTCTTGATCTCTACGCCTCCTACACGTCCGTAATCGACAACAAAGGTGATTCTACGTACATTTCCTTTAATTTTTATGCATTCGATCTTGTTAATTTAAGATATATTGCTTTCTTTTTTGGAACATCGAGATTTTGTGTTAATTAGATTACATCCATGCATGTTTAGGTTGCAAGCTTAATCTTTCATGTTTTTTAAAGGGTTTTGATTGATCAAGAGTTTAATCTTTTCAAAATAAAGTTTTTTTCTAGTCTACTAATTAAGCTGACATCTATCCTTAAAAATGTGTTTCTCACGTATAATTTTTGTTAAATTATTTCATTAAAATAAGTTTTCTCTCCTATTTGAAATTTTCATTAGAAGAACTTTTTGTGCTAAAATAAGGGATTGTCTTTCAGTAATTAGTTTAAATAGGATTTTGGATAGACACATACTAGTTGTGTACCTCGCATTGCTGAGTCATGGGATTATTTTTCACGTGAAATCTAATGCATTTTTGTAAAAAACTTTTGTTTCGACTTTCATTAATTTTAACAGTCATAAGTTGTTTCAACGGTCATAAAACTCCTTTTCTAATTCTATGAAAGGATGATTTCAAAATTTCGAAAAATGATTTTCTTCTCATCTTCTACAGTAAAGTTACATATTTCTTGTTTAAGATAATGTTAAGAATTTGCAATTTACACGATACAATAGGAAGCGGTCGATGTCTGCTGTAAAGTTACATATTTCTTGTTTAAGATAATGTTCAGAATTTGTAATTTGCACGATATAATTTGAGCAATATTATGTCCCGATAACAAAATTGCCAAATTTTCTTTCCAAAACTTATTATATAAGCGGGAATTAGAAATTGCCGAGTTTCCTTTGCTAGTAGAGTAGTGGCTTCATAATTTTGTGCAGGAAGTAGAAAGTTTGAGAACCCATTGAAGCCTTGTTGTCTTGGCATAAGCAGCAATTATAGCTGTGGGAGTGTAGATGAGAGTGGGGCCAAAAAATATACACTTTGTGAGGACCCTGAATCAGCACTCTTCTGGGACAATGTGCACCTTACGCAGGTGGGATGGAGTTCTGTGTATTCAGCTCTGCAGGCCACTCTTCAACAACTTTTCTAGGGTTGTTTGTTTGATCAATTCGTTTGTTAAGCAATTCTGCTGTTGTTGCGACTCTTAAGATAATCTAGAGAATATAAAACTTGAACTGAAATATGTATATATATATATATATTTCTGTATCTTCAATATCATGAAAATTAGGAAAATATGATAATATTTTCGAATATATTCTAATCGCAACAATGAAATAATATAAATGTGCGTTTGTGATTGCGATTTCGTAGACAATAACTGCGATTTTAAACCAAATCGCAGAACATAAATCGTTTGGGAACTACGTTTTTAAAAATTGCGATTTGAAAACGTAGAAAATCTGTCTTTTCAAATCGCAAGTAAGATGATCATTTTTTGAAAACGCAGAATTTTAAAGGCTAATTTGCGATTTTAAAGGATAAACTGCGATTTTGTCTAACGCTTAATTGCGTTCTTAAAAATCACTTTTTTCAAATCGCACATTTTAAAATCGTTATTTTAAATCGCACTTTTTGAAATCGCAAATCCAAACGGACCCTAAGTTGTTTTGTTTTGTTTTTAATACCACGCACGACTCGTTCATCTTCCTATGTTTGGCCGCGGGGGAGCTTTGCGTGGGGTTTACGAGTTTTAAGAGTAGCTCGACGCGATTTGCTTTTCTTGGATGAAGCCCGTGGGTGGAGACTTGGGCTGATTGGCTTGCTTTTGGGCTAAAAAGACCCAAAAGATATTGAGTTGGGCTTATGGTTTTAGTTGTTACCAAAGTCGCCTGGGAGACCATGGGCCTTTGGCCAAGTAGCAAATTAAAAAAATGCAAGAAACCTAAAAAATTAAAATGCAATTTTTTTTTAAAAAAAAAAGACTGAAATTTTTTACAAACTAATTTGTAAATTTTTTTTTTACAATCTACATATAAAAGGACACGTGTCTTTTAAACATGGAAGAAGTACATATTTTTTTTTTATTAATATTATTAAAAAAATATGTAAGAAGTACATGTTATTTAAATAACATGTGTTTCTCACATGTCAAAATACACAGGTCAATCTTATTTGTAGATTGTAAAAAAAAATTTAAAAATTAATTTTAAAAAAATTTCTGTCCCAAAAAAATAATCAAGAAATAAAATGAAATTGTGCTAAAACCCGAGATATTATGGAAATGGAAAACAAGGAATGGCGTTAGGACGAAACCATGAGAATATGCGCCTCATTGCTTTCCTCAATATGTTTATGATGGAATATTGGAATGCCTTTGTGGCTTTGTCAACAATGAGACTATGAGAGTGCACATAGTAGACCTTTCCGAGGTAGGCCTCCCCCCAGCCGCTAACGGGCCCATTTTCGAAGCCAGGTCCACTGGCTACAATACCAATAAGCCGACAGAATTAATGTTCAAATGGAAAAAGGAAGATTTACGAGGCAAGTTGTTCACGCTATTAATTTTAAAAAAAAAGTTGCATTACTGATCTTTATAGTTGGTTCAAATTACAATTCACTTATTATAATGTTAAAATTAATATAGATCTGACTTATTATGATGTCAAAATTAATTTAGAGATCTATATGGTTGACTTAATTTACAAATTACTTCCTGTAGTCAAATTCCGTTAAAAAATTTTAAGCGTCATGTCAGCACCAATAAATTAATGACACATATTCGATCATAATAAAAAAAATATAAATAAAAACTCAAACAAACGAAATGCATCTACCCTAGCCACCTCTAGAAGTGACGTGCAACCAGCACTATTGGCTGGTATGTACGGATGCGATTAATAAAAATATTATGCAAACACAAATATTTAAAAATAATATTTATATTAACCGTATTCGCATCCGCAACTAAACTTCTAGTTGAAACTTGCACAATAAAAGAAGCTTTATTAAAAAGAAAAAGAAAGAAGTCAAGCCCAACATGAATGGTGCTCAGAAAATTAAAAACACATAAACAAACGAATCCAAGAGTCCAAGACCCAACCCATTTGATAACGCTTTATATATATATATATATATATATATATATATATATATATATATATATATATATATCGTCTCATGTTGAACTCTTCCCTGAGTCCCTGACAGATACCTACCACACTGAGAGCATTCCCAGCAGGTGATGTAAAACTCACTCTTAGGTAGAATAGGTAAGAAAACCCTTAAAATGTTGCTCCATCAAATTCTCTAAAGCAACTCTAAAATAGATTTAGGTTGCATCTGTGAACAGTGCAACGCCACTTGTGGCGTTACACTTTACAAATGTATGAATATTTTATGCTTAAAATTCTACCCGTCTCTCTCTCATTCTCTGATTCTCTTCTTTCTCTTTTTACTTTTTTTTCCTTTTCCTTTCCCTACCGACGCCGGCCTCTACCTCTCCATCATCTTCGTTGAAGCAACTTTTGCCGGATCCATCAAACGGAGGGTAGCATGAAAATTGGGATTTATAAAAGAATTTACTTAGCTCCATAGCCAACCGGTTCCGCCGGCATCCCGTATGGCCTGGAATTTTCCTTGACGCCCCAATTCGGTGACATCGGGTCCGAATAGTACCTGTAGGAGCTCGTATCCACCGTTCGATGGTAGCGACCGTACGACCCAGCAAGGGCATGGCCTTCAATTCCCAAATGGACGTTTGATTTTGATTTTGATTTCCGGTGGGTTGATTTTGATTTTCCGGTGGGTTGATATTGATTTTGATCCGGTGGGTTGATTATGGTGTGGTGAATTATGGTTGAGGTGAAGGACTTTTCAGGATCGTGGAACAGTGCTTAAAAAGCCATTTCCGGTGGGTTTGTGGAGAGAGTGGGAATGAGGTTTTAATAAAAATATTAAAAATGATTATTTTAATAAAATAGATATAAATTTAGATAATCTGATGGAGAGTAATTTTAAATGTAATTAGCTAAACTAGCAAAAAGTGAGTTTGGTTATAGAAAATAGATTGAAATTTACATAAGCTGGTGGGAATGGTCTGAGTGCACCATTTCAACTCCCGCCAAGAATTGCATCCTCTCCAACCACCAAAAGAAAGGAACCCCTTCTCTAATCTAAATCCTCTTCAAGAGAACCTTTACAAGCCCAAAAAGAAGAAGCAAATTTGTACCACAAAATTGGCCATGGTGTGATGGTGTGTCTTCGTTCATCAACTGCAATGGCCGGGAGGATTTCTCGGTACACTGCTTTGTTCTTGGCAGTAATGCTGGTTTTGAGCTCTACTTGTAAAGGTGTTCGGATGGCGCTGAAGAATATGAACAAGCCGTGCGATGAAATTAACGTTGTTCTTGAAGGAGAGACGCTGCAACTATCAGTGAAAAATGTGGGGATCCATGATCCAGATTACTCCTTTCAACAATCGCTAGTCATGAGCTTCCATTCCTTTGCATCATTGCACGTTTGAGGTTCGGGCTGGTTTGTCTCTTGTGGTTGTAATTTGTCTCTGAAAAAATCCATGTAAATAATGGTTGACACCCATGGGATCTCTATGTAAAAAAGATGTTTGTTGGGTTGGGGGGAAAAATACTTGCATATGTTAAGGATACTGATATGATCTCCACTCCGCCAATCAAGTCATTCAGCCGAGAGCTTCAAGCAGCAGATCATGCTGCCAATAATGAGGATCAGACAGCATATAAAGCATCTAAGGAAAGTACAGCACTCTAATGTACAGCCTGTGATATGCTAAGTCCTAGAAGGAAAGTGCAGACAATGCAGAATTTCATACAAGGCAACATTCCATCACACTAATGAAGATATCGCTCAGCTCAATCATTCCCTTTTGTATCATGTAATTGTTAAACTGTTTCCTTTTGTGCCTCTAGCAAGCCTGTATATATATAGGCAACAATACACATTGTAAATCTTAAGTTTTGAAATAATATTTCAGCTTCTATTTTCAAACTTGGTATCAGAGCCTATTCGGCTAACACCATCTCCTTGATCCAAAACCTTCCTCTCCATTGTTTCAATGGCTTCTGCAAGTTCATCGGCTACTTCAGCACCCAACTTTGTTGTCCCCAACATCACCTCTTTGGTGACAATTAAACTGGAGGGTCCCAACTACATGAGTTGGACCTCTCAGTTTGTACCAGCTCTGAGCACACATGACCTATTAGGCATTGTTGAAGGCTCAGACATTTGTCCCTCTAAATTTACTGTTGATGCAGAGGGCAAATCAACTTCCACCATCAATCCAGATTTTCTGGTATGGCAGAAGAAGGACCAGTTCGTGCTGGCCTGGCTAAATGCCACCCTTTCTGAAAAAGTGCTGTCCATGGTCTATGGACTCACCACAGCCCAACAGGTGTGGGCACATCTAGCAAAAGGTTCACTCCAACCTCTCGAACCAGGATCTCTAATCTCAGAAGGCAGCTGCAAACCATCAGTCAAGGCTCCAAGAATTGCACCGATTATCTCCTTACAGCTAAGAACCTTGCTGATAACCTTGCAGCAATTGGCAAAGGTGTGGATGATGAAGATCTTATCTCATATGTCATAGGAGGACTTCACCCTTCCTATCATACATTTGTTACCACTTTCAGCTATGGCAACCGAGACACAGCAATCCCATTTGAGGATTTTCAAACAGAATTGCTAAACTATGAGCAACTCCTTGAGGCACATCAGAAACCTCAGCACACTGATGGAGGTCAGTTTGCTTTTCACCTCAATAGACAAAAGTCCAACAATTTTCCAAAGAAGTACCGAGCCCCTCAACATGGTAGGCAATCTCCCAGGAGGCCTCCACCTCCTCAGTACTCCTCCTCACAGCAACCCGCACCTCAGCAGCCCAAGTTTCCTACCACATCTTCCTATGGGAAAGCTCCACATGCCTCTGCACCTTTCTCCCCCAGCACTAAACCTCCTTGTCAAATCTGTGGAAAGCTGAGCCACCAAGCGCTGGATTGTTATCACAGAATGGACTTTGCATTCCAAGGGCGTCACCCACCTGCTCAGCTGGCAGCCATGGCTGCCTATTCCCCTGAAACTGTCGAAGATGAACAACCATGGTATCTGGATAGTGGTGCAAACCACCATGTCACATCTGAACTTGAGAAACTCAGCCTTCAGCAACCTTACCAAGGCAATGACAAGGTGACAGTAGGCAATGGCGGCGGTCTGCAGATAGCCAACACTGGTTCCTCTCTTCTCACTACACCTTCCTCTCAATTTTACCTTCATAAAGTTTTACATTGCCCAAATGCCTCTGCTAATTTATTATCTATACAGAAATTTGTAGAGATAACAATTGCTATTTTATTCTCACATCCACTCACTTTACCATTAAGGACATGCAGACCAAGGACATTCTACTGCAAGGGCCGAGTGAAGCAGGTCTCTACCCGATTTATCTCAAGGAGCTTCAATCCAATAAAGTCAAGCACCGAGCTGCCTTTCTCTCCTCTTCAGCTTTCCTGTCTCACTTCACTGCCTTCCTTGGAGTCACAGCACCCCTAGACATTTGGCATACCCGATTAGGCCATCCCTCCCAATCTGTCATGAATAAGCTGCTACAGCATGCCCTCATCTCATGTAATGGCTCTCATAAAATTAATAAAATTTGTGATTCTTGTCAAATTGCCAAGAGTAAGAAACTCCCATTTCCTGATTCACACAGAATCTCCACACATCCACTTGAGCTCATTCACTCGGATGTGTGGACTTCTCCCATTTTGTCACTTGGAGGCTGCAAATATTATGTCCTATTTGTTGATGATTATTCTAGGTTCTCTTGGCTCTATCCTTTGAAGCTTAAAAGTGATGTTCTCTCATGCTTTGCCCAATTTAAAATCCTTGTTGAAAATCTGTTTTCCTGTTCCATAAAGCAACTCCAAACCGATAATGGAGGTGAGTATGCTTCCATGGCCTTTAAACATTTCACTGCTACTCATGGCATCCTGCATCGGTTTACTTGTCCATACACCTCCGAACAGAATGGCATATCCGAACGCAAACACAGACACATCACTGAAACAGCACTGTCACTTCTTGCTCAGTCCCACTTAGCTCCTCACTATTGGGTAGATGCATTCCTCACAGCAGTCTACCTCATCAATCGCCTTCCTACTCCTGTGTTACAGCATCAATCTCCTTACTTCAAGCTCCTCCAAAAACAACCAGATTACTCATTCTTGAAGACCTTTGGGTGTGCATGCTACCCTCTTCTCCGACCTTACATCCCTCACAAATTGTCCTTTAGAAGCTCGAAGTGTGTCTTCCTTGGCTACAGCAGTACTCAAAAAGGCTATCGGTGCCTTGACCTTTAAACCAACCGTGTCTACACTTCTCGCCATGTCATCTTTGATGAGAATCAGTTTCCAGCAAAAGAAGTACCTGCCTCCAAGCCCGCTGCAGTGGAAAGTCCTGGTGTTGCTATCTCCATTCCCTCAGGTATCTCTTCTTTCATCTCTCCACCTACTGCTATCTTATCTCCAGATTCTCCCCTGCCCTGCCCGGACTCTCCCCTGCGTTTGAGGCTTCCTCCCCTGCCCCTCTTCTGTTGGACCCTCTTCCTGATGGTCTCCCTTCTTCCCCAACTGAGCCTAGACCTACCCCTGACACACCTTCCCCTCTTCCCTCATCCAACCCCATTATAGAACCTGCCCCTGCTGACCACCCCTCCCTAGCCGTTGAACTAGCTCCTCATGTTCCCTCGGAGATTCCCACTAGCTCCTCACCTCCTCCACAGCCCCCTACCCGAATGCTCACCCGTTCCCAAACCAATTCCCTCACTCCCAAAACCTTCCCTGACTATAAATTATTTTCCTCCACAAAGTATCCTCTCATGGCCCTAAGCTCTCTCACCCTCCCTGTTGAGCCTCGAACCTATCTCCAGGCAGCCAAACATCCATGTTGGCTTGATGCAATGCAGGCTGAATTCACTGCCTTACTGTCCAACCACACTTGGACCTTGGTTCCTCGACCACTCCATCAGAAAGTTGTCCGCAACAAGTGGGTCTTCAAACTTAAGCAGAAGGCTGATGGCACTATTGACAGGTACAAAGCTCGCCTCGTTGCTAAGGGCTTTGATCAGGAGGCTGGGGTGGATTTTCATGAGACTTTTAGTCCGGTTATTAAGCCAGCAACTATTCGGTTAGTCCTGGCTCTTGCAGTTCATTTCAATTGGGTTGTCCATCAACTAGACATCTCCAATGCTTTCCTACATGGCTACCTTGAGGAAGAAGTCTTCATGGAACAACCTAAAGGCTTCGAAGATCCGACATTTCCTGATCATGTGTGTCGCCTCCATAAGTCGATTTATGGCTTGAAACAAGCTCCCCGAGCTTGGTTCATGCGCCTATCCCAAGCTCTGCTGGAACTTGGCTTCTCAAACTCTTTTGTGGACACATCTTTATTTCTGTTTCACCAGCACTCAATACATATTTTTGTTCTAATTTATGTGGATGACATTTTAGTCTCCAGCAACTCTCCTGCTGCTGTTTCAGGTCTCATCAACCATCTACATCGTGACTTTGCTGTCAAAGATTTGGGGCCATTATCCTACTTTCTGGGCATTCAAGCAACTCGGCAGCCCCAAGCTCTCTACCTCAATCAAAGCAAGTATGTCACTGACTTGCTGCACCGGACTCACATGGATGGAGCCAAGCCGGCCTCCACACCATGCACCACGGCTGGGAAACTGTCTCGCTTTGATGGGGAACCCCTTGGTGACCCTGCCGAGTACCGTCACATTGTCGGCGCCTTACAATATTGCACTCTTACGCGACCGGATATTGCGTATAGTGTCAACCAACTCTGCCAATTTTTGCACTCGCCCACTACTGTCCACATGGTGGCAGCTAAGCGAGTCTTACGTTATTTAAAGGGTACTCTCAACTTTGGTCTATGCTACACTCGGGGTTCCTTGCGTCTTAATGGATATTGTGACTCGGATTGGGCTGGCAGCCCTGATGATCGAAGGTCTACCACCGGTTATGGCATGTACCTTGGCCCCTGCCTTATTTCTTGGGCTGCCAAGAAGCAATCTGTTGTGGCTAAGTCCAGCACCGAAGCTGAATATAGGTCGATGGCTCTTGCAGTGGCTGAAATGTACTGGCTTCGCATGCTTCTCCAAGAACTTCGGGTTCCTCTACTGCATGTCCCCTGTTTATGGGTTGACAACCTTGGTGCTCTCTCCCTCTCCTCTAATCCCGTATTCCATGCCCGCACAAAACATATTGAAGTCGATTACCACTTCATCCGTGAGAAGATCTTCAATCGTGACATCCAAGCTCATTATATCTCCACTGCAGCTCAACCATCAGATATCTTCACCAAGGGTCTCTCTAAAGCCCGATTCCTGCTCCTTCGTGGCAAGTTAATGGTCACTTCCCTCCCCATCAACTTGAGGGGGGATGTTAAGGATACTGATATGATCTCCACTCCGCCAATCAAGTCATTCAGCCGAGAGCTTCAAGCAGCAGATCATGCTGCCAATAATGAGGATCAGACAGCATATAAAGCATCTAAGGAAAGTACAGCACTCTAATGTACAGCCTGTGATATGCTAAGTCCTAGAAGGAAAGTGCAGACAATGCAGAATTTCATACAAGGCAACATTCCATCACACTAATGAAGATATCGCTCAGCTCAATCATTCCCTTTTGTATCATGTAATTGTTAAACTGTTTCCTTTTGTGCCTCTAGCAAGCCTGTATATATATAGGCAACAATACACATTGTAAATCTTAAGTTTTGAAATAATATTTCAGCTTCTATTTTCAAACTGCATATATTAATTCTTCATACTTCTCTACTCCTAATATGGTGCCCGTTTGGGGTTGCTTATTTGCCAAAACAATCTGCAATTTTTAGACTGATGGCTTCCTGCGCAGTCACTGTTCATTCTGCGCAGGACAGTGACCGATCATTCTGCGCAAAACAGTGATAAATCACTGTTTATTCTGCCCAGGACAGTGAATGATTACTGTTTTTTTTTTAATTTTATATATTTATATAAATATTCTTGACATAAATTTTTTATTAAATCACTGTTTAGTAAACAGTTAACATGGTTACTGTTCACTGAACAGTGATCGGTGAGCAGCAATTTTTTTAATGAATTATTGATTATTGTTTTCTTAGATAAAATATTGTTTAATATTGATTTTGATTGCGTGAACTGTTCGGTGAGCAAGAATTGTTGTTGATTAAATTGTCCGATGTTAATAGATTACAGTGACTAGTCAATGCTTGATTTTGTTAAGATAGAATATTGTTTGGTGAACACAGTTTAAATTTTGATTTAATCCATTATGTATTAATTTTTTTTTAAACAGTAAACACGGATTAAATTTTGTTTTCATCGATCATAGATTATTATGTCAAGAAAATTTATACTTTAGTTTGCAAGAGGCATTGAAATGAAGACTTAAACAATGTTAGTTATTTTATTGTTATAAATAAATGTCTTTATTGGTAATTTGCTTATGAAATCGCACTTTTATATTAGTGTTTTCCAAACACTTAAATGACAAAAAAAAGCACTTTTTAATCAATATTATCAAACGCTAAGTGCGATTTTAAAATTTTTTTTTTTTTTATAATCTGCGTTTTGAAATCGTACTTTTTTAAAATCGCACTTATTGAAATCATAAACTCAAACAGACCCTTATATAGCCAACACGTGAAAATTTAATCTATATTAATAAAAAATAAATATTTTCCATCATCTTTAGTCTTTACCTGTTTACCCTAGGGGAGGAGAGAGTTACGTATAATTGTCTTAATTTCTTTCTATATACTTTGTCATCAATATCTGTCAATCTTTAAAATGCAGTGGCACGTCCTATGGAAAAATTGAGAAATTGTGAGGTTCACATATTTTGTGCAAGTGGGTCGTTGCAGTGCGATTCGAGCAATTTATAGAAAGTGGGATGTAGAGCTCACTTGCCTGAGACAACTTGAGGCGCAAGACCCATCTATTTAAGACATGTGTACCTCACAGCTTCTTTTGGTGGACCAAGTCCTCCAATTGTCGAGAATCCAAATTATCAAAATTATAAATTTGCAAACTAATGAACCGACCTTAGATAATCATCATAATATTTGCGGAGTCATGATTAATTAGGAGTAGTCTGAAAAGTAACATCATCAAATTCGTACAATCGGATTGCTCCTACGTACAAGTGACTTTTTGGTAAGAGTTTGGGAATTATTTCAATATTCGATTATAATTAAAATAACATTTTTAATTGTATTTTTACGACCTTTACCATAAGCCTTTTAACAAAAAACCATAATATAAAGCCAAGGATATATATAATAAACTTTTCCCCAACAACTTGCATGATTGAAGCTTGAACTGACACATCCGGATATTTGATGATGTCTTGCTTGAAAGTAGTTTATTCGTATTCATTCCTTTGTTTGTATTGTTCACCGTATCATTCTGCATATGTTTTGCGTTTTTTTTTATTATTATTTATTTATTATAAACACTAGCATATAAACCGTGACATGCGCACTTACGTGGGTTTTTACGACTTAAAATTGTGTAATGTATTTATGTGCTTATATTTAAAAAATAATAAATAATGTACAAAGTAGTTTAAAAAAAGTTTTGAGTTATTCTATTAGAATGTTATATTTTATTTAAAAAAACAAAATAAAAATTTAGAAATAAGGATGAAAATACGTAAATGTATATTGTAAATTATCTCGTAAGGAAGCAAAATAAATTACATGTATTCAATTTTTATAAACGTTAATTCAAGAGACATTCTACATAATATAGGAATTCACAAAAATAAAGAACAAAATATCTTCAAAAATAAAAAAATAAAGAACAGAATAGTGCACTCACAACTTATATTCACCAATTGGAGGACTTCATATCTCTCGACATGCCTAGCGTACCTGGCTAAGTAAGCGTCTGTTGTAATCCCGTTCATTTTTCTCATGATGTTTGTTTGCCATGCTGCAACCCACAATATAGATTAAAGGAGCCCAAAAGAAAATATTGTTAACAATTAACATAATATATAAATTATAACAAAAAACAATAACAAACTATCGTGACCATAAAAAAAATATAAAGACACCAAAAAAAGAAATTACTCAAATAATGGAAAATAACTATTTGCTATATATTGTCTCAATTCCAAGAAAACAAACAAAAATATGGAGTATATGGATACCCCAATTTTTGCTGTAGGCAAAAACAAAAACCACTTATATGATAGAAGAAAAAAGTAAGAGCATTATTTATTTGGACAGAAAATAAAGACAAAAAACAAAAAACAAAACATACTATAATAGAAAGAATTGTATTTTATGTATAATTTTTCATGTTCTAATGAAACCTTGAAAGCAATGCCATCCATCAATTAAGTTCGTAAACAATTTGTAATACACATTCCAAATAAAAGAACAAAAAATAAAAATAAAATAATAGTGTAAATTAAAAAACCGTTATCCCTCGTACAAAAATTAACAATAGGAATCTTTCTCCCTCACTATAATTTTATTGAATTCAATGTAAAATTCACAAAATAAAAAATAATATATAAATTATAAGGAAAAATAAGGGAAAAAAGGGAAAGGAAGAAGAAAATCACAGAAAATAAAAATAAAAAACAAAAACTGGAAAATACTAACATAAAATGACAAAGTAAAAAGGGTATGGCAAAAGCACTACATTCTTATTCAGCCTTTCCTGTTTGACTTTTCTTCACTGCAGTTCTTGAGTAGAGAATTTTTCTTCTTGCCAATATATATGCAGTTCTTAAGTTTGTACGGTTATTTTGTTGTTTGCAAAAATCTCACTTGAAACGTTTCACTAGTATGCATTCCTTTGTTGCAGTTTTTGGAAGCGGTTGATTTTTTTTATTTTTCTTTTTATTTTATTTTAAATGAGAAGCAGTTGAATGGATAAATAAACACATGATTAGTACTTGTCTGCATAATAGAATGCCACTTGTTTTAATGTTATGCATTCCTATCACTTATTCCTCTATCATCAGTGGGGTCAGTCATTTTGCACTTAGAAAATGATTGACAGTGAGAGAGATATTCAATCGGGCCAATCATATATTCCAATCGTATATCATATATATCTCAATTATTTTCTAAGTGCAAAATGACTGACCCCATTGAATGCCCGACGTAAATATAAAAGGGACGTTATATATAGACGTTAACCTGCTCGCTTTGTGCAACGCTTGACACAAGGTTTCTCCTCTTGGCTATAATGGACACACAAAAGCTTCTCTACTCTATTCTCTGCTACTTCCTCTTGTCCCTTCTCTCAGGTTTCTAACACGATAAGTGTACTTCTATCACATTTGCAGTAAAAACTGAACACTTGTCGATAATCTTTATCTATATATGTGTTTGTGTGACTCCTTACAGGGCAACAAGTGGTGCAAGGACACTTAGCTCATCATCACCACCACAGCCTCCATCGTCAGGTTTCTAACATATCAAAGCTCTTTGTCTTCGGGGATTCATACGCTGACACAGGCAACACCGCGAAATCTAATTCGGCCTCTTGGAAAGATCCCTACGGTATCACCTTTCCCGGTAAACCAACAGGTCGTTTCTCCGATGGC